>QEOT01001607.1:98601-124151 GCA_003123785.1 Pterocarya stenoptera | reverse complement strand
TTGATTTTACATTTGTAACCTCACATGTGCACTTTCATTTGGATGAGGCACGCCTAACCCGACCAAATCTCATAGATAATATCCTTACTGCATATGAAGGTCTTCACACTATGCATACTGAACTTCATGGGAGATAGGGTCACATGGCTTTAAAATTGGATGTGAGCAAGGCATATGATTATGTTGAATGGGACTTCCTTGCAGCTGTGATGTCCAAATTGGATTTTCCTACAAGATGGATTAATATGATTTTACATTGCATCACTTCCTCCTCATTCTCAGTTCTAGTTAATCGTGTTCCTTTTGAAAAGTTCAATCAACAGAGGGGTTTAAGACAGGGCTACCCCTTATCACCCTGCTTATTTATCCATTGTGCTGAAGCTTTAGTTTCTCCATTATATGCTCTGTAACTAGGGGTGTAAAAAAAATAGGGAAACCGGACCGGACCGGCCCAAACCGGTCCGATTTTGGACTGATCCGGTCCGGAACTAGTTTCCGTAATGGCAAAATCTGCTGGAACAAGTAAAAATTAGATGTACTGGTTTAGGGGGTAATTGGTGCATAATCCGTTTTTGAAAATGTAAAACTAGTACATACCGGTTCGGTTGTAAATTTTATCCAAAACCGGATTGGACCGAACTGGTTACACCTCTATCTATAGCAACAAGGTTGTCTGTTTGGTGTTCCTATAGCCAGAGGCGTGAGGAGGATAGGACATCTCTTTTTTGCTGATGATTATCTCTTATTTTTTTAAGCAAATATGCACAAATGGGCAGGCTTAATCACATTTTAGGAGTGTATGAATCTGCTTCGAGAAAACTTATCAATAGAGACAAAACTTCTCTATTCTTCAGCAAGAATACCAGATATTCTACTAAAAAAAATTCTTAATGAAGATAGGAGGATTAAGGGCCTCTTCAAATATTGACAAGTATTTGGGTCTCCCTTCTCTAGTTGGTAGATCCAAAGTGGTTGTTTTCTATGGTATTGTAGATAGAGTGAGGCGTAAATTGGAGAATTGAAAAATAAAATTTCTTTCCATGGCCGAGAAGGAAATTCTTATCAAAGCAGTTTTGCAAGCTATCCCTACCTACAGTATGAGTGTATTTTTATTGCCTAAATCTATATGTAAGAACCTTAACTCTTTGATCTCTAGTTTCTGGTGGGGTCACCAAGATAATTGCTCTAGGATTCATTGGAAGAATTGGAGAGCTTTGTGTGTTGGTAAGAAACATGGAGGACTTGGATTTAGGGATTTAGATATTGCTTCAACTTAGCTCTCTTGGCTAAGCAAGCTTGGAGAATGTTGAATTCCCCACATTTCCTTTCAAGCAGGATTTTCAAAACCAAATACTTTCCTCATTCAACTATCACCTCAACTGTATTGGGATCGAAGCCTCCCTTTATTTGGAGAAGTATTTGGCAAGCAACCAAACTATTCAATGAGGGACTTATATGGAGGGTTGGTGATGGCAAACAAGTTCCTATCTGGAAGGATAAATGGCTACCAGATAGATAAATGGCTACCACAATCAAGCTCCTATAGATTTCAATCCCCTATGAACACACTATATGAATATGCCTTGGTTGCAGAATTAATTGATACACAAGAAGGTTGGTGGAGTATGGATCTTATTCAAGCTGTATTTGCTCAGGAAGACATTTAACAAATTTTAAACATTCCAGTGACTTCAACAGCTACTTCAGACAAGCTTGTGTGGAGTGGAACTTCCAATGGGCTTTTTTCTGTGAAAAGTGCATATCACGCATGCAACTCTTTTCTTGTAGTAGGGGGAAATCTTCTAAACAAGGTGAATTCTAACTCTATGGAAGAAGATTTGATCTTTGCCTACAACTAATGCAGTTTGAGTTATTCTATGGCGTGCTTGTGTTGATGTTATTCCTACAAAATTGAATCTTTCTAAGAGAAATGTTCTTGCTAAGTCCGTGAGTCCCATTTGTCTACAAGAGAATGAAACTCCTGGACATGTTCTCTGGTCCTATCCTTCAGCAAAAGATGTGTGGTTACTTGGATCTAAGCCTTTCCAGAAAACCCCTATTACTACCACTACTTTTGATACCTTTTTACTCAAATGATGGAGAGGTTATCACCCCAGGATCTTGTACTGTTTGCAGTATTTGCTAGATCCATCTAGTTTAGAAGAAACACACTAATTCATTAAAGGACTTTCCTACATCCTGCTACTCTCTATAGCCATGCTCTTCAAGAATGTATCGAGTATAAAGCTACTATGCAGTATCTAAGGCAGCCTATCTGTTGCACACGGCCTCAAGCTCTTCATTAGAAAGCTCCTCTAGCAAAATTGGGTTCAAGCCAATTGGGATGTAGCCATCAATACTAAAAACAGAAAAATTTGTATTGGTGTTATTATTAGGGATGGTGATGGTCATGTTCTTGCAAACTTGATGAAACCTCTAACATTTTGTTTAGAACCATCTATAGTTGAAGCACGAGGTCTACTAGCAGCAACATATTTTTGTAAGGATCTTGGCCTGCAGAATGTTTTCTTTGAAGGAGACTCATCCCAAGTTATTGATGCTATTTTAGCTAAGGATGATGCTGCTAGTTGTTTTAGTTGTCTTACTTCATAAATAAGAACTTTATTTGTTGAATTTGGTAATAAGACATGTCAAGAGGGTTACAAATAAAGTAGCTCATCGACTTGTTAAAGAGGCTGTGTCTCTCACATTTGAATCGATCAATATAGATTCTACTGCTTATTGTATTTCTATTCTTGTACTGGCTAAATGCCAACATTTGTGATTAATCATATATATGTTATTCTGGTTTAAAACAAAAAAAGAGCGACGGGGTGTTCCATCAATTTTTTCTTAAAAATATGTTTCCTATAATTGGGACAGTTGTAAAAATGTAAATTTATTTCTCAACCATAAAGCAACCTTTTTAGATCCCGAATTTTGGGCTATCATGTAATATTTTACTTTGCCAGGCCTTATCATTCTCTTTTTCCTCTATAAAATCAAAGTTTTAAATATTTCAAGAAATTTTACAATTTAGAGAGATATAATACAATATATATATTATATATAATATATATATATATATGAATTTCATTATAATGATGAATGATAGGAACCCCTTACCTTCGAGTGGCATTCTATTTTCCAATTATAAAAAATGTTTGAATTCCAATTAAAGGAAAACCGTACAACAAATAAATTACCACCGCCTTTGTTAATGAAATTATTGTTATTTTGAATCACAGTACTCTCTCTCTCCACAGGCTCTCTCTCAGCAAACTTTCTCTTGAGAGTGCTTGCGAACAGAGGGAGATTGCTGAGAGTGAGAAGAGAGAGATTGCCGAGAAAAGATGTTAGTATTATTAGGCATCTGGTTCTACGGTAATATTATGAGATCATTGACGTGTCTGTCTCTTATTTGAGGGTGTAAAACTTTTCTTTTTTTCCCTCATGTATATTGTAAGACTGTTGAGTAGATTTTTACTTTTAATAATTAGAGTTAGTCTACGTATAGGCTATATTTGAAAATAACTTATGCAAGTCGATAAAATTATATTTAAAAAAATTTTAAAATTGCAATAAGATTATTTTTAAATAATTCATCAATGGTACTAAACAAGTGAACATGTAGTCCTTTGTTCAAAACTGTAAATAGAATTTTTCTATAATTTTACAATCAACTCAAATATAAGAATACTATACAAATAATTTATTTAATCGAAATTAAATATTTGTGAACCTCAAAATTAATTTAAAAATAAATAAGCTGGACAAGAATATAAATTATAACTTATATTTGAATAAAAATAAAATTAAAGAAATGACATTTCTCGAGTTTTGTATATTTTTTAAAATAATATTGAATAAATTTGATATTCATATAATATAATAAATTATATTTTAAAAATAAATTTTAAGCATTTGCACACCTACTTAATATTTATTAAAAAAAGTGAAAGTAGGTTTAGATTTGGAAAGTATTTTATCTTATTTTATAATTATAAATTTTTAAATTTTTATATAAAATATAATTAATTATTTAATTTTTTAAAATTTTAATTTAATTTTTTAAAATTTTAAAATAATAATAATATTTTAATAATATATTTTTTTTAACTTTTATCTTCTCCTCCTCCTCTTTCTTCTTCTTCTTTCTTTTTTTTTTTTTTTTTTTTTTTTTTTTTTCTTTCCTTTCCCTTACTACACTTTCACACAGACCACAGGTACAAAGTTTTCCCACCATCCAAACCGTGGGCGAATCCTCTTCTCATCCATGGCGCCTCACAAGAAATTTAAGAAAAGCAAAAGGGAACTAAAAAAATTGAAGAAACGCAAAAACGTAAATGGTGTAGTTCCCGTAGAACCCAAAACCATTGAATCCGACTGGTGGGACATTTTCTGGCACAAGAACTCTTCAACCCAAGGTTTCATCTTGCTCTCACTCACTCTCTCCTTTCTTTCTGATCTCCGAGTTTTAGAGGAAATTGGCCTCATGGGCATTCATATTTTGAGGTAAATTTATGCTTTGAGGTAAATTTATGTTTTTTTATCGTGATTTTGTTCATATATGATGGTTTTTACGGTTTTATATTTTGATAACTGGTGTGACGAACTCAGATATGCGGGTTTCGGTCGGTCTGAGAATTTCCAAAAATTGCAGCATTTTTTTAACAAAAAAAAAATCATTCGTATTAGATGCAGAAACCACATTTCAGAATGCCATAGGAGAACCACGCTCAAATACAATTCAACAAATAGCACTCCTACCATAAACACAGACTCAAAACAGACATAAAAGATTAGCCCATATATCCTAACGTAGCTAGCTTGCTGATCTAAGCAGACTTCTACATTGAAATTGGAAAGTCTACACTAACAAATACTGAAATGACTCGCTAACCAAACACATTAAGCTATAGTTAAGATCTTTTTCCTTCNAGGAGAACCACGCTCAAATACAATTCAACAAATAGCACTCCTACCATAAACACAGACTCAAAACAGACATAAAAGATTAGCCCATATATCCTAACGTAGCTAGCTTGCTGATCTAAGCAGACTTCTACGTTGAAATTGGAAAGTCTACACTAACAAATACTGAAATGACTCGCTAACCAAACACATTAAGCTATAGTTAAGATCTTTTTCCTTTTTTTTTTTTTTTTTCTGAACTAGTCGCAAAAGAGCCTATTTTTAGAGATTCTCTTTGCTGATGAGGGACTTGTGAGTGTGGGGGACGCCTCCACCTCCATCAATAGTTTCTCTGCTCAGCGTGTCGAGTTCCTCCTCTCCTCTGATTGCCAGCTTCAAATGCCTGGGTGTCATTCTCTTTACCTTCAAATCTTTGCTTGCAATTCCAGCCAGTTCAAGCACCTCTGCAGTCAGGTACTCCAGAATTGAAGCCAAGTAAACAGCAGCATTTGCCCCAACACGGCCATTCACAGAGATCCTCATTTTCAGGTGCTGATGGATCCAACCCACAGGAAACTAACTTCTGGACGGGAAGANTTTCTCTGCTCAGCGTGTCGAGTTCCTCCTCTCCTCTGATTGCCAGCTTCAAATGCCTGGGTGTCATTCTCTTTACCTTCAAATCTTTGCTTGCAATTCCAGCCAGCTCAAGCACCTCTGCAGTCAGGTACTCCAGAATTGAAGCCAAGTAAACAGCAGCATTTGCCCCAACACGGCCATTCACAGAGATCCTCGTTTTCAGGTGCTGATGGATCCAACCCACAGGAAACTAACTTCTGGACGGGAAGACTTGGAAACGGGTCCTTTCTTGTACTTGTTAGTTGCGGTAGTCTTGACTGCCAATTGGCCCTTCCCTCCTTTCCCCGCCATTGCTTACCTGAGAGAGTGTTGGAGACGGAAGAGGTGAAAGTTGCAGCATTAAATGGTGGCATTTGAATATGAGTTTGGGTTTGAATGTGAGTTTGGGTTCCTAAGTACCGATAAAATTTGCAACCTAGGCAGAATTAGGTTTGGTTCCGAAATATTGTTTTGAGTTTTATATTTGTGAATCAAAATCCATGATAATTGCTGGTGTTGTCATTGTTTTTTCTGTTCTGTTCCTGTATGGGTAGACGCTTTCTGAATTCCTAGCTGATTGATTGAATCAGAGCTGAGATTTTGTAATGAGTCTCTATTATATAACTCATTCCTGCAGGTTGTTTGGTGCCCAATGATGAAGCTGAAGGTTTCAAGTATTTCTTCAGAGTTTCAAAGAAGACTTTTGGATACATCTGTTCTCTTGTAAGAGAAGATCTTATATCAAGGCCACCATCGGGGCTCATCAACATTGAGGGAAGGCTTCTTAGCGTTGAAAAACAGGTTGCGATTGCCTTGAGAAGGTTGGCATCTGGTGAGTCCCAAGTGTCAGTTGGGGCTGCATTTGGGGTTGGCCAGTCCACGGTTTCTCAGGTGACATGGAGATTTATCGAAGCACTGGAAGAACGTGCCAAGCATCATCTGAAGTGGCCTGATTCCAGTAGAATGGAGGAAATCAAGTCCAAATTTGAAGCATCCTTTGGGCTGCTGAATTGTTGTGGAGCCATTGATGCAACACACATCATCATGACCCTTCCAGCTGTACAAACCTCAGATGATTGGTGTGACCCAGAGAATAATTACAGCATGCTCTTGCAGGGAATTGTCGATCATGAAATGAGATTTCTTGATATTGTTACAGGTTGGCCAGGGGGAATGACGGTTTCTAGGCTATTGAAGTGTACTGGATTCTTCAAACTCTGTGAGGGCGGAGAGCGTTTGAATGGAAATGTAAGAACTTTGTCTGGAGGAGAGGAAATTAGAGAATTTATGGTTGGCGGGGGTGGGTACCCTCTTCTTCCTTGGCTCTTAACTCCTTACGAAACTGACGGTCTCTCAGCATCCATGGCCACTTTCAATGCCATGCACGAGGCTGCAAGGTTGCTTGCAGTGAGAGCATTCTCACAGGTAAAGGGTAGTTGGAGAATTCTTAATAAGGTAATGTGGAGACCTGATAAGCGAAAATTGCCAAGCATTATCTTGGTATGTTGCTTACTGCACAATATTGTAATCGACTGTGGAGATAATTTACTTCAAGATGTAGCTTTGTCTGGTCATCATGACTCGGGATATGGAGAACAGTTCTGTAAGCAAGCTGATCCATTGGGAAGGACACTGAGGGAAAAGCTGGCCAAATACTTCGACCATGGCAAAGAGATAGCTCCATCAAAGTAATCTGTTTCCATTCTTTGCACAGTACTAGTTCAACCTCCGGAATCTGGTTTCTTGTAAAGCTTCATTTTGCCATGGGAGCAAAGACTAAGATGTAAACCATTTTGTTCTTGAAGTGCCATTTGGTTTTCTAAACATAAATTATATTGATGTTTTCCTATCTTTTTTGGGAAAATGTCGGGATCACAGATTCTTTGCATCTAGAGGATCAGTTTCGTATGGTGTGGATTTAATCTCATTCTAACAAATACTGTAATAAAGTATAGAGGTTTCGTATAATTAATTTAAATCATTTGAGAATCATCCAGTTCCCAGTTGATCACATGACCACTGTCAGTAAGATAACTGCAGTCCTCTACCCTCTTGTGGTTTCTTTGTTGTGTTTCGGCATGCGAGACGTGCGAGTTAAAACATCTGTATTGAGAGAGAGAGAGAGAGAGAGAGAGAGAGAGGTCTTGCCAATTAGATTTGTCAAAAAGCTTCTCTAGTCTAGAAATTGATCTTTCGAGTATCATTTCAATGAACTCAATGCACAGGACAACTTTGGTAACCTTGAAGAAGATGGGTTTTCCAACACCCAAGTTACTTATACAAGATAGAAAAATGGGGTGGGGCGAATCATGCTCCATAAGAGCAGAATCCGTAAAATTATATGGTCCTGAAATTTACAGCAGGATCTCTTGAGACAAAGAAGACGATTCTGTCTACAAAACAAAGTAAAACATGGGGGTCTAACATCTCAATGAATGAAACTCTATAGGGAATGAAACTAATATCTCAATTATTCATCCTCAATATATGCAGAATAATTTTAACTGCTTCAATCGCCATTAGTTGGAGGTCGGACACATGCACAAAAGGTCGTTTTCTTTCTATTCTGGTTGGTTCTTACCCCACCATAGAGAAAATCTCGCAGGAGAACTTTAGGTTTTCGGTCAGTGATTCTTGTTTTCCCTTGCATTTCCTTCTCGTCATCAAGCTTCAGCAGAAGAAACTGTACTTTCTGCACCTCCAACTGCAACTGACCAATTTTTTCAGACCCTCTTTGTGCTTCGTCAGAAAATTTTCTCCTGGCATTCACACTCTCATCTGAGTCTAGTGCAGAAACTCCATCAAAAGACAGCGAACTATTTTCTACTGTCTTGATCAATTTGCGATTTACATCAAACAACTTAATGATGGATTCCTCAGCTTCACCCAGCTGCCCCTTGATTGTATCACATTGAACACCTTTATCCTTCCTACTTTTCTCAGTATTCTCTACCTTCCTCTTTAAATCTTCCACTGTGATTTGAAGGTTTGTCAACTTTTGTGCATCAGAATCAAGTCTTTCTAAAATCTTCCTCTTATTCCCTCTCTGACGGGGCTCAGCGAGTCTCCCAGATATTTCTAACTTGTCCACACCCAACTCCTTCTCGAGTAATGACTCTGAAAGGGTGCGTGAAGGTTTGTACTCCTTGACTGGTTCAATCTGATTGTGGGGTTGTGCCATAGCCCCCTTCTGACCCTTGCCAACCATCAGGTCAATGCTGCCATCCCGGTCAGTGGTTTCCCATAACTTAAGCATCTGATCAGCCTCTGCAGTTTCTCTCCTGCTTATACCATAAGATGAACACTCTGATATCTGATCAAGCATGATGTCTTTAGTCAAAACTTCATTTCTTGCATCAGAGACCTCCCGTGTCTGCATCCCCTGACTCAGACCATTATCATGCACCCTTTTCCCTTCAGGTTGGTGTGGAGTAACATGCTTGCTTGCTTGAACATTTTCTTGATGCGAGCGACTCTGAAGTTTCAACTCTTCAATTTCCCTCATTGCAGCCTCTAGCTTGCCATTAGCATTTAGTTGTTCCAGCATCGCAAGCCTTTCCATTTCCACCACTGCCTTTTCAATAGCTTCCACCCTCCTCTGCAAATCCTGCAAGTCTGAAAATTCGTCTGGCACCATAGTAATTCCATTTTCATCCATATGTTGATAGATTTCAGTATGTGGGCGAGTCACCAAAAGAACATCCTACAGACAAGTAGAAAATAAGCAGTGGGGTTAGGATTTTCCCTCGGTGGATATTGAATTTAAATAGATTAATAAATAATAAATTACAATAATTGAATTCTTTTCAAAAAACAAATAAGAACTCTCTTAAATCAACTTTAAATAAAAAATAAAAAAAAAACTATTCTCTACTAGTTTGCATCATTCACGAGACATGGTTCACTATTAAACAACCAAATATCAAGAAATTAGTTATTCAAAAACTAAATATTAAAGTCCAAAAAGAATCAATTTCAGCTATCTCTGTAAATATAATTTCAATTAAACTAAATAAATCGTGAAAGGAAAATTATGCTAAACTATAACTGGGTGGTGCCAAAGGCCCAAAGGTAGTGGCAATGCCATTTCTAAAACGGAAGAGACTCGGTGAAAGATGGGCAATAAAGCATTTGTACATTTTCATCATATGCTCAACACAATAGGCAAGTCCGCGAAGACTATGAACCATTGTTTGACAAACAATCAAATAAATGAATATTAGTTTAGAAAATATGAGAAATTTTTTTCTGGAAAAGTTTTAAAAATAATAATTAAAGTTTCCCACTAAGACTTTTTGCCCTTGCTAATTCTTCTCCAGCGACTGCACATGAAAGAGATGGGGGACCTAAATTGCAAGGAGAGCTTTTTTTTTTTTAAGAAAAGTACTGATAAAAAAATTGATTCAGTGCCTTCACAAAATCATTTCAAAATCTATCATATACTTGATATATGCCCCCAAACCTCCACAAATTTCAGTTGGGCCAATTATCCCCCACTCAGCATGATGTGACTCCTCACTAAAAATAGCCAATGAACATTATAAGACGCAAAACCACAGGGCAGAGTTGGAGACAAATTTAACATTGAACATTAGATGAGCCCCAAAACCTCAAAGTACAGTTGGGGGCAAAGGGAGAAAAAAATGTAAAAAAAATAAAACTTTTCCACTATGTCATAAGTTGTCCCCTACATGATAAACCCAAAAGAATTAAAAAAAGATCCAGCATACTTTTAAAGGTTCTTACATGATTAAACACACATAAGAAGCAGCTGCATAGAGCCCTGGCAAACTTGTATATTTTTATTTAAACACCTCCAACTCAAGCATTAATTCTACAAATATTCTAAGCTAATCATTGAGCAGAGATGGGAAAGTAAAAGCCATGCTAGTGGAATGTTCAATTGTAGCTTTAAGAACTAAACATGTGACAATAGATAAAATTGGGTGAAGATCAATCCAGTTCTGCCAATGCCAAGAGAATGTAGAAAAGGATGAGGCAATAAATATAATTAAGAACTTAAGAAACAGTTAGTATCGCCTAGGTCTAAAGAACTGAGTTAAGTAGTGCAGAATAGATGGAAATTACCTTTGCCTTTTCATTTTCAACTGCAGAAAGCCTACTATGAAAAAGTGTATGCTTCTCCAGAGAAGATACGCTATGTTTAACAGAGATAACAGCAGGGGTATAAGCAGCCAACTGAGCATGTAGTCCTCCATTTTCACCTTCCAAGATGCTAACTCTTTCTTTCAGCAATTCAATCTCCGTATCTTTGCAATTACTCCTATTTTCAAGTCTCTCACATGCAATAGTTAGCTCATGAATCCTTCCTTCAAACAACACTTCACGGACACTGGAGATTTGCAGTTCAGCTAAAAATGTGGCAGCCTGACTCTCCCACAGTTTAATCTCCTCTGCNTGGGAAAGTAAAAGCCATGCTAGTGGAATGTTCAATTGTAGCTTTAAGAACTAAACATGTGACAATAGATAAAATTGGGTGAAGATCAATCCAGTTCTGCCAATGCAAAGAGAATGTAGAAAAGGATGAGGCAATAAATATAATTAAGAACTTAAGAAACAGTTAGTATCGCCTAGGTCTAAAGAACTGAGTTAAGTAGTGCAGAATAGATGGAAATTACCTTTGCCTTTTCATTTTCAACTGCAGAAAGCCTACTATGAAAAAGTGTATGCTTCTCCAGAGAAGATACGCTATGTTTAACAGAGATAACAGCAGGGGTATAAGCAGCCAACTGAGCATGTAGTCCTCCATTTTCACCTTCCAAGATGCTAACTCTTTCTTTCAGCAATTCAATCTCCGTATCTTTGCAATTACTCCTATTTTCAAGTCTCTCACATGCAATAGTTAGCTCATGAATCCTTCCTTCAAACAACACTTCACGGACACTGGAGATTTGCAGTTCAGCTAAAAATGTGGCAGCCTGACTCTCCCACAGTTTAATCTCCTCTGTTCCCTTTCGCATTTCAGAATTCAAGCTTTCTTCCAGTCCTTCGTTTTCACCTTCCAAGGTGCTAACTCTTTCTTTCAGCAATTCAATCACCTTATCTTTGGAATTACTCCTATTTTCAAGGCTCTCACATGCAATAGCTAGGTCATGAATCCTTCCTTCAAACAACACTTCAAGGACACTGGAGATTTGCAGTTCAGCAAAAAATGAGGCAGCCTGACTCTCCCACAGTTTAATCTCCTCTGTTCCCTTTCGCATTTCAGAATTCAAGCTTTCTTCCAGTCCTTCGTTTTCACCTTCCAAGGTGCTAACTCTTTCTTTCAGCAATTCAATCTCCTTATCTTTGCAATTACTCCTATTTTCAAGGCTCTCACATGCAATAGCTAGATCATGAATCCTTCCTTCAAACAACACATCACGGACACTGGAGATTTGCAGTTCAGCAAAAAATGCGGCAGCCTGACTCTCCCACAGTTTAATCTCCTCTGTTCCCTTTCGCATTTCAGAATTCAAGCTTTCTTCCAATCCTTCATTTTCACCTTCCAAGGTGCTAACTCTTTCTTTCAGCAATTCAATCTCCTTATCTTTGCAATTACTCCTATTTTCAAGGCTCTCACACGCAATAGCTAGGTCATGAATCCTTCCTTCAAACAACACGTCACGGACACTGGAGATTTGCAGTTCAGCAAAAAATGAGGCAGCCTGACTCTCCCGCAGTTTAATCTCCTCTGTTCCCTTTCGCATTTCAGAATTCAAGCTTTCTTCCAATCCTTCGTTTTCACCTTCCAAGGTGCTAACTCTTTCTTTCAGCAATTCAATCACCTTATCTTTGAAATTACTCCTATTTTCAAGGCTCTCACATGCAATAGCTAGGTCATGAATCCTTCCTTCAAACAACACGTCACGGACACTGGAGATTTGCAGTTCAGCAAAAAATGCGGCAGCCTGACTCTCCCACAGTTTAATCTCCTCTGTTCCCTTTCGCATTTCAGAATTCAAGCTTTCTTCCAATCCTTCGTTTTCACCTTCCAAGGTGCTAACTCTTTCTTTCAGCAATTCAATCTCCTTATCTTTGCAATTGCTCCTATTTTCAAGGCTCTCACATGCAATAGCTAGGTCATGAATCCTTCCTTCAAACAACACTTCACGGACAGTGGAGATTTGCAGTTCAGCAAAAAATGTGGCAGCCTGACTCTTCCACAGTTTAATCGCCTCTGTTCCCTTTTGCATTTCAGAATTCAAGCTTTCTTCCCTAATTGTGGCGCCCCTAAGTTCTTCACACAGTCTGCACAGGTCAGACTCCAATTTCTGATTCACTTCACGTACACATCCCATCTCCTTACTCTGATTGTCATTATCTGCAGATAATTTCAGAATCTGCTTCTCCTGATCTTTGATTATCAATTTAGCCTTGTCATACTTATCCTTAAGATCCTCCACTAATTTATGCAACTCCCTTTTCTCATTTTCAGTTGCACCGAAAATCAGCTCTGCTTCCATAAGCTCATTTTGTTTCCGAGACAATAGATCCTTCCCGTGTGCAATTTCAAATCTTAATTGATCACTAATAGATTTAAGTGATGCAAACTCATTCTCTGACTCATTCAATGACTCCTTGAGGTTTAAATTTTCCGTTTCTACATCTTCTAATTTCCCCTCCATTAATCTTTCCTTCTCTTCAAGGTCATTATTGATACAACGAAGTTTATCCAGTTCTTCAGTCAGCTCTTTCACTTCTGAAAACTTTTCAATGACCATATTATTAAAAATCAAAGAAATATTGCACTGAGACATTATTTCACCAAATAAGACCCAGTTCGCTTCTTCTAGGTCACTTTTTTCTCCCACCAACTCAAATGCTTCCTTCATCAAGGACTTTTTCTCTCCAAGCACCTTGAAATAATCTTCTTGTAAGTTCCGATTGGCTCTTTGCAAGTCCATCAACTGGCCACGCATATTCTCTGTTTCAGTTATCAACTCCTCGATTCTGTGATCTCCCTCCGTTACTTTCAACCTCAATTTTTCATTCATCCCCAAAAGTTTTTCGATCTCCATCTGCAACTCAGAGAACTGCTCCGACCGAATCCTGAATTCCCCAGCAAGGTTGTCCCTTTCTGTCACAACATTTACGGCATCGACTTTCAGTTGCCCCAGCAGCGTAACAAGAACTGACTTCTCAACTAGTAGCTGCTGATTTTCATCATAACTCCTAGAGATAGAATTCTGTTTCTCTTGAAGCTTGCTCAGTATGTGTCTCAGAAGTGCTTCATCTTGGCTGATCTTATTTTCAAACATATAGTCTGAGTCAATCTCAAGAGTTTTTAAAACCTGATACAGCCCCATCCTTAAATTTTTCATTTGTCCAAACAAGGACTTCAATTCCGCCTGTTGTTCAAGATTTTCATGCTCTAGTTCAGAAATGAGTTTTCCCGATAATTTGGATGCCTCCAAGAGATTTTGGCAATCAATCAAAAGAGAGATGATTTTTTTTTCAAGATCATGTACACTTTTCTGCCAGATGAAGATCTCGATCTGAGCACTGAAAGTTTTGTCTTGCTGCTCTTCATATTCTTTCTTCCTGCACTGCCCTTCTTCTTCTAGAACATGGATCTGTAATTCCATGCTAGCCAACCGTTTTTCACTTGAGCTTGAAAAGCTGGCATGTTCTTGCTGTGCAGCGTCCAGGGAAGCCTGCAGTTCTTCTACTTTACGAAGTGAGCATTCTCTCTCATTCTCAAGATCAGAGTGCTTGTGTTCAAGTTCTGAAAAACTTTTCTCCAGATCTTCCAGTCTTTGCTTAGTGACGTCCAGCTGAGAAACTAAGCTTTCGCGCTCAGTGACCAGGCCAGACTTCTCCTTATCAAGCAACAGATATGAATCTTCTAAGCTCTTGGATTTTACCCTCAATACTTCAAGTTCAGCATTTGCATCAAAAAGGGAATTCTCAAGAAAGTTGTTTTTCTCGGAGCGTTTCTCCAAATTTTCAGCTGTACTCTGTAATTGAGAAATCAGGGTAGCCTTCTCATCTACAAGAGCGGATTTCTCTCCCAAAAGAGTTTGGCAGGATTCTTCCAACATTTTGACTTTCTCTTTAACCCCTTCTAACTCGACATGCAAATCTGAGAGGGAATTCTCCAAAACAACATTTTTCTCGAGAAGTTTCTCCATGATTTCCAACTTTTCCAACAGGAGAACTTTTTCGCTGTTCTCTGCCTCACACATCTCTTTTAGTTTTGAGTTCTCAACCTGCAACTCCTTCACAGATGACCCAAAGCACTCTGAATCATAGCCTACTGACTCCACCTGGTCCATCACAGTCAAGTGTTTCTTGTTCAGCTCATTAAGTTCTTCTCTCAGACAGTATATTTCTTGCTGAAGAGCATTTCTTTGGTCCACTCGAAGTTCAACCTCCTCTTCAAGTTTCCCTATTGTCTCCCTCAAACTTAAGATCTCATCTTGCAGATTTTTAATTGAGACCACTGAAGACAAATTGAGCTCATTCAGGCTCTTGTTCTCCTCCTTGGCCCTCTGGACTTCATCCTCTAAACCTTGATTACAAGTTTCCATTTCCTTCAGAATTTGGGTCCTATTTTGAAGTTCTTCACCCAGAGATCTCAGTTCTTCCTGAGATTCAGCATGTAAATGCTGCAGAGTTTGGAAAGCAGTTTCAGCCTCCACGAATCGCAAACGCTCTTCCTGTATGCAACTCCAAAGTCCACCTAATTCCTTCTGCTTCTCCATAAGTTCTTCACTTTGAGACCCCATCTTCTCCACCAAAGACTCCAACTCAGACTGCAGAGTTTGATTTGATTTTTCCAACAGAAGACACCTTTCCTCAGCACCCTTTAGCTTCACAACTCCATCATCTATCTCACATGTTAACCTTTGGGCCTCCTCCTGTGAATAAGAGATTTTATGCTCCAGATCAGCAATAGTCTCCAAGCATTGCTGGTACTGGAGGGCAGCAGCTTCCTTCTCTTCAGTTAATCTGGCAAGTTCTTGCCTCAGGATCTCAACTATGGTTTCAGCTTTATCAGCTCTTTTGCTAGTCATTCTGGCATTCTCCTCTGCCTGCAGTAATTTCTCCTCCAAGTTAGATATCATCTCCAAACACTGATTGTATTGAGCAAGGGCAGCTTCTTTTTCAGCTTCTACTGTTACAAGGTCTTGCTTTATGGCTTTAGCTTCAACTTCTGTTTTACTAGCACGCTCATTAAGTTCTCCAGCATCCTTCCAGGCATGAGAGACTTCATCCTCCAACTTAGATATCATTTCCATACACTGCTGGTATTGAAGAACACTAGCATCCCTTTCTGACTGTAGTTTGGAAAGGGCTTCCTTCAAAGTTTGAACTTCAGCTTCAGCTTGACTGGCTCGTTGACCAAATCCCTTGGAATCCTTCTGCGCACTAGAGACTTCTGATTCCAGAGCAGATAATCTCTCTAGACTCTGTTGATACTGAAGTAGGACAGCTTCCTTTTCGGCTTCTAATTTAGCAAGAGTTTCCTTTAAGGTCAAAATTTCCGTCTCAGCTTTACCCACTTGCTCAGACTGGGAAAGAACTTGAGCATTGATATGTTTGCTCCCATTATTTTGGGTGCTTTGTTCCTTCTCTTCTTCATCTTGAAAATTAAGGCCTTTTCTTGCCTTTCCTTCTTCAAACGAATCATTAGGCTCTTTTAGAGTTTTTCTGCTTGTCACAGTAGGTTCTTCGGTAAAAGCTCCACTCCTCTTGAAACCATGGAAAGCAGATGGAGACACTCCCAAAGCATCGTTTTGCAGCTCGTCAGGGCTAAAAATGGAACGTATCAGGGGTGGCATTTCAGGTGTTTGAGGATCATTTTCACTTGCAGAAGAACCTGCAGGTGAGTCATCAAATGGAACTTGGTTTGGAAATGCTTCTGCCATAGTCCTTTGAGCTTGGCGTAGCGCTCCAGTTGCATGATCATATCTTTCAGCCAATGCCCGGTATGCTCGGTAAAACTCTTCAACAAGTTTCATAAGCTCTGGTCGTTTCTTATAATACATCTCTGCCCTTCTTGCAAAGGAATCTGCATCTTCTTCAATAAGCTTGATCATTTGTTTGACTTTTGCATCCATATCTGTTCAAGCAGAGAAGAAATCTTTCATCAGTTGGACAGTGAGAGCACTCTCTCTAATTCCATAAAAGAAAAAAAAAAGGCTCAGAAAAGGTATAGCTAAAATAGATACAGGGTGAAACATGAAAAGACTGTGATCACAGCATTTGAACAAAATAAAGATGAATTTAGAATGATAATTCTGATATGATCACAAGGACAGTCATTTCATCTGTTCTTTTTCTGTTTCTTTTTTTTTTTTTTTTTTTATATATAAGTAATCAACATCCATTCCATCTTTATGTGTGATCCAGAAATTTCAATTCTCAGCAATTATAAATATTAGGTCATTTGATTAAATCTTTAGTTCTGTGGTAGGATATGGAGGCTATCGGGCCTTGGATTCATCTGCAAATAACCTGGCCAAGCTAATAATTACAAGGACTCATAGAACAGTAGAACTGATTGAATTTTTCTAGTTAAGCTACATTATTTAGAAAATTCCCACAGCTAAGCTATAGGGACTAGTGGTTCATCTAAATAGTATGTGGCGTCCATGGCCAGAGAGGAGAGAAATTAAGAGACCCTAGACCAGCAGGCTTTTCCATTTATATTTGACGAACTCGCGACTACCCTTCCATATAATACTTGTTAATGCGGCTGTTTCAACAGAAAATCTCATGGTGCCATGCCCATGTGCACCACATATGCAACACACTCAATCACGGAAATTGAGTAAAAGAAGAGCAATCAGATATCTTATAACAACTGAGAGGGCAACAATATGAAGTATAAAGGCAATGTCACAGGTAAAATCCTCCACAATTCCTTCAGGGCATCAAAATATTTTTAAATACTTAAGCTTTTTTGTTCAATCAACACTATAACCTCAGTTTTTTTAAATGTTTTTTTTAGGGCAGGGTCGTTAAAAATGACTTTTGATGGAAATTACTGATCCCTTCATGTATTTTCCTTCTCTTTAACATCTGCAAACCAAATGGAAGGATAAAAACGTTAAATATTGTAAACTGGTCTCTAGTGACTCCAAGTTCGAGAGATCTGGAACCTATATTTAGTCGTATCTTCAACAAAAAACGCAAAACAAAAACTGCAACAAAGAAAGCAATACCTGTAAGATTCTCTTGAAGCCATTTTGAATTTTTGGGGTTTATGTGGCTGCCCCACCACCAAGAATACTTGCGTTTCGAATCAGGATGTGACAGGGTTGCCATGAATCCAGCCAAGAACACCACCACTTCTCTTATCTGCTCTCAGTCCGACTGAAGACCAGTAATGGATCCAATTAAGGGAACTGAACCCAATTCCAGATATATTATTTATTAGCAGGAGAAACCTACGTTTGTCTTGCTCTGTTTACCTATTCACCAAATATTAATACAGAAAAGAGAACAATTCAGCTTCAGATGAATCAGAATAATTACTCTGAGAAACCAGGTTCTCAAGAACTTTGATGAAAAGATCAGAATCAGCACGCAAAGTACCCGATCAATTGAACCCCAGTCAAAAATTAAGTTCAAGAAGCAATATCTATTTTAGAATCTTTCAAACTACCCGATCACAGATACACCACAAAATTAAACAAAGAAAAGAAAAAGGATCATATAAAGAACACATGATCAAAAAACATAAATCTTACATGCTTCAGAGTATTATCACAAATACAAACATTTGTTCGATTCATAAAAGAAATGATCATGCACACAACAACACTTTTTTTCAGAACAACCTTATGAACCAAAAACCGAAGCATACAATGCCATGAGTCCAAAAGTAAAGTAGAAACTTTTCTAAAACCCAGTAATTAGAAATAAAAATATATAGCAAGACAAAAGATTCAAAGAGTCAACCACAAGAGCAAAAAATACATATACGGTTATATGTGGCATTCAAAACGATACCATGGGCGTGGATTTTCTGAAGTAAAAACTGATCCTTCAGAGATCAAAACGTTTGCCCATAGTAATCAGATTCTGGGTTTGCTCTGGACTAGCAACTGCTACAACAGCACCTTCTGCTGCTTTTCTTCTTTCACTCTCAACCCATGTTGTTGGATCTTTCTGCCTATGCCTCAAAAATTCTCTCTCTCTCTCTCTCTCTCTCTCTCTCTCTCTCTGTGGTACTCTTTTTTAGGCTCTCATGACTCATGAGAACTGTCAAAGAGGAAAAGGAAAAAAAAAAATTAAAGTTGGCCGGAGACTCGACAAACCCCACAAACATAGAAACGAAAGTTAAGTCTGTAATTAATGATTCTTTCTGGCATCGGAGTAATTATTTCCTTAAATTTGGTTTTGTTAATTATTTCAGTCTTTTGGCGGATTAGAGTCTTTTTCTAGTTTTTAAAATTTTTTTTTTTTATTTCGAACCAAGGACTGGAATTAACTTGGTGTTTCCTTTAGTTTAGATTTCCGGGAAAAAAAATATTTGTTTTACCTTGTGTTTTGTTTTCCTGCATGTTTTTGAGGAAGATTGTGTGTGTGTGTGTGTGTGTATATATATATATATATATATGTATGTGATCGGTTCTTAGTTGGCAATGCGAGGATTTAGGGAAAAAAAATGGATGATAAACAAAAATATAGACATTTAAAAGGCCATAGTTTTTTTTTAAAATTAATGCTTGTGAAAAAAATTATTTATTGTGAAATTCACTTTATATATTTAACAATCTCAGCTATATTTAAAACATATTTTCATTGATTTGACTATGTTTTTTTATTTTTTTATTTTTATTTTTTAATTTTTGGAAATGATGTTTTTTTAATTGTTAAAAGGGCATAAAGTAGAATAAAACTATCATAGTTTGTTTGACTCTATATTAAAAAGTGGCCTGTTGCTTTCAAAACAAGTTTAAAACAAGTAAAATGTCTCATTAAGCATGTTAACCTGGCTACCCTCAGTCTTCTAACGTAATTTCCTTTTTTTTCTTTTTCTAATGTTTTCTGAACTAGTTTATGTTTACGAAAATAATAATTTAGGAATAAACAAATACGTGTACGGAGAAGAGAAGCGATAAATCCTGCTCAGTGCACACGTGAGACTTTATCACAAAAAAGCTAAACCAAAGCAACTTTCCGACGCTAAAATTACAATAATGTCATTAAAGTTACCGCTGAGTTAGCCCTGCTTGGATACACAGATGAGATAAGATGTTTTGAATAGTAGTTAAATAAAATATTAATAGAATATATTTTTTAGTATTATTTTTATGTTGAAATTTGAAAAAGTTGAATTATTTATTATATTTTTGTATGGAGATTTGAAAAAGTTGTAATGATTGAGATGAGATGAAATGAGATAATGGTTTTGTGTAAACAAACGGGGCTATCGAACGGGCAATATTGCCGGACATAAATGCTAACCGAAGAAACAGATTTAAACAGTGATATGATATAATATGAGGTGAAATAATTTTAGAAAAGTAAAATAAAATATTGTTAAAATATTATTTTTTAATATTATTATTATTATGAGATTTTAAAAAGTTAAATTATTTATTATATTTTATATAAAAATTTTAAAAAATTATAATGATGAGATAAAATAGATTGAGAAAATTTATAATCCAAACTTGAATATGAAATTTCTCGAGCCCAATCTAATTAATAAATTACCAAATGTATGTTTTTAAAACAAGCATGTGTTTCTCAAATGTTTTATTAATTATATTAATAAAAGATACATGTGCTTCTCATGATATTAATTATATTAATAAAAGATACATGTGCTTCTCATGAATTGGCACTTGCAATCGTCGTCCTCCAACAACCACCAAACCGTCAACATTGATGTTGGCCTTAATCCCAACCCTCCTCATATATGTTCATATTTCTAAGCCATATCACCACTTAATAACAACGTAATTAGAATATATACATATATATATATGAGAAACACTAGTTTGCCCTCTCAACTTGACCACTCAAGTTGACCGCTTGGTAAAAACAAATTTTTTTTAGTTTTTTTTTTTACTTAGTGATTAAGGAAGTGATTTTAAGTGTATTGAAATTTTTTTTGTATTTTTTAAAAATCTTAAAATGTATTAAAAAAATATGAAAAGAAAAAAGCAAAAAAAAAAAAAAAAAATTACCGCTGGGCGGTACGCCCAGCGGTAAGGGTGGGGCGGCAGAGTCTCTGCCGCCCCACCCTATATATATATACATATTATTTGAGTGATAGGACATGGTGTCATTATCTCAAATGACGACAGAAAAGAAAAAACAGGTTTTGGGGGGCGCCACGGGTGGTGGAAAGGACGGCCCTCATTCGTCACGCCACTAACAAATTCTCCCCTTCCCAAATCCTGCCACCTCCACTGCACTGCATCTCTCTGACTCTCTCTCATGTCTGTGTATATATATATATATCTATATATATATTAATATTACTTTTTTTTTTAAGAAACAATATTTGTGTTGGCGCATTTCTATAAATAAATTTTGAATATGTATAAAAAATAATAATTTTTTAATGATAGACTTTGATTTTTTTTTTAAATATACGAATTTACACACTTTAATACTAATTTATCATTACTCTTTATTTAATTTTAATTTTAATAAAGAGGGATATAACACGAGAACTTTCTAAAAAATAAAAATATACCGTCAAATTTAAACCCGAACTTGAGGATATATACATATAAATATATATATATATTTATATATTGCGTTTAAGAATGTATTGCGATTAAATAATGGATAAAAGGGTAATATTTTTTGGACAGATGATCTTCTGATGGATATTGTTGATAGAATTAAAAAAGAAGGTGAAAATGGTTCCAATCATAATTAGCGTCGGTTTGGGAGTCTGAAGAAGGTGCCCACCAACCCAAGTTGTTACAAGTAAAATGCACATGCCTCAATTATGCCGTTTCTGCTACAACACAAAGCATGCATGCACGGCCTAAATTTATAGAACCAAGAAAATCAAATTATTACTCTTTCCATTTTTTAATCACATGATTTTAGAAAAAAAAAAGTAATTGATAATTTTATTTTTGGTATTTATATGAAGCAAGAATAACATATATGAACTTATCATGTATGAAAAAAAAAAGAACATAAACATAAAAAGAAATCTAACTAATGTAGAGATGTTTGGATGTGAAATTCTAAAAAATTATATCGAAAATCATCTCTATAGTCGTGTTTGACCGCACTTTCGAGTATTCAAATTTTCAAAAGTTACATTTTTTCTTATAATGTAGATGTTGAAAAAAATGTTAAATTCTGTAAACCAGACGTCACATTATTATCGTCTTGGTCGGTTCCACGACAAAATCTATATCATGCATGTCCATTTGTATAAAAATATATTTTCAAAAATTGGGATCATGCACAGCGTCAATAAATCTTGAAGCAATAATATATGTCTTCTCTTCTTTTTGTTGATGGTCCCCAACACAGATTCTTCTTGTGTTAACTTTATTATTATTATTATAACTTTAAATTAAAAGAAACCCCAAATACTTATAATTAGGAAGATTTTGGTGGGCATATGATTTGATTTTATAGAAAGGAAATGGAGGTCAGATTTTTTTTGTTGTTATTGGGGGGCAGGAAAGAAAATTATACTCCAATTACTTTTATTTGATCTTTTCAATTTGGAAAAGGGAGATGAAAGGACTACTTCAGAGGCTAATAAGTTGGTCTGAAAAAGAAATGTAATTATTTTGGACTCTTGTGGTGAGAAAGACATGGAAATTGAATTATTGAAGAGGGGATAAGAATCTTTAAGAAAATATTTGGATTGTTTGGGGGAATGCATTATATAAATCAATAATTAATTGGGGAAGTTAGGTCAGGTCTTCAACCAGCAGCCTTCCACTTTGCCAAGCTTGGAAGTTTTGATTGTTAGTTGACTACAATGAACATGAGAGAGATCTGTTCTTTGTGAGGGGCATGCCACAGCACCAGATGCAAATGCCTCCCTTTGCAAGGGAATTAATCAATGCATCTTTACCTTGGTGGATGGGGTGAGCTTTGCCTAGTAGGAGAGGAATGGATATTGTTGGCCAACCCGTGACAGGATGGCGCGCATGGCATGGCAAAACAACAGCTCTGGGTGGGTTGGGTCCACCTCGAGAGGGGCGCAGACGTCTTTCAGTAAAAATCCCCACCACGATATCCACCCCTTTCGTTGCAAAGCAAGAGAGGGACCTCTGCCCCCTTTGTAGGTAAATCCACCTCAAGAGGCCTTGCCCTCTAATTTAAGGCCAATACGCATGGGGGGCACAGTCTCATTTGGTGGCAAGGATGAGGAGGAAATGGTTGGGGTGACTTCTAAGTAATTTTGATGGTAGCACATGGTGAAGCTCAGTGTCACTCTGTTTCTCTTCCTTGCAAGCTAAAACTCAAACGGCATTGAGTATACTGTAGGCCACCGTTATCCCATACGTAAAAATTATGGGTAAAAGCAGGTCGGCCCCCAACTTTACAGTTTACACCCATGACCTACCCCATCAACAACTTCTCTGCAAAACCCTTTGCTTTTTGTTTCTTTTCTTTTTCAAGTGGTAGTGGATATTAAAACTTGATCAATCAGGAAGAGCACTGTTGCTTTATTTGAACCTATGATTTAGATTTGTAATGAGCATCTCAATTACTTCTGCACAAGCCCCAATATGCTTCTTCTCAACCTAATTATAACTTGAGACTTTATTAGATTGGTCGCATAGAAGATCTTTGGCTTAATTATCAGGAGATTGATCATTAGGGTTTAGGAAATGATTTTTGTTTTTTTACAAAATTACATTATTACAAGAGCAAGCAAGAAAAATAAAGAACGACTAACCAGGAAAATCAACTACGTACCAGCAAGAGGGAGCTAGGTTCTTTCACTGACCAAACTGGGGCATACATGGTGTGGCAACAAAGCATGAGAAAATGAGTGTCAATATATGATGCAATCGTAAATTCCACATGAACACAACACGAAATAAGCGGGTTTAAATTTGATATAAACTGGTTTGGATCAAAACAGGTTAATGAATCGATAAGACACAATAAATAAACAGATCAACCTGCGAAACCTACAATCAACCCTTATCATTGTCGAAAATATGTAATATTAATATTAGTATTTAATTACTTTTTTTGTTTTCTAATCATTAGTATTTAACTACTTAATATCTCAAACAATTAAACCTTTTTTTGTTAATATGTAATTTTATTTTATGAGAATATTGATTTTCTTATATATTATTAGTTTAGATATTGATAACAAAATATTTTATCATGAATCCAGTTATAATTGTGTATGATTTATATAGTTATACTTGTAATATATATGGAATTATATTAACTGGGTTAGAAAATAAATATACAAGTAAACTAAGCCCATTTATATAAAACTAGTTAAAAACTGGTTGAAGCAGATTGAAACAGGATAAATGGTTCATGTCCAGGTTAATCCAATAAAACTAATTACTAAATAGGTTAAGCAGGTCGTGTCGTGTCATTCATTATTTGTATGAGTTGTGTTAGAGTTTTAGGATCTTACCATTTAATTAAACGAGTCGTATTTAGATTGACACGTATAATTTAATATTTATAATTTAACACGACACAAATATGACCTGTGACCACGTAAGTAACTTAATTTCAAAAGTGGTCACATCATCTGCTCGAGGGAAAATAAAAATATTATTCTTTATCATAAATTTTGTCAACTTCAATCACATCAACTAATCTGGTATATTTGAAGTGATTTTCATAAGTAATTGATATAAGCATTCACTTATACCACATCATATTATTTGACATGATTAAAGACAGTAAATTTAAAATGAAGAATAATATCAAATGATTAAAGAAAATCATCAGGCCGTCAACTCTAATATATAATATAAAAACCAGCTGGGAGCATTACCGACTTTCAAGAATTATATGCTGTATATTATGTTTGTATGTTATGATGTGTGGATGAACAAGTCGTCAAAGAAAGAGCAGGAAGAAGGCCGGCTCCTGACATTTGTGGTGGAGTGGTCCGACTAGTGCAAAAGACTTCTTATAAGTTCTTAATTTCACACAATTAGGGTTAGAAGGAAGTAATGCCTTGAGGAGGCCTTCTTCATGATGGTGCATGTTTATCTTGAATCCATGCAGGGCCGCTTTTTTCAAAGCTGCCTTTAACGCAACCAGCTGGTAATCAACTCCAGCGTGTGGAAAAGAACTCTGACATGCATGTTCTTAGTTCAAACGAGTAAAGTAGCTACAAGCTTCACACGAATCCTTTTTAAAAAGTATCTTCAACTAATAAAAAAATAATTTTTTTAAGTGGAATTTACTTTTTTACAAATATTTATATGGAATTTATCTTTGAGACTTTGTACAAATCATTTTTCAATTCAAATAACAAAGAGTTGTTTCCTCTTTGGCAGCTCTCAAAAGTCTCACAAAAAAAAAATAATAATAATTATAATTATTTGTGAGAAAAACTATTTCATTTTTTTTATTTCTCTTTTTTCTATAAAAATGTTTTTCAATTTTATGATCATTGCATGTATGTTTGAGGAATGATGATCAAAATTGAGACTACATGTGCAAACCCTTCATTAAATAAAAAAAAATATTATTTTGATAAAGATATTATTGTAATTTTAAAAAAATTTAAAGACAAAATTGACTGAACTTACACATGCAATCTCTAAATGGGATCTTACATAGCATTACTATTTGAAAAAGAAATATTGCATTATATATAATTTATTATTAAAAAAAAGTTTAGGCACACACCCATTACATCGTTGATGTGAAAATTAATGTCTGCTAGCATAAGAAAGAAGTTATTGTTTGAATTTATTGTTAATATATAATTATAATGGTTCTCATGATAATAAATGATCATGAGTTTACACACAAGCTTATTATAAGTAGTAAAACTCTTAATTATATATTTGGATCCATGAGAAGTAGTATTTTATGGATCATAATATTATCAATCGAATCATTAATTA
>QEOT01001607.1:81000-95922 GCA_003123785.1 Pterocarya stenoptera | reverse complement strand
CTGATAAAACAAAATAGCAAAACAGAATAACAAGAAGATTCGAATATTAACGGCCTGCAGCTACATCAAGAGATGATAATTTACAACTTGTAGCTTTGGTGGACTATGAAGCAGGTTGAGAGCAATTAGTAAATAACTCTTTAGAGACCATACGACCATACGAGTCGTATTTAGATTGACACGTATAATTTAATATTTATAATTTAACACGACACAAATATGACCTGTGACCACGTAAGTAACTTAATTTCAAAAGTGGTCACATCATCTGCTCGAGGGAAAATAAAAATATTATTCTTTATCATAAATTTTGTCAACTTCAATCACATCAACTAATCTGGTATATTTAAAGTGATTTTCATAAGTAATTGATATAAGCATTCACTTATACCACATCATATTATTTGACATGATTAAAGACAATAAGTTTAAAATGAAGAATAATATCAAATGATTAAAGAAAATCATCAGGCCGTCAACTCTAATATATAATATAAAAACCAGCTGGGAGCATTACCGACTTTCATGAAGAATTATAAGCTGTATATTATGTTTGTATGTTATCATGTGTGGATGAACAAGTCGTCAAAGAAGGAGCAGGAAGAAGGTCGGCTCCTCGACATTTGTGGTGGAGTGGTCCGACTAGTGCAAAAGACTTCTTATAAGTTCTTAATTTCACACAATTAGGGTTAGAAGGAAGTAATGCCTTGAGGAGGCCTTCTTCATGATAGTGCATGTTTATCTTGAATCCATGCAGGGCCGCTTTTTTCAAAGCTGCCTTTAACGCAACCAGCTGGTAATCAACTCCAGCGTGTGGAAAAGAACTCTGACATGCATGTTCTTAGTTCAAACGAGTACAGTAGCTACAAGCTTCACACGAATCCTTTTTAAAAAGTATCTTCAACTAATAAAAAAATAATTTTTTTAAGTAGAATTTACTCTTTTACAAATATTTATATGGAATTTATCTTTGAGACTTTGTATAAATCATTTTTCAATTCAAATAACAAAGAGTTGTTTCCTCTTTGGCAGCTCTCAAAAGTCTCACAAAAATATATATATATATATATATTTGGGAGAAAAACTATTTCATTTTTTTTTATTTCTCTTTTTTCTATAAAAATGTTTTTCAATTTTATGATCATTGCATGTATGTTTGAGGAATGATTATCAAAATTGATTGCAAATCATATGATAATTAATTGAGAGACGGATATATTGTCTATTTTTCCAAATATTAAATATGTAATTACAAAATATCATGTCTACTTTTCTATCTGTCATTACTCTTATCTCAATTGATCTTCTTCCTCGCCGGCCATCCACCTCCAAGTACGAGAAGTTCATATCCACCGGCCTGTGTTATTTGCTAAATTTATTAACTTCTAATTAATTGGCATTAGATTACGAGAAATTCTATTTACAATCTTCAAAATGCAGACTGTATGTGCAAACCTTTTATTAAATAGAAAAAGTATCATTTTGATAAGGATATTATTATAATTTTAAAAAAATTTAAAGATAAAATTGGCTAAGCTTACACATACAATCTCTAAATGGGATCTGTACATAGCATTACTATTTGAAAAAAAAATATTGCATTATATATAATTTATTATTAAAAAAAGGTTTATGCACACACCCATTACATCGCTGATGTGAAAATTAATGTCTGCTAACATAAGAAAGAAGTTATTGTTTGAATTTATTGTTACACACAAGCTTATTATAAGTAGTAAAACTCTTAATTATATATTTGGATCCATGAGAAGTAGTATTTTATGGATCATAATATTATCAATCGAATCATTAATTAATATGTGCTCCATTTTTGTTTGCCCCACCTATAAATATAATATAATATAGGTGCTGTATTTTTGTTAAGTGGCAACTAAAATGCATGTAGCCCTTTCAAGCCATCAGCTAGTTTCCTTATCTTAAAGCAAAAAGAAGAAATTAATCATGATCATAGTCCTGAGAAACACTCATGAAATGAAGGACAAAAGCAACAGTTTGTGCTTGGGAGCTTCTGCAAGACTCCAGAAGACAAATGTAGCCATATATATATGCACAAAAATTGTCACCTCTGAAACCTACACGTACAGGCCATTTAGCAATTAACCACTTTGCATCTTTTTTTCTCCGTCCTTTAGTTCTAATTGCTATAGAGAAAAGGACACCGTTAAGAATGTAATGGGCCCTGATCAAAGGCATGAGTGATCATTCCAAATCTAATCCTTCGTTAATTTGTATGTATATATATATATCTACAGCCCAATCTATATATAATCATAATTGTGTAAATGACGTAATATTTCTTTTAAAAAAAGTAAGATTTATTATTAAAAATTTAATATTTTTAGATTAATCTTATATTTACTTATTTTAAATATATATATATATAACACTTGCGAATGTTACGACTGATCGCATAGGATGTAATGGAGTTAGCCAAGACTTGGCATGTCGTACGTACTGATCAGCAATATTGAAGAATCTTTTAAAAAGCTAGCTCATATCCCACGTACGTACAGTTTCCATAATGCTGTTAGGTTAAAGTGCGAGCAAGTGTAATTAAGGACAACCAAATGGTCCACTCCCCAACATCACCCATTCTTTAGAGATTCAAATGCGCCATAATTAATTTGCAGTTCTTTTGACACCTCTTCAAATTTTCAGAAAAGTTTGCTTATTAATTACTTTTCACCTTTCGTCTTTAATTTTGTTCTTTGGGTTTCATATTCTTATAAATTGACAATTTGGTTTTAATTTTTGTAATCATCATTTCCCTTCTCATAAATATTGTTTATATCACAAAAATATTAGAAAAAAAGATAAATACACAATATTTTTCATAAAAGTTTTACAAATTATGTTTTAAAATAATGATGGGTATTTTTATAAAATTAATGTGTCATTAAATAACATCACTCTATAACAATATTCTTATTTTAAAATGTAATTGTGAAATGTATTGTGAAAAGTATTGTGCGGAAATCATTACTCTAAACATTATATATATTTTTAGGCAAAATTATCATTGATTTTAATCTGTTACCTCCTCCATCTTCGTGCTCATGTTAGGATTCAGCAGCCACATTTATTTCCATAATTAGTATTAAATTTCTCAATATTTTTGGATAGTTAATAAAGTGTAAAATAATAGTCTCGAATGGTACATTAATTAATAGAACTATAATTTTTTTTATGAATATTTTTCAAGCAACGTTTTGAATTAAAAAAAATTACTAATAAATGAGCAAAAATTTTTGGTCATTTGTCTAATGATTGATGTGAATAAATTTCTAGTTGTAAAAGCTGAAGAACCTAAACATGCAAGCAAGGTCTTAATCTCGTTTTATCTTGAATCTTACAAGCAAACAACCAAATAATCATTACCATGATGTGATTGCATCAGTGACAATTTATCTTTTTTGTGCTATATATTTAATTTCTTTCTTTAAAAAAAAAAAGGGCTATTTGGTTAATGTTGCGTGCTTCTTTCAGGATTTCATATGAAAATTAAAGCCCAGAACTGCATGGTCCATTAATTAGTAAAATATGTTAGAGAAGATCCATCCATCGTTCCAATTATTACCACAAACAAGCTGGACATGCATAACCAAACCCATGTATTATTCAAATGCAACTCGAGCTTATTGTCGAGCCTTATTCATTCAAATCTGGAGTTTAGCACCAATAGCTCCCATATTATTTGAGCTTGTTTATCAGTTACTTAATTTTGTTAAAATAGAATATTAATAATTTAGCTTATAACTTTACTTACAAATTAACAAACCAACTTAAGTTTTTGTAAGTGTTAAATGCCAAAAATCGCACAATAGTCCGAAATGGGAGAAAGAGTCATTCTTGGCCCGCTATGACAATTTGGACCTTGATCGGTGTAGTCTGGAGTCCCCAGCGTGGTTCGGTGTGGCTATGCATACGTCCATGACGGTGAATGAAAAATAAATACTGAGAATGTGAAAGTGAGATGGACACTCAGGTTTATATGGTTCGGCATATTGCCTACGTCTACGGAGATTTTTGGGGAGGAGAGAGTCCACTACGATATGCTTATTCACAGTCTCTCATGGTCTCTCATACTCTCTGTACAATGGAGATTAGAACTCTATTTTTTTGGTGGAGATCTCGTTGCTAGAGCTCATCTCTTGAGGTTGAAAAAGCTGAAGTAGCCGTTGAAGAGTCCCTTGAAATCGTTTGGTTGTTTCCTTTTATATACCTCCTCTTTTTGCATGCCCCTAGGGAGGTAAGGATTTGCCGCCTTCCCTTTATATCTAACATCTTCATTTCCTTTCCGTGTCCACCTTCCATTCCTTCGGACACCTTGTCATTGTCCTTATCCCCTTATTGTCTCCCATTTGATCATCTCTCTTCATTTGTCTTCTAGTGGTGGGACCTCTCCATTGGACTGGGCCTAGTAAGTTTACTTTGGACTGTATAAATTTTTTCCCGCCAGTAAGTATCTTTATGCAGTTTAATTATATAATATATATAAATCAATAATTATGTTAATAAGGATTCAAGTAAGAAAAATACTACTTTGCCCACTCAACTTGCCCCCTCATTTTGACACCTCATGTATTTTAATTTTCTTTTTTACTTAATAGTTAAAGAAGTGACTATTAGTATATTAATATATTTTTAAATATTTTCTAAAAATTTTTTAAGATGATAAAAAAATATATGAATAAAAAAGTTGAAAAAAAATAAAAAAGTGATTTTGGCCTAGCGGTAAGTTGTAGCAGGCTACTCTGAGCAGCAAAGTAGCACCGCTCTTCAAGTAATACTTATAGTATCATCTTATCTTTTTAAATACTTAAGTTTTCATTATAAAGTTAAATATAATACTCTAAAAAATATGAATATAAAGTTCTTTGAGTTTATATAAGTGGAGCCGAATTTTATAAAAGTTGTATAGTTTAATAATAGATTATAATTTTGTGTTCATTAATGGCTCATTTAATAACAAAGCTAGTAAACTCAAGTTAATCTCAAATAATTTGTCAAGTAGTCTTGTTTATTTACAATTCTAATAAAAAAAATAAGACTATTTGATGAAACCCTAGGTTTGCTCCAACTGAGATTTACCTCGTGTTTTGTTTTTCAAGAATATCCTCTTGCGCTTTGACAAATTTGGAAAAATACACTACCACGTGGATTAGGAACATCTAGGTGGGAAATTCTCTTTTAATTGAAAAATAAAACTATAATAACTTGTTATTTTATAAATATCAAACATAAAACATAAAAAATAGACAATATCAATTTGGTCCCAAAAAATATCTTTTAGGACGAACTTGAGCAAAACCATTCAATCGCATTTGAACAAAACATTTTTTTTTTTTTTTTCGATTGAATTTTGTCCCAGAATCACGTTCAAACGATACAAATGTGACGTTCGAACGTTAATTATGTTCGAATGCATCTTTCATGAGTGGTCGATCGATACCAATCCGCTCGACCAAATAAGCATGTGAAAACGTTCAAACAAACAATTTAATGGTCGAACAGAAAAATATGTTTGAACATATTGAGTAAAATATTTGATCGGACCATGATACGATCGAATAATTTGTTATGAGATAACATTTGAATGTTTATTTCATGTTCGATATTTTTGTTTGAATGGTTTCAAGTATTGTTCGAATGATTAATAATGATTATATTTGAATTTTGGTATCAATATTTGAATGATTTTAATTATTTTGTTCAAAAGATTTTAGCTCGTTCAAACGGTAACTGTTTTATTTTACCAAATAATAAAAAATCAAATAGACATATATAATATTTAAAAGAAAATACATTACAATTTGTTTATTACCCATAAAAGTAGTCTCATAAATGTGAACTAAATAAATAAAACAGTAGTACTAGTATCAGGAATTAGACTTATTATTTTCATCTTCTTATTGTTATATTCTTTTATTCACTTTATTCTTTTTGTATAACATGATAGTCACATGTTATTTTTATTTCTCCATGTATTCCTATATAGGACTACTGTACACAGATGTAAAAACACTTTACATTTTATTTTTTCATTACAATTCCAGAAGCTATTTCCCTTTTCTCTCGACCTTTGGTCTGCTAGGGTTTTCATCCTTACATGTGCTCTGCTAGGGTTTACTTTACATGGTATCAGAGGTTTCTTCTATCTTGCTTCTATGGCGCTGTCTTACAAATCCGTCTCCGAGGATGCCATGTTTCCTTTCTTTCTTCATCCTAGTGAAAGTCCTTGTGTTCTCTTGGTTATGCAACCTCTTCTCGATGAGAACTACCATGCCTGGTCCCGCTCGATGACTATGGCTCTCTCTGTGAAGAACAAGTTTAGATTTGTTGATGGATCCATTACTAAACCTTCGGAATCAACAGATTCTCTTTTCTCTCCATGGCTCCAGTGTAACAACATGGTGATATATTGGATCTTAAACTCTGTTTCTCCTGAAATTTCTTCTAGTATCTTGTATATTATAACTGCTTGTGAGGTCTGGTCGGATCTTAAGGAATGATTTTCTCAGAAAAATGGACCTCGTATTTTTCAGTTACAGAAATCGATCTCCTACCTTTTTCAAGGTTCTCTTTTTGTGAGTAACTATTTTACTCATCTTAAAGGATTTTGGGATGAACTTACTAATTACAAACCTTTTCCAGCTTGTTTTTGTGGAGCTATTTGAACGTTGGATCATTAAGTTCAACAGGAACATGTTTTACAATTTTTGATGACATTGAATGAATCGTTTACACCTGCTCGTGCATAGATTCTACTTGTGGAGCCCCTGCCTCCTCTTAATAAAGTTTTTTCTCTTGTTTTATAAGAGGAACAACAATGAGAAACATTTTTTGTTTCTCTTCCCTCTGTTGACTCACATGTTTTTATTTCTCAAAATGATGCAACCAGATCTTTTAAATCCTTTTCTAAGAAGGATAGACAAGTTTGTATTGTGGGATTATTGGTCATGTGGTTGAAAAGTGTTACAAGTTGCATGGCTTTCCCCCAAGCTACAAATCAAAACAAAGGCAATAGTTTATGGCTAATAATGTTGTCCTCAGTGATAGCAATTCCTTGGTTGTTTCTCCTTTTTTATTAATTGAGGATTAATATCAACAACTTCTAAATTTGCTTCATACTTCTAAATCTGTTGATGAAGTTCCTTCTGTTGCCAATGCAATTGTCTCACATAATTTTTCTGGTATTAATTCATACTCGAAATAATACTCATTTTGTTTTTTTTTTTTTTTTTTTGTTGTTGCTCAATCTGTTCATTTTCATTCCAATTTTTGGATTCTTGATGCTGGAGTCACTGATCATATAGTTCCTTCTATTGATTGCTTTACTTCCATTACCAGTTATGTTAATGCCTTTGTAAAGCTTCCTAATGGCCAATCTGTGTCTGTTACACATATTGGTTCTGTGTCTATTTCTGAACATGATGTTCTATGTATTCCAACTTTTAAATTCAAATTAATATCCATTAGCAAGTTAACACAATCACTAACTTGTTGCTTTTTGTTTTCCTCTGACACTTGTCTAATACAAGACTTGATTAGAGTGGGTACATTGCAAGAAGGCCTTTATATACTGCAACAGTCAAGCTTTTCTGTTTCTAAACCTAATTTTTTTTCCTAGTACATATGCTACTTATTTACTTGAAACAATATCTTCACATGTTTGCTCCATTTCTTCCAAATGCTCTAATTATGAGTTTTGCCATAATAGACTTGGTCATCATTCTAATTCTAGGATGCTGTTTGTGAATAATTTTGCTCCAAAATTAACTGTTCCTTGCACTCCTTGCATGATTTGTCCTTTAGCTAAACAAACGAGGTTACATTTTCCTAATAATGTTCATATGTCTACTGCCCCATTTGATCTTGTTCGTTGTGATGTTTGGGGACCATATGCTTTACCTATTGTTGAAGGTTACAAATATTTTCTAACTATTGTCATTCAACTTGTGCTACATGGCTTTATCTTCTTAAACATAAATTTGAAGTTTTACGTACTTTCAGAGTCTTTTATAAAATGGTTAAGACACAATTTCATAAAATAAAGTCACTTCCCACTAATCATGGCACTAAAATTTTCTTTATTTCTTTTTTGCATTCTAAAGGCATCATACGTCAGCATAGTTACTCATCAACAAAACTCTATTGTAAAGAGAAAGCATCAACACATTCTTAATGTAGCTAGAATAATGATGATTCAGTCTCATCTGCCTATTAATTTTTGAACAAAAACTTATTTCATTAATAGGCTTTCTACTCCTTTAAATCATAAATTTCCTTTTGAGCTTTTATTCAAATCTTCTCCTTCTTATACTCATTTAAGAACTTTTGGTTGTCTTTGTTTTGCTTCAACTCTACAAAGATCTCGAACTAAATTTGATCCTAGAGCTCAAACTTTCATATTTATTGGTTATCATTTTGGCATAAAAAGTTACAAACTTCTTGATTTAAAAACAAATTAATCTTTTATTTCAAGAAATCTTGTTTTTCATGAACACATTTTTCCTTTTACTTCTCAAAACAATACTATTTTTTTTTTCTATTTTTCATAAACCAGTTGAATGTTCAACTTTAGATTCTTTAATTGTGCCTTCAATAACATCCTCTGTTGATTCATCTCTTAGTTTTTCCTCACCTTCTCACCCAAATGATTCTCCACCTTCTATTGATAATTCTGTTGATTCTCTAACTTCTCATTGCAATCATTCTTCACCTTCTATTGATAATTCTTCCTCATTGCCTTCTGCCACTGTTCCATTACCTTGTGATCTTCCTAGAAGATCTTCTAGAATCAGAAAGGTACCTGGTTACTTGTAGAATTTTCATTACAATTCTTCTTCTACACACTCTACATCAGATCCTTCAACAATTCCTTATTCATCAGGTTCTTCTTCATTTTGACCTTCATCTCCCAAATATAATATTTTCAATTTTTTTTATCTTCTACTAATCTTTCTCCTTCACACAAGTCCTTTGTTATGTCCATTTCTACCGATACTAAACATGAGTTGTATCATCAAGCTGTCAAACACTCTCATTGGAAAGATGTCATGTCAGCTGAGATTGCAGTTTTGAAAATTAATAATACATGGGCTGTTACTTCTTTACCTCCTGGTAAGAAGCCTATTGGTTGCAAATAGGTGTATAAGATCAAGTATCGTACTGATAGTTCAATTGAAAGATATAAGGCAAGGTTGGTTGCCAAGGGTTATACTCAAACTGAAGGGTTGGGTTATTCTGAAACTTTTTCACCTGTTGCTAAAATGGCTACTGTTAGAACTCTTTTGGCCATTGCTGTTATGAAAGGTTGGCATCTTACATAGCTTGATGTGAATAATGCTTTTCTACATGGGGATTTATCTAAAGAAGTATACATGCTCTTACCTTCTGGTTTGATAAAAAATGGGGGTATCAAGTTTGCAAATTGAATAAATCACTCTATGGCTTGAAACAAGCCTCCCGACAGTGGTTCTCCAAGTTTTCAACTTCTATACTCAGTATGGGTTTTCAACAATCCAAATCTAATTATTCCCTTTTTACTAAGATTGAAGGTTCCTCTTTCATTGCCTTTCTTGTCTATGTAGATGATATTCTCATTGCTAGTAATAATATGAAATTTGTTGAGCTAAAGTCCTTGCTTGATGAGCTTAAGGACCTGGGTAAGCTCAAATATTTTCTTGATTTAGAAGTGACTCGGTCTCCTACTGGTATTTCTTTGTGTCAAAAAAAATATTTCTTTGGAGATTCTTCAAGATGTTGGTTTACTTGCTTCTAAACTAGTTGCTTTTCCCATTGAACAAAACATTAAGTTGAGTAAGGATATGGGAGACTTGCTGCCTAGCCCTACAGTTTACAGAAGACTTGTAGGTTGACTTCTTTACCTCACATTTACTCAGCCAAACTTATGTTACTTTATCAATAGGCTTAGCCAATACATGGCTCAACCTAGGCATCCTCATTTACAAGCAGCTTACAGAATTTTACAATACATCAAAGGTACTAGTGGCCATGGTCTTTTCTTTCCTGCTGCAAATACATTGTCCCTCAAAGCATTTACTGATTCTGATTAAGCTTCTTGTCCTGACCGTAGAAGATCTATAAGTAATTATTGTATTTTCCTTGGAGATTTTTTGGTTTCATGGAAGACAAAGAAATATACCACTTTTTCTAGGTCTTCTGCATAGGCTAAGTATAGATCCATGGCTTCTACCACTTGTGAAATCATTTGGTTTTTCACTCTCTTGTCTGACTTTGGTATTTCTCATCCTCATAGTGCTCAACTTTTTTGCGATAGTCAAGCTGGTCTACACATTGCTGCCAATCCAATCTTCCATGAACGAACAAAGCACATTGAGCTAGATTGTCATTTCATTCGGGATAAAATTCAAGCTGGCATTGTCAAGACTTTCCACCTAGTTTTCAGTCATCAATTTGCTGATGTGTTAACTAAACTTTTTGGTTTTCAACAATTTCATCATTTAATTTTCAAGATGGGAGTTTATTCTATATACACTCCATCTTGAAGGGGGTATCAGGAATTAGACTTATTATTTTCATCATCTTATTGTTATATTCTTTTATTCACTTTATTCTTTTTGTATCACATGATAGTCACATGTGATTTTTATTTCTCCATGCATTCCTATAATAGGACTATTGTACACGGATGTAAAAACACTTTACATTTTATTTTTTCATTGAAATTCTAGAAGCTATTTCCCTTTTCTCTCGACCTTTGGTCTGCTAGGGTTTTCACCCTTACACACTCTGCTAGGGTTTACTTTACAACTAGCGTTCTTCGTACAGAAATAGATATCAAAATATGTAAGTATAATGTAAATCAGTTGTTTGAAGGCCTAAACTGTTGCATAAGCATATGCATTTGGAGTTGTATCTCTCTCTCCTAAACTCTTGTTGTTGTTGTTGTTATTGTTGTTTCATGCGCATCTCCATGTCTACTTGTTTCGCCAATTCTCATACTATCTCGTACTAAATTCCTCGATTTGGGAATTTGCTTTCTCTAATGCTATAGCGGTGTTAGAGGCATACTCGGAAGATGCTAGGAGGCTTTACACAATGGCTCAAACCCCTCAAATATCCTAAATGTTAACCTATAACTTGTGCAAAAATTTCAACATCACTTATTGAAAAATTTTGATTTGACGTAGATTCAGCACGTAGGACAACTATTTTTTCCTATACACAAGAGAAATAATTAATATCGCCACAAATATTCAAATATGTTTAATTAAAATAGACAATAATACTTGTATAATTTTTGCATGCATTAGGATGAGTCCACTCTTCATTACGATCAGTATGTGATGCAGCATATAATTTTATCAAATTATAATTGGTATCTGAATTTTGCTACAAGAAACATTCGTTGAGATATAAAGTCGTTAGAATACTTCCAAATAACAAACTCTATGCAATAAAAGAAATAAACTAGCATTACCAATTTCTTAGAGAGACGATGAAAAGATCTTGAGCCTGCATGATGATGAATATTCAACTTCGATCTATTTATTTTGTTTATAGAATTTTGCTCCTGTATAGAAGTTGTAAATATTAGGAAGCCAAAATTATAAATAAAACACGTACAAAAATTCATTTAATTTACCTTATATGATGGATCCTCAAACATGTCAAAAAACTTTTTCCAATCGAAAGGTCGTAATTCTGAAATGGATGTTAGGGTGGATTTTCCTTATTCTCGAACTTATTATAATGATCATGATACCTCGCCTTATATTTGTGGAATGCATTACACATAAGCTCATCGACAGTCTTACGCTCCTCTCGCTGACCAAAATTTAGTTCGAAGTCATCTTTGAAAAAATATACACAAAGATATTATCACCCATAATATTCAAAATTTTGCATACATATTAAATAATATTATAAATCAATTATCTAAACATTACTAAACAATGTTTATTGATAAGATCTTTCACATCTTGAGAAACTTTCTGCTATGAACTCGTAGCCAAAGGTATATAAATTCGTATAAGAGCACCCACATTTTTTGAATTTGAATTTCGTTCTTACAACTAATTTTTTGGGATGATTTTCATTTTGTCCCAAAAAATATTCGTCCCTAAATCTTATTTTTGTTGTAGTAGTTTTTTATTTTTATTTATTTATTTAAAAAGATAATATTATTTCCCACATGCAAATATTTTCCACGTGCAAGAATTATGGACTGCCATGCATTTTCTGTTTAGTAGGATGGATGAGATTCTGAAAAAAAAAAAAAAAAAAAAAAAAAAAAAAAAAAAAAAAAAAAAAAAAAAATTATTAAAAAATAAAAAAAAAANCAAATCTGAATTGAAGCAAAACACGAGATTACCAACTAAATTTTTCAACAAATTATTATAGGCTTTTATTAAAGAAACTAGGTTAACAAGAGAAAACTTCAAAAGTTTATTTTCTTAAATTGGATCAGTACATAATTGATTTCTAGGTTTCATTGTAGTTTTAGTTCGTTTCCTCTCACATTTCTTCTCCCTAATCGCTACAATGTCATTGCCAACCCACCACGTACCAGTCCACCACATAGCCATCAATTTATCTATTATTCCTTGCTTATGCTCTCTCTCTCTCTCTCTCTCTCTCTCTCTCTCTCCTAGCATCCGTTTAGCAACAATTGTTCTCAAGTATTATTATATATTTCATTTCCAAACATCAACCACTCAAATACAAAATACTTTTCAATTTCAAATCTTCGATTTTTTCATTTAGTCATTATTTAATCATTATAATTTTTTCAAACTGTCAGACAAACCCCACAATATTACTGTTTCCAATCTCAAAACAAAAATAATATTAACAAATTATATTCAAAAAGTTTTTTTTTTTTATTTTATAATATTTTTATCCAACTTTTTCTCTTTCATTTCTTAAAATATAATAAAACATCGTAATTCAAACATTTCACTACTATTCACAAATTTATTAAGATATTCTAAATATCCAAACGGCCCTTAGATTTTTGGTTCACCATCACATACCAATGACGTTTTACAATAATCTTCCTTCATCGATCATGGAGGCACCGCAAGTTGTGTCTTTTTTTCTCTATTGATTTTGGATTTATATTTACTTTTGGTTCATTTGTGATGGTGCTTACCCTACAATTTGAACTCCATTTTATTTGCGGGTATTTTTGTTTGTGGGCTATTGGTTTTTTGTTTCTCCACCCTTAGATGGATCTTTTAATGCATTCGTTTACTCGTAAAGTGAATGTGGCAAAGTTAGACGTTGAAAGCTAGCGGTGCTACCTGCCCCTGTAGAGGTGGGGGTGGCCCCAGCATCCCGCCTCTCATTCGCTGCCATCCATGATTTATAAAGCCATAAAAATATATATATGTATAAATCCACAAAAAAAAAAAAACCAAAATGAAATAGTAAAATACACAATAAATTCACAATAAACAAAATTCTAAACTAGTAAAAAAAATCATTTGCAAAGTAATATAGAAAAAATTGGAGGGGGGGGGGGAGAGAGACTAAGGTCGCAGGGGGGTTGTAAGAACAAAGTTTAAACCCTAGTCCACGTCTCCCTCCGAAACAAGATAAAGATAAAGATTACACTAAAGATAAAAGTTCAAGAGCAATGGAGTCATAGTCCAACACCAGATGAAGTTTAGTAATTACTAGTGTCCTTAATCGTATCTACATAAGATCTATAGTTATCACATTGTACATAAATGATTTAAAAATACAACACAAGAACACATGATTTTTCATGGGGCATTTTATCTCTGATATGGTATCAAAGCAATAACTCAACCAACGTCTTTTTTTTTTTTTAATTTGTTGCTATGGCTTCAACAAATCATTCAAGTAGTTCCTCCTTTTCCCTTTCTCACAATAATGTCACTCTCAAAATAGAAAACAGTCTTGCGACCCAGCATAGAGGCTGAGTACAAGGCTATTGCTCACACTACTGCCGAGCTAAATTGGATACGTTCCTTACTTGGTGGGTCTTAATATTTTGANCGACCCAGCATAGAGGCTGAGTACAAGGCTATTGCTCACACTACTGCCGAGCTAAATTGGATACGTTCCTTACTTGGTGGGTCTTAATATTTTGATGCCAATGCCACTGGTACTCTGGTGCGATAACATTGCTGCTACATAATTGCAAATCCAGTTTTTCATGCTGGGACAAACGCACCTTGAGATTGACTCACTTTGTACGTGAACAAGTGAAATCCCAGATTCTTGGGGTCAGGTTCATATCTTCCAAAGAACAATGTGCAAATAACTAGCCACTACCAACTACGCGTTTTAATTTGTTAAGAGCTAATCTCAATGTCCAAGAACTCCCCTTGAGATCGAGGGGGTGTGTAACACCCCGCTCCCAATGGTTAAGAAATACGTCATTTTTTTTAATATTTGGGAAAGCTGGAGTGCTACTACTGACCCTAACTTAAAATATTTTATTTTATTCTAAAAGAAGCACTGAGTACAAAGATTTCTTATGATACAACCATTCTTTATTAAAAATATTGAAATCATAAAAGAGATTACGTGGAAGCATTTATTAAAATTTCTATAAGTTTGTGCTATAAAATCATAACTTATCATCTGTATACATAATCTAAGTTACGGTTACGCTTCCCTAGACTAAATCTCGTCCTACAGCTCTACCTTCCTAAATATTCTAACTTAGGGTGGTTTAAAAATACAAAACAACTAAAATGAGTTAATGACTCAGTAAGAAATCCATCGTAACGTAACATACTTAACATAAAGTTTTTTATAAAATATTTCATACTAAGAACTTAAAATCATGATTGTTCATACGTACACTATGCCATGCATGACTTATCTTACTTATCATACTGGTCCACAATTGACCCTATGTGCAAGGTTGTGCACTGG
>QEOT01001607.1:1425-63650 GCA_003123785.1 Pterocarya stenoptera | reverse complement strand
AAATCCTGAATGCACTGATTTATGTCTTGTGAGGATGTACAATGATTTCCCATTCCATCACTTATGCTGGTAATGGTATTTTTCTTGTTCCTTGAGTATCACATGCGTGAAAATATTTGTTATTTTTATCTCCTTCTTTTAGCTATCTTTGCTTAGATTGTTGTTTCCTTTTCATTTCCTCCTACTCTAATATCTTTTGCACTTGGTTTTGAATCTGTTTGATAGCTACTTGCTCATTGCCTTTGTTTCTCTCATTCACTTGTTGTAGTTTCCCTAGCTAAAGATCAATCTCCCCTTTTGTTTCTTGACTTGTTTCTTCTTCCATATGAGTAGTTTATACTTGCAGCTATTTAATTTATTAGAGAAATCTTTCAATGACCTACTATCAAAATTATTTTCTTTCCAAGCTACAAATATCAGACCTTTGCATTCATTATTCAAGCCCCAATTGTTTTCATACCTAAAAATTCTATCTCTCTTTCTTGGTTGTTGTGCTTGATTACTCAAGTCTGTTAGAATTGGATTATGGTCAGAAAAGCAAAATGGTAGAGTGTTGACAGAAATTTTTGAGAAACTGTTAATACATTGAGTATTGGCAAACACACGATCAAGCCTCTCTTTAGTGAATTATGACCCTTCTCTTCTGTTAGACCAGGTAAACTTCGAACCATAGTATCCCATGTCACTTAATTCAGTGTCCAGTAAGGCTTGTCTAAATCTTTGCAATTGAGCATATGATCTCTGTGGCCCCCCATATTTCTCATAGTTATAAAGAATTTCATTGAAGTCCCTCATACACAACCAAGGCCTTTGGTCTGTGGGTTTGAGGAGCCTTAATAATTGCCAACATCCTTCTCTTTTTGTTGTTATTGGACTCCCATAAAAACCTGTTATAGACCATACTATCCCAGTCATTGCCTCCTTCATTCTGACTGAGATATGAAAATTAGTAAAGGTCTCTACTTCTATAGCTACCTCTACTATCCACTATGAAACTTCTGTCATAGCCAATTTTGTTTCTAATTCTTTCCATCCTCTCCCTCATGCTTTTAGTTTCAATGAGGAAGATCAAATTTGGGCACTTTTGTTTCACTAAGAAGTGAAGTTCTCTAACTGTTTGAGGGTTCCCAAGCCCTCGACAGTTCCAAGATATACATATCATTGCTATAGGTGGGGTTGCACAACAACCACCACCTTTTTATCCTGAGTTAAACTCCTTACAGGTTTGAGCTCCTCCTTCTGCTTTTGGGGTTACAATTTGCTGAATTTCTTGATCTAATTGCTCTGTGTTTCTTTTTCTTCCTTTTGTTTCCCTTCTGCTATTGTTTTCACTGTCTATCCTCTACTGTTTGTGCTTTGATATCTCTTGCCCTTCTCTTCCAGTTTTATGGTTTTGTTGTTAATGCCTCAATATGAGTAGAGTTTATCATAGGATAGTCACAATTGGTATATGGGGAATAAGGGACAGTCTTATCTACTGGATTGTTCATGGGATTAGCATTGAAATCTTCTTGATTAATAATGACCTGCTGCCCCTCCTCTAGTGGTGTTATCAGTTGGTCTTCACTATAACCCCTTATGATGTTGGGTATGTTCTCCATCCCCTCTTTTCCTTTTCCTTCTGATACTACAACTATCTGTTCATTATGAGATTGTTGGCCTTGCTTTATAGCAATTGAATACTCCTCCTGAGATGCCTGAACACCATATTGAATTATATTGCCTTTACTAACTGCAGCTCCTTTAGCTTGAAAATTTGCAGGTAATCTAATTCCCCTTCCTTTCCCACCATTTCCCATTAAATTAATCCCTGTAGCCCCCAACCATTGGCCATATTGGGATTGAGCTTCTCTTTTATCTGTTAATCATGATTTTCCGATGGCACAAAATCTATTATCATGTTGAATTGCCCCATAGTGAAAACAAAAAAAGGGGTAATCTCCCATACTTGAATTTAATCCATCCTTGCTTACCATCCACTTCGATCAATTTCCCTCGAGGAAGAGAGGCTTTGTAATATCCATAATCACCTTGATTCTGAGGTACTTTCCCCACCATATGCCATCCACTTCCACTTTTATATTCAAAACTTTTTCAACAGACGAGTCAATTCTTTCCCCACCCTTATCAGTCATGGATGCGGAAGGCAGACTATGTAATTGAGGCCAAAATGGTTCTTGAGTAAAAACTACTTCACTAGGTGGAATTTTACTGTCAAATTCTTTAAAAAAGATTAAGTTTTTGTCAAAAGACCAAGGTCTTCTTTTTTTAACTCGTTCAATATCCACCTCTTTTTGAAATTCCACCAAGAATTTGAGATAACCCACTTCAGTGAAACTTACAGCTCCTTCATGGTTCCAAATTTTTGTCATAGTCGTTTTGAATGCTTCTTTGTTAAGGTTATTGTCCATTAGAATACAAATTAAAAGACACTTTTTGGCTCTTTCTTTTGCTTGACTTGTGTCCTCTGTAGAAAAATTCACCACTTCCTTCTCTATGTCTGTTAAGTTGAAACCTTCCTATAGCTTAGACAATTCCTCTGCCATGTTTTTGCCTTTCTGGATTAGGTTGCTCTTGGTCACTACTTAGACAATTTCTTCTCTATGTCTAGATTGTATTGCTCTTGTTCACTGCTTTGTAGAAGACTCCTTGTTTATCAGTGTACTCTCTTGAATTCCAATATAGGTTATAGCCCTTCTTATCAGACTCACACCGTACCCCTCGAAGAAGGAAAGGACAAACCGCCTTAACCCAAAAAGGAAAGGACCTTCCGACTTTCAAGAAATCCCCTATTTTCCTTTCTATGACCTTTCCATTGCATTGCATTAGAAAAATGATGGATGCGACCGCACGGTGCAACCGGCGTGCAATCGAGATGTCCATGTCATTTAACAAAACAGTGTGTTATCATCCGTTTCGTTTTCCTCTTCATTTTCCTCTCCTTCTCCATTTCATCCCCCCTCTCTCTCCCTTGAAATTTCATTTCCCCCTCTCTCTCCCTCCCTCCATCTCCATCTTCGTCAGACCTCTCACTCTCCATTTTGTTTGTTCTTAATTCCTTTATTCGAAGGCCAATAGGTTTCTATTTCTTAGATCCATTCTCCATTATTTCAGAACAAGGGGCCATGGTATTTTAGCATCCGGCAAACGAAAGCTTGCAAAAAAAGCTTCATGGCACAAAAAGTGAATTGCCTGTGCTTTCCTGGAGAAGATGAAGGGAGGGAGAGGTAGAGGTGGAGAGACGATCTTCCACCAAGATTTGAAATTCACCCATGAAGAAAAAGTTGTATGCTGCTTTTACGAAATACAATGCAACGAAGACTTGAACTTTACCGATGAAGAAAAAATGTAAGCTTTCAGAGAAATCTAGAAAAAATTGAACGCTTTCGCTGTGAATCAAATTCCATAATATGAAAAAGGAGTGATTTTTTTGGTATGGAAAGCTAATAGTTGAAATTGAGATTGAACCTGTAGAAAATGATTTTGAAAAAAATCATTATGATTCTGAAATAAATAGACTTCCAAATTAAACCTATAGAAAGAAGGAGTCATTATATTATAAAACAAGAAAAAGAAAAAAAAGGGAGTCATTATGATATTTTTATGCAGAAAGTCACTCAATTTTCATATCAGAAAAATCATTTTCTAAAGGTTCAATTCACAATATGAAAAACCTCCCAAACCCTCTCTCTCCCTAGCCATAAAGAAAACCTTCCACGATTTTTTTATATTTCAGTCGGTTATTTTTTTGTTTTTTTATGTTTTATCTCGACTGATGTGACATAATACCTCGTCAGTCGATTTTCGGAGATTATCCACCCCAGTTACCTACAGCAAACTGATTGCATTAATCGAACCCTTCAAAAAAAAACAAAAAAAAAAACTGATTGCATTAATGATGGCAAAGCGACGACAGTTTCCCGAATGGAAAATGATAACCTTACTTTTTCTCTACTACTACTCTACTATCGAGCCTCCACGTGGCTTTATTTTGCTCTTATTTTTCTTCTGCTTTTAGCACAGCATTTGAAATTCAAGCACATTTCTCAATTTCAGAAGTCGTTCTCCTTCGCGTCGACAGCATGGCCTCCCAGTGTGGCCTCTCCTTCAGGTTGCACCTTTCGATATAGCTAACGTTCGACGGCGCTTCTCGGATGAGATATCTACCGAACCTTCTTTGGAAGCTTTTGTCTTTTTTCGTTCTTGTTTGAAAGCAATGGAGTCGACGAGGAAAGCTTCCTCTCCCTAGCATGTCTCTTCTAGAACATAATCAGGGTCCCTCTCTCTCTCTCCTTAGAGAAAAAATTATTCTGCAACCAATTTTTTTCTTCCCCTTTTTATGGGTTTTGAGGGTATATAACATAAAATAGTATGGAACTGGAAATTTCATTGCGTATAAAAAGGACTTGAAACAGATCTCTGTTCCAGAAAACCAGTGGGTAGCGTTACCCTTAAAGCAAAAGAAAGATAGACTACAGCAAGAAAATTATAGAGCTTTTAGCCTTTGCTTTTTACCATGGTCCTCAACAAACCATAGCTGCAGATAGTTTCAAGTCAAGGTGAACAGCAAAATCAACCAAGGTGAAACGGATTAAGAATTTCTACATCATAACCTATTACAGCTATTGGTACTGGAAGTAAAATAGCTTCAGTGGACGCATATAACCAAAACAATCCAAATTGCAGACACACAATCAAGAGCAATATCAAATATATTCACAGTGGCTTTGGGGTGGAGGGGAGAGAGTTTTGAGCTTCTGAGCAAGAGTGGCTTTTGGGTAGAAGAATAGGGTCCGAGCTTTCTAACAGTGTTATCTAAAGACCAAAGGACGGAAGAAAAATTAAAAAGAGAACCACGTGGCTGGATAGTAGAGCAGTACTGGAGAAGAGGTAAGGGTATCACTACCCTTGCCGAATACATGTGATAGGAACAGCTCGCCAGGTCAGCACCAACTCGGACAAGAGATAAAAAAAAGGAAATGGGCCAAAACAGCATGCACCACGTCAGATCCAAATCCAATACGAAGTCCTTGATCTCCTTCGGTTCCAACTTTAAAAATATAACTCCATGGACCTATGGCATCACGCCACCGCACATGAACGATCTCGCATAGTACAATATTACCCCTAACCGAATTGACCAAAAAATACCCATCCAGGGATGTTTATCTTCATCTCTTCTGCTCACGCTGTCGCTTGACACAGCTCCCAACCATGGCGTCCATGGCCTCCCTCCTCCGTCGAAATTACCGACGCGAACCATTCGTACTCGTAATACGATTTTTCTCCCACTCTTCCTCGCACAATCAAACCACTCAGCGTATAGAGAAAATCCTCGTGGCGAACAGAGGTGAAATTGCGTGCAGAGTCATGAGGACAGCGAAGAGGCTCGGCATTCGAACTGTGGCGGTTTACAGCGACGCCGACCGAGACGCACTGCACGTGAAATCTGCGGATGAGGCAGTTCGTATCGGTCCGGCCCCGGCTCGGTTGAGTTACTTGAACGCGTCGTCGATTGTCGAAGCTGCTATACGTACCGGTGCGCAGGTGAGAGTGGAATCCTCTGTTTGGTTAGCGAGAAAGTATATGAACATGTAATAAAAAAATGTTTTTTTTACCATTTATTGTTTTTGGTGGCTGTTTGATAGTGGATAGGATGAGCTGGTTATGCTGTTGATCGTTGAAGTTGATTCTTTTGCATTAGTCGACTTTGAATTCCAACGTTCCTAATTCTTTTACGCAAACATGTTCAAAATCAATGGATACATTTATAAATACTGAAAACGAACTTTATCAATTATATGCGTAGAGTTTAGAGTTGGTTTCTATCACTTCTGCGTCAAACACTATTACAGTTTTATGCCTCCAGTAGATGGCTGTCGCGTAGTATTTTGGCTCTAATAATATATGCAATTTTTTGTTACGTTCTCTTTATTTGGTTGGCTCATTAATGTTATACATCTGTTGCTGGCTGTTTTGTTTCACTGGTAGATGATTGATTGCTTTATAATTTGGACGTTGCAAGGACATGCTTTCAGCGTGGATATCTTCTTTTGATGATTAGGCTATCCACCCTGGCTATGGTTTCTTGTCGGAGAGTGCTGATTTTGCTCATATTTGTGAAGATAAGGCTCTTACATTTATTGGCCCTCCAGCAGCTGCAATCCGTGACATGGGCGATAAAAGGTACAACTCACTGACTAATTTTCTTCATGTTCAACATCCTGATCCTTATTTCCACCGTGTTCTCAGCTTCTCCTGTAAGTTTCCATCCTAACATATTCTAGGATTGAAAACATGGGAATTCCTTTTCTAATAAAGCCTTGTTGTCTGTAAACTCTGATTGACCACCACAAGATGGCTTTTACACTTTCACAAGCATACGCATTTTTATGCACGTGATATACCTATCCACATGGGCAATCTTTCCATTTTCTCCGTACATTATAATTATTCTATCCAGTAAGAACAGATTCTAAACTGATTGCTGCTTAATTTTGCTTATCAGTGCATCAAAGAGAATAATGGGTGCAGCTGGCGTACCACTTGTGCCGGGATATCATGGTGTCGAGCAAGATATAGATCTAATGAAGTTCGAAGCAGAAAAGATTGGGTATCCAATCTTAATAAAGCCAACTCATGGTGGCGGAGGAAAGGTGTGTAACTTTCTTATATTCATTTAATCTAAATTTGAGTTTTTCATTATTTGATATATTTTCTAAGATTGTAAATGGTGCTAATGTTATTGAGATAGCATTGAGAAGCATATATACTAAAACATGATAGGTAAAATGTCTTCCCTAGTTTGTGTGCTTCATTGGCCATTATTCATGAGTGGTTTAGGTTTACTTTTGGAACTTTTTTTATGGTTATCTCTTACACTGGTGAGCCCTATTATGCTATGTCTCTTGAAAACACTAGGGAACAGATTTATGGATTTAGTGTAGATTTGGAGAGAAAGATCAATAATTCCTGGAAGCTCTTTCCGAGGCATCCATTTCTCACCAGCTGCACTTCAGTCTTGTTCAAGGATCTTAGTTTTAATGGAAACATCCCTAAAAATATAAACGTGTGGTGCAACTTTTAAGAAATTTAAATAAAGTTTAAATATTTTAGCCATGATATAGAACTTATCGTACATATTTGTGATCATGTGTCAAGCACGTGCCTTTGGTGTTTCCACCTGTTGAACATGTAGATTATGTAATTAATGTTACAAATATTACTTTGCATCAGGCAAGAGAAAGGGCCTTGATTAGAATTCCCTTGTCATGCTTGATTGTCATTTTTCTCTTTGCATGAAGTTCTTACAATGAGCATTTTCTAGGGTATGAGGATTGTGCAGGGACCAAATGAATTTGTTGAATCTTTCTTGGGAGCACAGCGTGAGGCTGCTGCCTCTTTTGGCATAAGCACAATATTGCTGGAGAAATATATCACACAGCCAAGGCACATAGAAGTGCAGGTACTGTTATTCTTTGTGTCATTTGTGTGGGTAGTTCTTGTTAAAAAGAAAATAGCTGATTATGGTGGTAATGCACAATAAGCATTTATTTTCTAAAACATTCTGATAATTCATTGTTGAGTTTGAGCAATTTTTAGTGCATTTAGGGGGATTATGGGGTTCCTTAAACACTTAAGAGATAGAATCCAAGGCGGTTGCACTGTCAAAGGAAGGGAAGCTTCGGTTCATTACTGAGAGGAATAGGAGGGTGGTTAAGGAGATGAGGTTAGGAATCCCCACAATGCAATGGTTTGCAAAAACATTGGAGGATTGCCTAAAGGGTGAAAAGAAGGAATTTGCAAGGGAGGGTTCCAGAAGCTTCATTGCGCAAAGGTGTTCAAATGCTCGAGGTCATTACATGGCCCTGGTGGAGCATAGTCGTGGTGGCCAACAAAGCTTCATCTTCATACCTGAAGAGTTGGGAGGTAAGGGCTGGAGGAGAATGGTGGAGGCATTGTGGGAGGCTGTTATAGAGGATGGGCAAGAATTTCATGGCAAAGGTGTCGTAACACGGAGGCCAAGGGTGGAGGTGAACCACCACCCACATAGTTGGTTGTATAGAGAGGCTCTGGTGCAGCAGAAGGCCCCAAACCAAGGAGCTGGTGCAACAGATTGTGCCGTCAGGGGTGGAAAGGCTCCACTTACCTCTGGGAAAGCAAGTGCACAGTGGAGAGGTGGAGGTGGCAAGCCTGTCACGGGATTGGTAGAGGAAGACGTACACAGTACCTTACTAGTAATGAAAACACAATTGTCGGATTTACAGGAGAAGATAGAAGTTCTAATACGGTGCATTGAGGAGGGGCGTAATGGTCCTAATAAGATGGGCTTGGGCAACGAAAGGGGCATGGGAAATGAGGATGGGCTAGGCTCCAAGCAAATCAACCTGGGTCCAAACCAAGCTAATGTGGGTGGAGTGAGGTCAGGTCTAAACCAACAGAAGGCTGGGCCAGACCCAAACTCAATGGGCCGCGCGGAGGAGGTGAAAAATAAGGAAAAGGATAGGGTCGAAACCCAGCTTGTGTGGAGGGTCAGAGTGGGTGGAGAGGCGGGGGACTTCTGCTGGTGGGAATTAGCCAACCTCGCTGGAGAAGGAGCTAGGGTATCCATTGGAGCAGTGAAAAGACGACAGTGGTACAGAGGAGTTCTTCGATGGCGATAGAGGATATGCGTGACAAAGATGACGTAGTTGAGGTGTTGAGGACCACGGGTTGGGAGTCACTCAGCCTACTGGGACCACTCAACCCATTGATGGTGGCTCAGAGGGTGAACGAGGAGCTGCCAATAGTCGATCTAGTAGGGGATCTTAATGTTATCTCATCAGCAGACGTGGGATTTCCGGCACAACACACACAGATAGTGCCGATGGATAATAGGGAGGAGGCTCACTTCTCTGGCTAGGGCCTCTGGGTAGTCTCAACACACAGGTGCCTCTTCTTCGGCACAACACACACAGATAGTGCCGATGGACAGCAGGGAGGAGATTTAGATGCTCTCTTCTCTGGCGAGGGCCTCTAGGCAGTTCCAACCAGTCCAAGAGACGGTAGTGGTGGCAGAGAACATGAATTACTTGCTACAATTGTCACACAGGGAGGTTGAGGTGGACCCAAAGCCATTACACACATTGTCTCCTCCTGCTTACACTGGGAGGCTCACCATCGGACTGGATGGTTCAGAAAGTGAAGGATATTTAGGAGTGTGTGGGGATCTCCCGCGATGGGTTTAAGGAGCAATTCAGGGCATTACTTATCACCATTGAGGAGGGGCGGATCCAATCCCCTAAATATGCTTCTAGGAAAAAGAGGGAGCTGAAATGTCTTACTTGTTCAATCAATTACGACGGAAGGGAGGGGATTGGAACATTAGGGGTCTTAATGATCCAAACAAGCAGTTGTGGGTGAAGAATCTCTTACGTCAATGGAAGTTGGATATTGTTTGTTTGCAGGAAACGAAGATGGAATTCATGAATCATAGCTTCATCACTAGCATTTGGGGCTATCCATTTGTGAGATGGGTTTTTCTTGCCTCAGTGGGAGCACCTAGGGGCATCCTTATTATGTGAGATTCGAGGGTGGTTGAATCTATTGAGGAGTGTGTTGGAAATTACATGGTAGCGTGTTTGTTTAGAAATGTGGAGGACGGCTTTTGTTGGGCTTTCGTTGGTGTGAATGGGCCAAATATGGACACACACAGGAAGGTCTTATGGGAGGAGTTAGCGGGTCTGTGTAGCTGGTGGAACTTACCATGGTGCATTGGCGGTGACTTTAATGTCACAAGATTTCCTAGTGAAAGATCGGGACAAGTCCTGTATAGCCAGGCAATGAATGAGTTTTCTGAATTTATCTTTGATATGGATTTGGTAGAGACTTTCCGCTTGTTGGTGGTGTGCACATTTCGTCTAATAATCGGGCGTGGTCTTGTTTGGACAGATTTTTGGTGTCTCCTTCATGGGAGGAAAATTACACTACAGTGTTATAGAAGAGAATGGATAGATTTTGCTTGGACCATTTCCCCATTGTACTTGATTGTGGAGGCATTCACAAGGGTAAACGCTACTTTAAGTTTGAAAATATGTGGCTGAAAGTTGAGGGTTTTGTAGAGAAAGTGAGGTTGTGGTGGACCTTGTACTCTTTTGAGGGCTCACCCAGCTTTATATTGGCTAGGAAATTAAAAGCATTGAAGCAGGATTTGAAGAGGTGGAATGTTGAAGTCTTTAGACATATTAATAGTAAAAAAAGGTCTCTTATGGAGGATTTAAAGGATTTGGAGGAAAGGGAGGTGAGTGCTCCTCTTTCCAAAGAAGACTCTTGCAAGAACCTAGATACCACTTCAGAGTTAGAGAAGGTGTTACTAATGGAGGAAATTGTGTGGAGACAAAAGTCAAGAGCCCTTTGGTTGAAGGAAGGGGACCGTTGTGCGAAATTTTTCCATCGGTCGGCTAATTCTCACTGTAGGAATAATGCTATCGAGGTGATTTAGGTTGAGGGATAGGTATACTCTGATCATGATGCTATTAAGAACCATATCGTTACTTACTATGAAGATCTACTTGCTGAAAAACTCCCGTGGAGACCCAAATTGGATGGTATGCCTTTTGAGAATATTGATCAAGCAAGTTCTGTGTGGTTGGAGAGACCTTTTGATGTAGAGGAAGTTCTTCGGGTGCTTCGTAGTATGGCCAAGGATAAAGCCCCGGGGTTGGATGGGTTTTCAATGGCCTTCTATCATGAGTGTTGGGATGTGGTGGGGGAGGATATTATGCAGGTCTTCAAGGAGTTATACACTTTTGGTAAATTTGAAAAAAGCATTTATGCGTCTTTCATTGCTCTTATCCCTAAGAAAGTTGGGGCAGTGGAGGTGAAAGATTTTCGGACTATTAGTCTCATTAATGAGGTGTATGAGATTATTTCAAAGGTTCTTGCAATCCCATGAGTAAGGTTTTGAGTAGTATTATATCAAAATCCCAAAATGCGTTTGTGAAGGGGAGACAAATCTTGGATTTGGTGTTGATTGCCAACGAATGCCTAGATTGTAGACTCAAGGAGGGTACACCCGGACTTATGTGTAAGCGAGACATGGAAAAGGCCTATGATCACGTAAATTGGGATTTTTTGTGTTATCTACTCGAAAGATGTGGCTTTGGGGAGAGATGGACTTCATGGATTCGGCATTGTATAACTATAGGTCACTATTCGGTTTTGGTGAATGGAGCACCGGAAGGATTCTTTAACAGCTCTAGGGGATTAAGACAAGGGGATCCCCTCTCCCCTTTGCTGTTTGTCATTGTTATGTATGCATTGAGTCTCATGCTGAGTGCAGCTGATAATAGAGGTTTTATTGCTGGATTCTCGGTGGGAGGGATCACCATATCTCACTTATTATTTGTTAAAGACACACTGCTGTTTTGTGAGCCGGACAGTGATCATATGCAGTACCTGAGGGCTGTATTACTTTGTTTTGAAGTGGTTTCAGGCCTGAAGGTAAATCTCTTGAAGTCTGAAACAGTTCATGTGGGTGGTGTGAACAATATTCAGGGCTTGACAACTATCTTGGGCAGTAAGATTGCTTCATTGCCTTTGCATTCTCTCGGTCTTCCATTGGGGGCTGCGTTCAAGACAAATTTATTTGGGATGGTGTGGTAGAAAAAATTGAAAGAAGATTGGCGGGGTGGAAACGATTATTTCTGTCCAAGGGTGGTAGATGGACTCTCATTAAGAGCACTTTATCTAATCTCCCCACTTACTTTCTATCCTTATTCCCGATACCCGCATGGGTGGCTTCTTGTATTGAGAAAATTTTCCGTAATTTTCTTTTTGGAGGAATGGGGGATGAAACTAAATTCTATCTTGTGGGTTGGGATAAAGTTTGCTCACCAATAAGATGTGGAGGGCTGGGGGTGCATAATGTAAGTGGTTTCAACAAAGCACTTTTGGGGAAATGGTTGTGGAGGTATCATAGTGAAGGAGAGGGCTTATGGAGATAAGTGATAGAGTCTAAGGAGCGTTCGGGGGGGTTGGTGCTCTAACGAAGTTAGGGGGGCACATGGCGTGGGATTGTGGAAAAACATAAGAGTTGGATGGGGAAGATTTTCTCAATTTTTCAGATTCGCAATTGGAAGAGGCAACAATGTTTACTTTTGGCACAATGTGTGGTCCGGCAACACGGCTCTTAAGCAGGTGTTTTCTATGCTTTACCAAATTGCCTGTGATAAAGAGGCTGTTGTGGTTGATTTATTGGTACGCTCCAATGGTGCTGTCCATTGGAATGTGAGATTTTCTAGAGCGGCTCAAGATTGGGAGCTGGACATGTTTACTGGCTTCTTTGATTTGTTATATGCTATGTCGATTGGCAATGAGATGAGGGATAGGCTGTTGTGGAATCCAAGTGGATATAAAAAATTCTCGGTGCGCTCTTTTTATAAGGCTCTCTTGGGATTTTCTAATGATAATAACCATCCTTGGAAGGCTATTTGGAAGTGCAAGGTACTTTCCAAGATTGCTTTCTTTGTTTGGACTGCATCTCTTGGGCAGATTATCATCTCGGATAATCTGAGAAAATGTGGTCTCATTATTTCAGGTTGGTGCTCTATGTGCAAGGGTGATGGGGAATCAGTTGATCATCTCTTATTACATTGTGAAGTGGCCCGGTGTTTATGGAATGAGGTCTTCAATAGGATAGGGGTGGCATGGGTCATGCTTGGAAGAGTTGGGGATATTATGTGCTGCTGGAAAGGTATCAGGGAAAATGCCCACATTGCTGCTGCGTGGAGAATGATCCCTCACTGCATAATGTGGTGCTTGTGGTTGGAGTGAAACAAGAGGTGCTTTGAAGATATGGAGCATTCTGTGGATGAGCTGAAACGATTTTCTACAATACACTTCTTTCTTGGGCTTCGGCCATTATTTGTAACACGGACAGCCTTCATGATTTGCTTGTAACTCTTACTAGTGCTTAGATGTAATTAGGCATGCTCATTGTATACTACTAGTGTACTCAGGCGATACCTCTTATATCAATAAAATTTACTTTTACCTATAAAAAAAAAAAAAAAAAACATTCTGATGATTCTCTATAGTAGATTTTGATTTTGTGAAAAGTTAAACTCAGACAACCCCACAATTTTGTAAAAACTAAATATTTTTACTTTTTGATTGGCTCATGAACTGCACTCAATCTGAGACTCATCGTTAATTGTCTGTCAGATTTACTCATGATTAAACGATCTCCTCTGTTTGATGTTATAGATATTTGGGGACAAACATGGAAACGTGCTGCATTTGTATGAGAGGGATTGTAGCGTGCAGAGAAGACACCAGAAGATAATCGAAGAGGCTCCAGCTGTATGATATGGCTCTCTGGATTTTGAGTTCTGCTTTGTGATTGTATTACTTGTAGAGTTGTAATGGGGAATTCATTAATGCAGCCAAATGCTTCTAGTAGTTTCCGCTCCCAGTTGGGCCAAGCTGCTGTGTCTGCAGCCAAGGTGTTTCTTAATCTGTGATCTGGTATTTGTGCTCATCAATTGAATTTTTTAGGTTGTTTGCAGATGGGATCATGAGGTTGCTTACACACCTTCACTTTGTTCAGTACATGCATGTGGTGAAATGGTTTTGGGGAAAGGATTGGTTAATGGCCCCTCTGAAACTTGCATGCATTACATTGAGCTAAGATCACTTGATTAAATCAATTAATATCACTGTAGTAGTGAAAAATAAAATAAAAAATGAGTAACTTACTATGATGGGTTTCACTGAGAGGTTTTAACTTATTGAAGCGCATATAATTAGCTGAGCTTTTCCATATAGTTTGTCTTTAATTTGGCTGGTTCTGTTATAGATGCTAGTAAAGGAGTAAGGTACTGATATGGTGTGAGATTTTTCTTTCATGAAGTAACCTACATCACCTGCCAATTGCAGTCAGAAAACACTAATAACAGGTCCTAAACTGGGCTTGGTTGGTCCCCTTATGTCATTAGTTCATATATATATATATAAGTATGTATGTATGTATGTGTATAAATGTATTTATGGGGTTCATTAAAACTACAAAGTGAAAAGTACTCTGTGTGTGTGCACGTTTGTGCATTTCATGCCTTCAGCGTGATGGTAAAGCAAAAGTATTTGGACCCACCACATGAAGGCTCCCAATTAAAAAGATATAATGCCAGAACAATTCTTTCTATTTTTAATCTAGTCAATTAGCCTTTAGATTGAGATTCTCTAGATAGGTACCACACACTTGTGTATATTATATAAAAAATTCAAGGGATACTTTATTGCTATTTTTTCATGTGTTCAGTACAAGATTTTTGGCTGGTTTGAGAACTTGATATGCTGTAAGAATGTCTCTGCCCCACCAAAACCCACCCCCTTTATTATTATTCTTGTTAGGCTTTCTCCTTCTTGTATACTGGCATATCCATTTTTTTGCAATGACTATGGCATTTAAACCTGCTTGTATTCCCCGACCTCTGGATTATTTAAACTTTTTTTTTTTCTATCTCACATTCTGCTGTTGTATCTCCAATGCAGAGCACCTTCCTTTTCAGTGGTAAATTTCATTATCCGCAAAACCATTTTGATATCCACAATTTCCTATTGGGGAAAATTTCAATGTTTTTTTTATATTTTCAAGCTGATTTTGTAGTATTTACCTTAATCACACTAGTCAATGGAGCACTTCCATTTTGCTTGCATAATTTCTACTAATGGAAGTCTTTATTTATGCATATAGGCAGTTGGGTATCACAATGCTGGCACTGTGGAGTTTATAGTTGATACCGTCTCGGACCAATTCTATTTTATGGAGATGAACACCCGCCTTCAGGTACTTTTGTCAATGTCTTTTCTCTCTTTATTGTAAATCCACAAGCTTTATTGAATCATGGTGAGGAGCATATATATGCAGGTTGAGCATCCTGTGACTGAGATGATTGTTGGCCAAGATCTTGTTGAGTGGCAGATCCGTGTTGCAAATGGAGAACATCTTCCCATGACTCAGTCACAGGTGCCCTTATCAGGTAAAAATATAACCCTTGGCAAAGGTCAAGTGCAAGAGTTAATCTTAGGTGCTTCCGTCACATGAGCTTTCTCCCAAGCCCCCTCCCCACTTCCCTTTTTATTTATCTTGTTAACACATTGGGAAGGGGATGCTTTGTCACATTGTGTAGCCTGCTATTGCCATTAGGTACCACAATGTTGAAGAAAAGGTCAATTGCTTGATGGAAGTTTGGCTGCATGATCCTTTTTTCTTCGCTTTATTTGGTTGTTTAGCAGATGAACTCTTAAGGTTTCATTTCTCTGTTTTCCTATGTCACCTTGATAAACTATAAAAATGGGTACTTCTGAATTGATTATGGCAGGTTAGAGCTATTAATTATATGGAGATGATAATTGTTTATGGCTCAGGTTGTGTGATTGAGTTGGTGGCGTAGTCTTTTGTGAACTCTTGAAGAGGATGGACTTCTGTTGTCCCAGTTTTGTCTTCAAATGGCCATTCTCATGAAATACCTGAACTATGGTTGGAATTGTGAAATTACAGTTTTCATTAGCAACATTTAAGATTGATATATTTCAAAAGCTAACACCTATTAACTAATCAAGAATACACTAGTTACAGAAAGATTCCTATTTTTTTTTTTAAATTTGCAAGTAAAAAGTTGACCAATATTATGTTATATTAGTTGATAGCCACACATGAGCATAAATATTCTACATGAAGTATAGTTTCAGTTAAGGTCCCGGATTTTGTAATTTTGTTTTATGATGACAGGTCACGCTTTCGAAGCCCGAATATATGCTGAAAATGTGCCAAAAGGATTTCTTCCTGCAACTGGAGTTCTTCATCATTACTGCCCTGTTCCAGTGTCGTCAACAGGTCCGTTACAGAACATATCCACTCTAATTTTATAGTGAAATTTGTGCTGTCGAAAATTACTTGCCAGCTTTTCCAATGACCATTTATCATTCCCTGATTATACACCATTGCATTTGAGTTGTATAATTTGTTAAGATTACCTAGTCATTTTAGGGTTTACACGTGATTTGAGTTTATAATTTGTTGAGATTACCTTGTCGTTTCGGTGTTTACACATCATGCTGCTTATGTGGAATCTGTCTTTTTGCAGTTCGGGTCGAGACAGGAGTTGAACAAGGAGACACTGTCAGCATGCATTATGATCCCATGATCGCTAAGCTTGTAGTATGGGGAGAAAATCGTGCTGCTGCATTAGTAAAATTAAAGGACTGCTTGGCAAAGTTTCAGGTATACTTAATTTCATAGTTATATCACAGTCGCATGGAAGAGTTTATGATAATCATTATTGCAACTGCTGCATGTGTACACATTTGTTTTCAACTTATTACATCTAGATGAATCCCTTTACTAGATATCTCCAGGGCCTTGGGTCGTTGTGGTGGGATGATGCCATATAGCTTCCTGTCTGGATAAATAAAAACCGTGTATAATAAAATGGAAAATTATTTAATGGTTCAGTTGGCCAATATGGTTCGACATATCAAATTTTCTAAGGGGAGATCCTTCAGTGACCAAAGTAATATGATGCTACCGTTGTGCAAAAGCTGCTATTTCATATCTTTTGATTTTGTGGACTATTCCTGGGATCTACAGGTGTATGCCCTCAAAAGTAACAGGCTCTACAATTTTGTGGAAGTTTCTAGTATTTTTGGACAGTTATTCTTCGTGAGGCATTTTCCATCTTTTAGACAGACCTGATCCTTAGTGAATCAGTAATGTTACTCTTCTCTGATAGGTTGCAGGTTTACCTACCAATATCAATTTTCTCCAAAAACTTGCGAATCATTGGGCATTTGAAAATGGCAATGTGGAAACTCATTTTATTGAACACTTCAAAGATGATCTCTTTGTTGCTGCTCCTCCCAATTCAACATCCGCAAACGAAGCATACGATGCTGCAAGACTTAGTGCGACCATGGTAGCTGCATGTGTCATATCAAGTGAACATTCACTATTGGAAGAAAATCCCCCTGGTAACTGAAGTTTCTGATTAACCAATTCTATCTTGGGATGTATGTCAGTTGTTATTAAAAGCACCCTTAAGTTTTATATCTGCCTATATGTTTAGGGGGAAACAGATCACTCTCCATATGGTATTCTTCTCCCCCTTTCAGAGTCCATCATCATGCCAGGCGTAAAATGGAACTTGAATGGCAGAATGAATATGATAACAGTGGCTCAAATCTCTTGGCACTTACAATTACTTATAAGCAGGATGGAAACTATATAATTGAGGTACTCATAACTTGTCATATGTTTAAGAAGTTATACTTCAATTTTCAAGTCACCCGTTTAAGAGAGCAATTTTTCGTTTCTTTTTCTCATTATTTTCAAGTTACTCATGCATAAGGGAACGGTTTTCAAGTTAGATTCTGATATTAGGTTATTTATTTTGGCCTGTTTCGATATATTGCATCTGTAATTACAGACAGAAGATAACTGTTCCACTTGTTTGGAAGTCAAAGCAACACACCTAGGCAACAATGATTTCAAAGTTGAAGCTAGTGGTGTAATCATGGATGTCAGTTTGGCTGTTTACTCCAAGGTATTTTCCTTTCCTTGCATACATCTTTACAAGTTCAGATAAATGATAGGGTAGAGCTTTTTTTACAGTTTACTATGTTCTTGCTTATTTGTAGAGAATTCTAGTATAACTAATTATGGATTCCAATTTGGCTGGCAGGATCAGACTAAACACATTCATATATGGCACGGATCACATCATCATTATTTTAAACAGAAAACAGGGCTTGAGTTGTCTGATGATGATGAAGTCCGACATAAGCCCAGTTTTGATACATCATCCCATCCTCAAGGGACTGTTGTGGCACCCATGGCTGGCTTAGTCGTCAAACTTCTGGTGAAGGATGGGACAAAAGTGGACGAAGGGCAACCTATATTAGTCTTAGAAGCAATGAAGATGGAGGTTTGTACTAATGCTACTTTCATTTTGCATCATATAATTTCTTTTCTGAGAGAGTTTCCTATGCTGAACTTTTGGTTTTTCGCCCTCCCTCTAAAAGCACATTGTAAAGGCTCCATGTGCCGGGTGTATCCATGGGCTTCTGGTTACTGCTGGCCAGCAAGTTACTGATGGTAGTGTTCTTTTCACCGTCAAGGTTAGTATATCTGCCTTTGATCGCTTAGACATGGGCTAATAATATAATAGAATTACTGTATGGAACAGAATGGCTGCATGTGGTGGATATTCTCTCCTATTGCAATTTGTTCTTTTACCTGCACTAGGAGGCTTGGTTTAATGCTCTCTATCTTGTATGTCTTTCACTTGATTTTTGTACAGATGAATATTAATAATAATACAAGAACGACATGCTTGAATGCTAGTAATTCTTGATTTTGTTAATGGTGATCAGACTTTTATACAGCTTGCATGAGATTGAAGATGTTAAAAGTGATCTTGTTTAATCTCTTCTCTTAGAAGAAAAACTAGTGATAGAAAAAAACTCAACCTAGAACAGTAAGTTGATATATCTGTGTCATAAGTAGACGTGCTTTGTGGAATGTACTACTGTTGCATGCAAATATACTGCTGCAATAGCTTAGTTTTAACGTGGAAAGCAATAATCCCTTTTTAAACAAGACTGGCACTTTTAACTCGTCAAATATCTGGGATAACTCTTAGTTTTAGACATTATCGGGGTTCTATTCTTAGCTTTTTCCCCCCTGGGCAATCAGGCTTTTATTCATTCCTTGAAGAGTACGAACGTCAGCCATTATATTAAAACTAGATTTTTAAATTCTTTAATGATTTTATTCTGATTGCTGCCTTTTGTATCTAAAATCACCAGAGCAATGGTATTAACAATTTGGTAGAAGTTCTTTGTTTAATATACTTTTTGTTCAATTAGAAAATGCTTAAGATATCAGCTCCAATATGTGATCTATTGAAATATTATACAGACCATCGGTTTGATGTCCTTTTTTTGAGTAGATTAATTATTTTAGCATAAGTTCCAACAATTTTTTGTATGTTTACTTAAACATCTTATAACTAGGGTTTATGTGCTCGGACAGGATCGGTAGAAGCATCACCGTTTTGCGTTTTCCTTATGAATCTTAACAAGACAGAGGTCGTCTTGAATTTCTCCAACAGAGTAAAGGAATTCAGCTGTCTGCATTACCGTTGTATGGAAATCGATGTTTTCACGATCAAATAAAATATTACCCTTCAAGATGTAATACTCGGAACTCTTCAGTTGTTACAACACCGGAAAATAAAATTTACCCTTTTGTTCTTAAATTATCTTTGGAGCTTATCCGGTTATTGTTGTATTTTTCTATCATAAATAAGTCTAAAACAGTATATTGTGCTCAATCCAACCCATCCTCTTTTATGAACGGTGCATGGGGGTGACAGTAACTTCTCAAGTCAAATCATCCTACAAATTCATAGGGATAAAAACGCATTAATACTCAGTATGGCCAATTTTACTGCACGTTTGTATGTAATCTGGTAATGTAAAAGCAGTGTGCATACCAAGATTGGAAGCTCCAAAAATCATATAGTTCAGTGGCAACAACCCAATCGTTTTAATTCAATAATGACCCGACAAATAAAAAGCCAAGTTTCCACATATTTTACATAGTCCAACACATTGCAACAAGCATCGTGGATCAAGTATCAAAACCAGAATAGATGCCACTCTCCCTTAACATCCTCTTTTCTTCTTCTACATAACTCTTTCCCCTGCTAGCCTGCCCCAGCTCTCTTTTCCTCTTTTCCTTCTGAGAGAAAGATAGGTTCTTCTCTTTCCGAGTTTCCACCCTTGCCAGCTCCTCACCAGAGGCTAATGCAGCTCTTGTTTTCTGTCGGTCTTCATAAGACTCCTCAATCTCCTTAGTTTCACGACTTTCCTGGCCAGTAGACCATGACCAGTCTTGCTTCGTGTCATCCAAGCCTTTGGGTGGAGGCACTTTCAAGACTGATGGTCCACCTTTATAGCCATGGCGCTTCAATTCCTCGAAGTCCACGACTCCAGTCTTTTGCTTTCCAGATTTAACTGTGCACATGCAGAGATAAAATAGACAAAACAATTATTTTGTAAAACTGGAAAAGGATGAACATTCTGGAGCATATATCAGCATGCAGCAAGAAAAAAAAAACCACTCTTAAAGTCCTCTGAACCAACATTAAAGTAGGTGAATGTAAGCCAGATGTAGAAATGAAATATGTAAAGGTTTGGGGCTAGCTTGGGAACACAAGTGTTCTCACTTCTCAGCTATTCTCATATATTTTCTTCCCAAATATCACTCAAACAAAAAACATTTTTCAATTTCAAATCTTCAACTTTTTTATCTAATCATTACCTAATCATTACAACTTTTCCAAACTTTTAAACAAAACACACAAAACAATACAAAATTTTCAAATTTCAAAATAAAACTTATATTAAAAAATTATATTCAAACAATTTTTTAACTTTATAATATTTTTATTCAATGTTTTCTCTCTCCTTTCCCAAAATCTAATAAAATATCTTAAATCAAACAATTTCACTACTATTCACAGATATTAAGTGTCCAAACAAGCCCTTAATCATCTGAAGATGGATACAGTTATTCCTTCAAAATCTTACCAGCTCTAGGTACCCAGCATCTTCCACTTAAAAAAAAAGTACGCTAATTAATATATATAGGTCCTAAGGAAGTTACTCACAGGACCTTTTCTGAGAAATAATGATCATTTTTTAGATAGGTCACGAGACCTTTGACCAACAGGTAATTACAAAATCAGCAGAGTTTTTTTTTTTTTTGTAATAAAATCACAAGATAAGTTAAAGCAAACTATACCAAATATCATTAGACGAAAGATAAACTATCTTTTTCCTTCAGGTTTTCTATAACAAATGTCATGACTATTATTGTTGGTAACCAACAGTAGTTAAGAATTTAGACATCTTTCTCCTTCATTTGAGTTGACCAATTTATTCAAACATGGTAATATGATTCCGCTTCTTTAGGTTATAAATTTCTCCTGAAGAATCATTTTATTCAGGGACCACTTATCAAAAATAAAATAAAAAAATTTCTTCAGGGACCTCATAAAGAAGACCGTATCAATAGTTTCATAGAACATAGCATGTAAATAAATCCCTATACTCAACATTAAGGCTGACTAAACCACCAAAAGTCCCAATCTTTTTTCTGTTGAGGAAAGAAGCAAAATTTTTTTGATAGGTAAGAAAATATATTATTTCAAGTAAATAGGCATAGCCCAAGTACAGAGGGAGTATACATGAGAATACACCTAGATACAAATTAAAGCAAAGTGAAAATGAAAAGCATTACAAGATATTCATGTCCTTCACAAGATTATTCACCCAAAAATTTAAAGTGCCAAAGAAAAAATCCCTAAAGTCCCCCATAGTGCATTCACAATCTTCGAAGCACCTCCCATTTCTCTCCAGCCAAAGGCACCAGAACAAACACAAAGCAATCATTCTCCAATCATCTTTATTGCCCCCACATCCCGCAGTGCCTTGCCAACTAGCTAAGAAATCCACCACTTTAAAAGGCATCACCCAAGCAATGCCAACCCTTGCAAATAGTTCATCCCATAAAGCTGTCACCATCTCGCAATGAAGAAACAAGTGATTTACTGATTCACCATCTTTTTTGCACAAAAAACACCAATCCATCACATATAAACCCATTTTCCTCAAATTATCAGTTGTTAAGATTTTCTCCTCTCTAGCGACACCAACCAGCAGAAAAATGCAACTTTACTAGGCACTCTGGCTTTCCAAATGCATTTCCAGGGGTATGTATTATTATCATATCTATTTAATGCCTTGTAATAGGAATTCAACGAGAATCTAGACTTACTATCATGAAACCACTGCATTTTGTCCTCCCTGATCAGATCAATCTTCGACTCATAAAGTTTAACAAAGAAATCAGCAGCTTCACTCACTTCCCAGTCCTGTAAATCTCTAGTAAATTCCACATTCTAATTCAGCATGTTATTAGAGAATAAATATGAATCAGCCACAGCAGCCCCTTTGTTTTTAGCAATCCTGAAAAGACTAGGAAATGCTAATTTAAGAGGTAAATCACCGCACCAAACGTTGTGCCAAAAGAGAATATTGGTCCTGGTTCCCACTTTGAAATTAATATTTTTAACAACATCCCCCCATCCTAACTGTATGGACTTCGATAAACCCACCCCAAATACCCCTTTTATATCATTAGAACACCAATTCCCCCACATCTTTCCATATTTAACATCTACTATCTGTCTCCACAATGCATTTCTCTCATTGATGTATCTCCAAAGCCACTTCCCAAGAAGAGCTTTATTAAAAAGCTTTAGGTTCCGCACACCTAAACCTCCACAAGATATTGGAGTACAAACCTTATTCCAACTCACCAAATAAAATTTTTGTTCCTCCCCAATACCATCCCATAAGAAATTTCTAAAAATCCTCTCAATTTTTTTTGCCACCCCCGCTGGAATAGGGAAAAGAGAAAGGTAATAAGTGGGTAAGTTGGACAAGGTGCTTTTAATTAAAGTAACTCTTCCCCCTTTGGACAAATATAGCTTTTTCCAACCAGCTAGTCTCCTTTCAATCTTCTCAATCACCCCATCCCAAGCAGCCACAGATTTATGAGGAGCCCAAAAAGGTAACCCAAGATATTTCATGGGAAGAGAAGATACTTTACAATCTAGAATATTAACCAAATCATAAATATGGCTAACTGAACCAACTGGAATGATTTCAGACTTATTTAAATTTATTCTAAGTCCAGAGACAGCCTCAAAGCATAACAATAAAGAAGCAAAATTAAAATATGACAACCATTTTACTTAACAAAAAAAATGACAACCATCAGCAATTAGTATCACAGTTACCTTTAGATGTCTTTTCTTTGGAAGCTTGGCCAGATTTGGAGTGATCTTTTGCCTTTTTCTTGCGAACCCCATCTTCAGCTTCAGAGTCAGAAAGCGAGGACGAAGACTCATTGGAGGACAAGTCTTCTTCCTCATCACTCCATGGCATAGCCCTCTTCATATTTTACTATGACCATGAAGCTTATAAAGAACACAATCAAGAACAAGTCAACCGCTCCTAATAAAAATAACATGGAGAAAACCACTAATGTCATGTCTGGCTTTAGCAAACACCCATAATTGTACAACATGAAATACAAAAATTAAAAGCTCCCCACAAATTTTTAGCCCAAGTTATTAAAAGAGTTCAAAATTGAACAATCCAATTTGCATCACACATCAAAACAATCAGTAAGCATAAAAACGCAGATAAGACATTAACATAGTATAACAAATTGCAGTCTTGGTTACATCTCCGCGGCCTTTGTTATTTCTAAAAAGTACTGGTCAAATAAACAAAGAAACCATTTTTCCATTAAATGAAAAGAAATTATAAACCAAAGAAACAAATCGAACGCACAGAAATTAAATGAGGTCAAGAAAACGCATATAGAAGTTATGTATATAGCATTTGCAACCAGCGTAAGAAAGTGAATAATTAATATTCGAAATTTGTTCAATCTGTCCAATAACAACCTCAAAAATTTTCCCAAGATTAGTAAATAAAACAAAAAGAAAGAAATTAGCAGTGGAATAAGATTGACATGGCGTGCAGTCCAAAAGGAAGCCCTAAAAGCTTCTTCTGTAACCAAATCAAACACATAATAATAATAATAATAATAATAATAATACGCAGCCTCTCAACTCTATTCAGGAGGGAGAGAGAAATGGAAAACATACCTTTACCAGTAGAACAGGTGAGGCAGCAGTGTGTTGATATCGGAGGCGGAGCCGGACTTTACAACTTTGGGGGGAAAACTCTAAAACCAAAACCTTTCGGGGGCAAGAAATTAATTTTTGTAAAATGTATCTTATAAAAAGACCTTAGAAAATTAAGATTTTGTGATTTAAAAAAATTTGGAAAATTGGGAGGGACCTAGGTCCGCTCCTGGTTGATTCAAGGGAACGATGATTCCTTTCAAATTTAAAGTGCTTCTTAAGATTGGTTTGACGAGAGAAATGAAATGAAATAGTTTTAGATAAATAAAATAAATATTATTATAATATTATTTTTTAATATTATTATTATTTTGTTATTTGAAAAAATTGAATTGTTTTAAATTTGATGTGAAAATTTAAAAAAATTGTAATGATGAATGAGATAGATTGAGCATGTTTATATATCCAAATAAAATCCAAATAGAGTCCAAACTATTTTGGATTTTTTTTTTAATGTTAAAAAATACACAAATTATTAATCGTAACTTCTTTTTTTTTTTTTATAATAACGGATTACTTTCCATTTATTAACAAAGGACATATAAAGTTGACTTAAAAAATAAGTCAATTACAAATATTGATAGTTTTTCAATACACTTCTATGACTGACATAGTCTAGTCCATATGACAAATCTATAAAGATTTAAGTCTAAGAGATAGCCCACACTCTATCTACGACAAATGTCTCAGTAACCAAGGAACCAAGTCTAAAACATCTATATTTTGAATCCCCAGCCCGCCTCCCCTCTCCATTCTCCCTCCTCTCTCGCACAACCTCACCTCATAACGGTACAATTTAATTGTTTGAGATAAAAGACATACTGAACAAGTAATCTATTAAACAACCTTTAGTTACGTGGAGTAGATTGAATTAAAATTTGGATAATGGATATAGTTGTTAACTTGGCTATAAATTCTGAGCACTACATTTACCGTAAAAGTTTGATCACTCTCTGGTTTTTTCTGATATATCTTTCACAATTTAAATGATGGAAAGGACGAAAATTTTTGTTCGAAATTGAATTAAAAGAGACCATGTTTTCTAACCTTTGTAGTACTTCAACCTAAACTTAAGTGATTTAGGATTTTTTCTTTTTCCAAAATTCTCAGGATTTCTCAACAAATCAACATATTGTATTACTTGTGTTGGTTTGTGGAGACTAATTTATTCTTGTGACGGCCCGATTTGACAAGAATTTGTTACGATATTTTGGTAGAGTTTCAATAAGGCTTGGGCCAATATTTCTTACCCAGTTTGTGACACGAGAATTGCTAGATAGAAAACTTGTTTGACATTCGCATTACAGATCGCTCTAGCTAAACTAAGGATAGAGAGTTCACTTGACACTCACTCGACATGTCGCTCGAACGAACATTAGACAAAGAGTTCGCTTGAGACTTGCTCAAGCGAATAATACGATAATTATGAAATTATGACTTCCACCGTATAACCCTATCAATATGATTCTTATGAATAGTATGGTCATTCTGAATACTGTAATGTTGCCCCACAATGAACTTTGACATTTCTAAAGAGAATAAAAGAACTTTGACATAGACACGTTGTCGAACCATATAAATATGTGTCATGTGATTACTTTCTTGTTTTATTTACTTTTCTATCATTTTTTTTCACAACAACTCGGCTTCCCTCCATGTAGCTAGATGGTTGGTACCTAGGGATGTAAATTTAAATCGGAAAACTGGACCGGTTGGTCCGGTTTTGAACCGGTTCCTATATTATGAAAACCGGCCGGACCCGGTCCGGTTTCGGTTCCATAGTTTCCAGGACCGGACCGGTTGGAAAAAATATATATAAATTAATTTTATATATTATACAAAATATTTTATATATATAAGTTTTATATATAATATATATTTATGTATTAAATTTATATCATATATGAAATAATTTCATATTATAATTTATAAATTATAATATAAAATGTTAATTTTAAATATGAACATTTGTAATTTGTTTGATCATATGTTATTAACATAATTATATATAAAATAATGTTATTATAATTTATAAAATAAAATTTTAATTTTAAAGATGAAAATTTAATTGATCATATGCTTTAAACATAAAAAATATATATTAAATTATTAATAACATTTTATCATAAGAAGTAACACTTCATTATATATTTTTTACATTTAAAAAAAAAATCAAAAAATCAAACCAACCGGACTGGAAACCGATAAAACCAGAGGTACTGGTTTAGGAAGATAATCGAGACGTAATCGGTTTTGAAAAATACAAAACTGGTATATACCGGTTTGGTCCTAAATTTTGTATAAAACCAGACCGAACCGGACCGGTTACACCCCTATTGGTACCCAACCACTGAGCAAATGGAACCCGAAAAATTGCAAGGAAAAAGGTCATGGTTTATAATCGAAAAATCTATCAAAAACCCACAATTCAAGCAACCCCATGAACCTAACAACTAGAAAATCAAGCATCTCGAACAACCCAATAAAATGTACATTCCGAAGATTTTGAATAGATTTCTTATGAGAAATCTGAAAACACCTAGAACTAATGCTCCATAACATATGGCAGACCTGGACCAGATTTCATATGCTCTGCAACATGTCTAAATACTCCTGGAAAATGAAGTTGTGTTATAAGCCATTTGTTCATGATTTAAAAAATAAATAAAACCTATTTTGTCCATAACAAATCTTCACAAAAATCCAAGAAGAGTCATTCGAATCCAAGTGGTGTCAACAGACACCAAAATCCAAGCAGCCCCACAACACCCATGAACCTAACAAGCGAGAATCAAGAGATGAAGCCCAAAAATAATCCATATGTACATCCCAAGATCTCATCTCAGCATTAGACAAGGAACAAAAAAAGATTTTATACCTTTGGTGAGATGTAACTTGTAGGTTGTCGAAACTTCTCCATCGATTCTTGTCATAGTGCTATCAGGCATAAGAGGAAGAGAGAGATGGAGAAACATTGGGAACTAAAGTGAAGAGAAGTATAAGACAAGATTGAGTTCAAGTTGACATTGAACATAGGGTGCATGGGCCATTCCATGTTTATTTCGTTATTTCCATTACATGTTGAGTTTTGCTCTTTTAATTGGATTTTAGTTATAGCAGGTTAATGGGCTTGGGCCCTTAAAGTACTTTGTCTAAGCCCATGTGAGGGATAGCTCAATTAGAACATTACGCTATATGTACTGAGCCATGGGTCGGGCCTTTTCAAAAAATCATCTAGAAAGTAATAGAAGATTCATTTTTTCCTTCTTCATGATCTCTATTTTTCTTAGAGGATTGTCACCCTCGGACTGAGCTATTATTACATTTTTTTAAGGGGATTGTTATATTCGGAATTAGAGAGACACCAACCTTTATGCATAAAATCAAACCACTATGGTTGAGGTCACCTAATTGAACCAGCTACAGGATGGACTAATTGCTCTAAAAAAGTCAACTGATGCCCAATAACAGAACCTTAAAACAGAGAGATGGCCTTGAAAAGACAAAATGACCCAGTGATGCAACAGCTGGTAGCTTCAACTTTAGAGTTACAAAAGAAAAATCAAATACCTAACCTTGGCTAATCGTCCTCTGGTGGTCCAGACTAGGGATGATGGGAACAACTCCTATGGTGGAGAGGTCCATAGGACCATACCAGATCTGTGAGACTAGCTTTTTCGGTGTTCTATGGAGAAGATCCCTTGGGATGGCTATATATGGTACATCGATTTTATGCTTACCACAAAACTTTACTACATCATTGTATTAGATTATCTTCCTTTCTCATGGAGGGACAAACCCTCATTTGGTTCCAAAACTTTGGGGGAATCTGGGCATTGGAATGATTGGGACTCCTTTTGTGAGGGCCTCACCTAACGCAAAAGGGACAGGCTATTTTTGGAGTTAAGTGGAAAGAAAGCATGAGAAATACTCCATTGGTCTAAGGAATTAGCAGCGGGTGATCCAGAGTGTAGCTAGTCCAACATATGGGTGAGCAAGCACCTTCTAGGAGGCTCGACTGACATGTCCTAGACTGAGGTGGAGATGAGTGTCTCAACCATTGCATGTGAGAAAGTCGTCGACTGTGAGGATTAGAACAAGGAGCTGAAGAGGTTGGTGAACTTGAACCCGATACTAGTTACAGACCCAAGGAGAGATAGGACTACTTTCCTAGAATGAGTGACGGTCAAGGACTGACCAAACCAGACAGGGGAACTTTCTGAGATAACATGAAAGGGCTGGAAAAAGGGATAGTGTCGTATGCAAAAGCCCAACCTCTATCTGACAGGTCACATTTGGAGTGGCTCTGCAATGAAATGTGAACGCTTGACAAATCACGTCGGTTGATGTAGCATTACGACTTAAGCCATGCTTAAGGAAAGTCAGAGGACCAAGCGTACAGGTCATGCTTGGCAGTCTGTCTCTACCATCCTACAGAGTGATAGAGGAGGATTAAAGGAAATCTTTACTGCAGATTTAGAGTCAGAGATCCTTCAAAAGGGACAGTTTATAATCCAACTCTATTTAAAAGACCTGGACGTGGGACAAAATCTCACTTTTGAGACTTTATTCACTAAGAGCTCGTGAAGGCACAATTGCTTTAGAAAATAAGGAGTGGAGAGGAAACGAAAGAACTTCCAATATAGGAAGGTAGATTAGCTTCTAAGACAATGCTGGGTAATATGGGTGAATGTTGTGTGTAAAGACATAGCATATTTCTATAACTTCTTATCTCATTCTACAAGCATGAATAAAGATTTCAATTATTATGTTTATATCTATATTTAGCCACTTACTTTCCACGCTTTCAATGTTTTCGATGTTTTAGCTGTTATCAATACCTGGCGCTGAAACCAAGTGTGGTAACGATCACGGTGTGAGTGTTTATGTCTTTGTGTGAAAATTCAGTAGCATAAATCTATACTGATGGTATGGGACCAAGAATGCATCATGATCATTCCGCAAAACGTTACCACGTACATTGTACGAGAAGGAGAATGCATTGTGGGGAGTGGGGTGGAACCATGTCGTACTTAGCCACACCGGATGGTCGGGATGTGGGATCCCCTAGTACATAACATGTGGTGTCCTTGAGTTGGTTGGACTGGTAGAGCAACATCCCAAATACAACAAGTTTCTTTGTGTGAGAGAGGTTTGTGTGATGAATGAATGCTTGTATGGCAAATGAATGCCTGTGTGGCGAATATCTATGTGATGAGCACCTGTGTGGTGGAAGATTGTTTCTGGGATGAAATAGGTTGAATACTAAATTTTATAGGTTGTATACTTATATAGAGATAAATTATTTCTCGCCATAATATTACTAATGTGTTTTTTTTTTTACATAAAGAAAAGGAAACATCCTGAGAGGGTGAATCCTTATTAGGCCTATGTATATAAGTTTTAACTAAGGTGATGATTCCTCACCAAGTCTTGAGGATGCACATAGCTGTAAGAGAGATGGTGATTCCTTGCCTCGCATATATGTGTCCATCCAATATTTACATGAAAAGGTTTCATAGCATCTTGGTAGTATTATCACTCATTAACAGTCTTGTCATAGTCGTCTAATCTACCTATTATTTCGTTCTCGAAACCATAGACTTTGATGTAGGTTCAGACTCCGGTATGATGCCTGAGTAAGAAGAGTCAATCCTACCCGAGTCCTAAATTACAGAGACAAGAACCCGCCTTAGCATTAGTACCTAGGGGTGAAAACCGATGCCGCACCGACATCGTTGGGTGATACTCAGAACTGGCCGAAACCGATCGATTGGGGGATAGAAAATCGATAGTCTCTGTCTCGACGTGCATCGTTGCGATTTTTCAGTTGACCGTCGGCATCTCTGTGATGGGGGAGGGAAGCCGCATCTTCTGCCATGAGTCTAGGAAGAAGAGTTGCAGATGAGAAAACATAAGAGTAAGGAAGAAGAAGACGAGGAAGAAGAAGAAAAGCGGGGGCGTTTATTAATCCCATTTTGAAACAGCGCCGTTCCTTTCTTTTTTTTTTTTCCAAGCCCTAAAAAGACGTTGTTTCACTCATTTAAATGAAACGACGTCGTTTTTGTATAAGTATAAAAAAAAAATTCGTTGTCGGCCTATTTAGCGATTTATCCTTGGTTCGAACTGGCGTTGAACTAGTCGACATCAGTTTTGATAAAATATTGCCGCACGCTAACTAGTTCCCTGTCAGTTTCAGCCGATTCGCTACTCCAGCAGTCGATCTGAGTTGGCGCCGGCCAGTTTCGCCAGTCTTTGTACGTCCCTATCAGTACATATTGTAGCTACCTTATGCCTCTCATTAGGATGTCTAGTAATAACTCTAGCAACTCTTTGTAATCAATCCACCATCTCATGGTGGCTAATCTTCTATACAATGATGTAATATTTTAAGGTTTTAATGAAGGTACTTAATTGTAAATGTTGTCACCGCAACGTGTTCTACTTAAATTCTGTTGCAATTTCAACTAAAAATCTTACACATGTACTTCCCTCTAAAAAATTATACGCCTATTCAATCCCCTCTTGGGTGTTGACCGATTGGCTAGCATCCTTGGCACCACATATCCTCGCATAGGCTTTCATGAGAAATGAGTGCCACACCTTTGTGAAGGCTCTATTAGTTAGGTTTGATCCTAACACCTATGATGACCTTATAGAGTCACTGACTAGATTGAGGTAAATGGGTATGTGGAAGAGTACAAGGCTCGGTTTGAGACCTTGTCCAATAGGTTAAAAGGACTTCCAAACCCTTAAAAGTTAAGTTTCTTCCTAAGTGAGTTGAAGAATGAGGTAGGACTTCTAGTGAGAATGTTTAATCCCTCTAATTTGACAACAGCATATAGCCTAGCTAAGATTCAAGAACAAAATGTGAACTTGTCCAAAAAATACTACAAACCACCCAACTCCTATTCAATCGAACTTGGACTACTGAAAAATTCAACTCCTCAACTTACCTTTCCAAAGAATCAACCAAACACAAATGAAAGAAATGAGAGAAAATGAGTTATGTTACTATTATAATGCTAAATGTAACCTTGGATATGAGTGTCAAAACCCAAAATTATATCTATTAGAAGAAGTCTTACCTAGAAATAAGGTTGAAAATGAGCACAAGACAATTCCACCCGAGAAGGAAGGAGAGGGAAAATTGGTAGAGTTAAACATTGCCAGGGAAAATGTTGAGATTTTCCCACATGCTCTAATAGTGTCTTACAATCCTAAGACCATGAGGGTCAAGGGAACAATAGGGTCAACCTAGGTTACTATCCTTATTGATATTGGATCCATTCATAATTTTTTTCGATCCAGCAGTGGTTGAAAAATCTAGACTCCCTAAGATTTTATTGAAAGGGTGAAAGTGGAAGTAGCCAATGAAGGTTTTACTTCCCAGTGAAGGAAGAGTGAAGGGGTCAAGAAAAAAATGCTGAAAACCATATTTTCCTTGGATATTCATTTTCTAGTACTAGCTGGATATTGCATGGTTATGAGAATTCAATGGCTGGACCCATCCTTTGGAATTTTAAGGGATTGACCATGAAATTCACTTATGGAGTGCAGTAGAATTAAAGGGTTAGCTCTAGCTCAATTAATTGAGGAAGGCTCCCTTAACCAATGCAATAAATTTGAGAAAAAGTGGGTAGTGTTACGAGTGCTAGATGGTGAAGGTAATACTAAGCAGATAGAAAAAGGTGAGCACCCAGCAGCTATTTAGTCCCTACAAGAGCTTTATAAAGATGTTTTTCAAGAACCAAAGGGTTTATCTCCATTCCGAACCAAAGACCATGCTATAGGTCCTTATTCCTCCCCTGTTCTCTTGGTGAGGAAGGCAGATGGCATGTGAAGACTGTGTGGATTATATAGATGCCTTAACCAAGTTACTATCAAAGACAAATTTCCTATTCCAATGGTGGAGGAGTTACATGGGGCAGTGATATTTTCCAAGCTAGACTTTGTCAACTTTTCCTCTCTCAGTATATATTTTGCATAACAGAGTACCAGAGTATAAATAGATACAAGATGAAGCTATTCTAGGATATACGAAATCTAAGGCTAGAATATTGGTTGCCCTTGAATGAGATTTTACAATGAAAGAATTCCTATAATTAATCTTATTTGTTCCCAGTTTTACAGCTCACTCCAACACTTCCCCTCAAGTTGGTGCATAGATGTCTCTAATGCCCAACTTGTCAAGTGAGGTGTAAAAATTTCTGCTAGATACTGCTTTCGTGAGTACGTCTGCTAACTGGTCTTCAGACTTGACAAATGGGAACCATTTTCTCTTCAAGGTTCTGTTTAATGAAGTGCCGATCGACTTCAACATGCTTGGTTCGATCATGTTGGACAGGATTATAAGAGATGTCAATGGCTACTTTATTGTCACAAAAGAGGCTCATTTCTGAGTTGGGAGCGAAAATTATCTCCATTGGCAACCTTCTAAGCTAGAAAAGTTTGCATAAGCCCTTCGCCATTCCTCGGAATTCTGCTTCAGCACTAGATAATGCTACTACTTTCTGTTTCTTGCTCCTCCATGTAACAAGATTGCCTCTTACAAACGTGAAATAGCCTGAGGTTGACTCCCTACCTGAAATATATCCTGCATAGTCAGCGTTGGTGTAGCCATCAACCTTTAGATGATCATTTTTGGAGAACATTAGCCCTTTTCCAGAAGAGGACTTTAAGTACCGTAGAATTCTAATTACTACATTCATATGATCTTCACTAGGGCAATGCATAACTGGCTCACTACACTCACAGTGTAAGCTATATTTGGTCGAGTATGTGACAAGTAAATGAGTTTGCCAACTATCCGTTGATACCTCTCTTTATCCGTAGGCACTTGATCAGTATATTCCCCAAGTTTATGATTTTGAACAATGGGAGTATCGGCTGGTTTACATTCCAGCAACCACTTTGGAGACCAAGTCTAATATATATATTTTCTTTGAGATAAAAATATTCTTTGTCTCGGTCTAGACACTTCAATCCCCAGGAAGTACTTGAGTCCTCCTAGGTTCTTCATTTCAAATTTAGATGATAGTTGTTCTTGGAGTCCCAAAACTTCTTCTTTGTCATTACCCGTAATGATCATAACGTCTACATAAACAATTAATATTGTCACTTTTCCAGATCGGTGCTTTAGGAAGAGAGTTTGGTCTGAGTTACTCTGTTGAAAACCATCTTTTTTCATAACTGTTCTGAATCAACCAAACCATGCACAAGGTGATTGTTTCAACCCGTACAAGGCTTTTTGTAGTTTACATATAACCTTGTTTTCTGAAGTTGCCGAGTACCCTGGTGGAATGTCCATGAAAACTTCCTCTTCTAGATTTTCATAGAGGAAGACGTTCTTTACATCAAACTGGTGTAATGGCCAATCTAAACTTGCTGCAAGAGATAGCAAGACTGTAATAGTGTTTAGTTTTGTTACTGGTAAGAAAGTTTCTTGGTGATCTATACTATATGTCTATGTATATCCCTTTGCCACGAGCCTCGCTTTGTACTGATCAATTGATCCATCAACATTGTATTTAATGGAGAAGACTCATTTGCACCCTACTGTCTTCTTTCCTTTAGGTAGTGAAACTAGCCTCAAAGTTTTATTTTTCTGAAATACCTTCAATTCCTCCTTTATCGCTTGACGCCGTCTTGGATCAAAAAGTGCCTCTTCAACATTCCTAAAAATATAGTCTGAGGACAGTTGATGTGCAAATGCGTTGAGTAGCTTGGATAGCCTGTGAGTAGACACATAGTTGGCAATAGGGTATTTGGATTGTCTATCTTCCACTTCTGAATAGTATCGGTTTGGTGGTTTGCCATGATTGTGTCTGTCAGGTAATACATATTGCATAGTTGCATTCAAACTATTAGTATGTGAGGATATGGTAGGGGAACTTACCTCAATGATATTCTCAGGAAAGGGGCCTTCGAGTACTAAAGAGTGGGGAACTTCATTTGTTGTCAATTCACTTGAAACTATATCACTTGCAGGTGCAAGGGCTTCATTACATTCCACATTCTCAGACTCAACTGGTATTGGTTCATTCATAACGACCACTGGAGAGCTCTCAACATTCACCTTGTCTCGGTGTTTCCATCATTAGGCTGCTCTGAGTTGCATTCAGGTTGTTCTTGTTCTAAGTTGCATTCAAATTCTGGCCATGCAGGTGCCAACCAATTCAACTCTTCATCTCGAAGCTCCCCTTGAAGAGATGATTTGCTTGTCGGGGATGGAAAGAAGGTGCCCGACTCGAGAAATGTGACATCCATGGTGATGTAAGTACGTTTGGTGATGGGGTCGTAGCACCGATATCCTTTCTTATGCAGAGCATACCCCAAGAAAAGACAATGGATTGCACAAGGTTCCAACTTGGTGCGTTGGTTCTTATGGAGATGAACAAATGCAATGCAGCCAAACAGTCGAAGGGAAGCATTAATACAGTGGGCAAAGAAACATTGCTCGAGAGAATCTGTAAAGGAGTCTTAAAATTTAAGACTTTAGAAGGTATACGATTGAGTAGACATACTGATGTGGCCACAGCATCATCCCAATCCCAATGAGGCACATGTGCTCCAATCAATAAAGCCCATGTCATCTCTAAGATGTGTCGATTCTTCGTCTCGGTAGTGCCGTTTTGTTGAGGGGTTTGGGAACATGAAGTTTCATGGATGAGGCCATGGCTTTGGAAGTAGGTTTGAAATTTTTTATTGACATATTCACCTCCATTGTCAGTACAGAGGTCTTGATCTTGGCTGAAAATTGTATTTGGACCATAATATGAAATGATTGAAAAATGCCAAAAACTTCTGCTTTTCGTTTAAGCAGATACAACCAAGTAATTCGAGTGCAATCATTAACAAAAATTACAAACCACTTAATACCAGAAGGAGTAGGTACCGGGGAAGGTATTCATACATCCGAGTGTATTAGAGAGAAAGGTATATCCCTTTTTGTTTGGCGTATAGGATAAGGGACTCTATGACTTTTGGCTACAATGCATGTCTCACACTTAAAATCTAAGTGCTGTAAAGTAGAGAACAAATCTGGGATTAGATGTTTCAAATATCCAAAGTAAAGATGCCCCAAGCGATTGTGCAGAAACCAAATTTTCCATTCTTTGTCACTAGTTATGTGGTGTATGTGATTGGCTCTCCCTAAACTGAAGTCATCCATGTAGTATAGTCCCCCCTTTTTAATACCACGCCCAATGATCTCCTTGGTGAGGAATATCCTGAAGAAGACAAAAAGTAGGATACATTAACACCACACAATTGAGGTCTGTTGTAACTTGACTGACAGATAGCAATTTATTTGACAAAGAAGGAACAAGTAAAGTATGAGATAAGGAAAAGGAGGAGGATAAGGCAACTGTTCCCGCCCCTGTAACCGGATATTGGACTCCATTAGCATTTGCAATGCGAGTTCTTCTGGGCTGAGTGATGTGTGAGAAATCATGAGAATCAAAAGTCATGTGATCGGTAGCCCCAGAGTCTATAATCCACATATCATCATCCAAATAATGAGATGTAACAAACACTTGTCCACAGTTACCTTGATCACTGAGGGGTGCGGAATTATTTGTTGATTCAAGTTGCACAGTAAGGGTGACAATTGTGGTTCAGCATTGACTACAGCTGATCTGCCTGTGCCTTCATCTATGCCAGCCCCCTCACGTTATTTCCATGCCTGAAAGTCACTCCACCAATCAGGATACCCATGTAACTTGAAACAAGTCTCATGGTTATGTTTCATGTTGCCATAATGTGTGCATTTTCCTTCATCAGATTGAGGCTTAGATTTGGAAGCTGGATTCGAATTTCTTACTTTGAAACCTTTAGACACCTGTACCAAGGGCAATGTCTCCACTAGATGTCATGACAGTTTGCCGAATGTCTTCTGGCCAAACATGGGCTTAAAGCCTTCTCAACTGTAGGAAAGGGTTGTAACTAAAGTACACCACTTCGAATATTATCCAGCCGTTCATCCAAGCCATCAAGGAAGATATAAACTCCCTCTTCCTATAAAATGGAATTATATTTCTGAATACCAATCGCACATTTCATCGGGTTAGGACGACAGAAATCAATTTCGCGCCATAAGCCTTGAAGATCATTGTAATATTTTTCAATGGATCCACCAGTTTGTCTCATGCGAGTTACACGACGCTGAAGATCATATACTTGGGATGTATTAGTCCCATCAAAGTAAGTTGTGGCAATAGAATCCCAAACTTGTTTTACAGTTGGGAATTGAATGAAATTACCAATCAGGGAGGGCTCCATCCACTTGATCAACCATCCTTTGACGATGGCACTTTTAGTCCGCCATTTTTGGAAGGATGGATCTGTTTCGAGAGGTTGTAGGGAGTCACCAATAATATATCCAAGTTTGTCTTTGCCTGAGATATACATCTCAACAACCTGGGACCATAAGGCACAGTTGGAACCATCCAACTTAATGCTAATGGGAACAATCGAAGAATCTGATGGGGTGTGAGAGGAGGTTTAGACTTTGGTCAAGGCCTCTGTCATTTGGGTTGTCCAATCATCAAGAATGGACTCTACCATGGTTGCCGAGTACCAAAGCTTCTGGTCAGTGGGTGGATGGAGCAAAGATTGTAGGATCCCTCTCTGATACCATGTCAACTTTTCCTCTTTCAATATATATTTTGCATAACAAAGTATAAATAGATACAAGATGAAGCTATTCTAGGATATATGAAATCTAAGTCTAGAATACTGGTTAACCCTCGAAGGACGTGATTTTACAATGAAAGAATTCCTATAATTAATCTAATTTATTCCCCGTTTTACAGTTCACTCCAAAAGACTTGAGATCTAGGTACTACCAAATCAGAATCAAACTTGATTTAAGAACCCATGATAGGCACTATGAGTTTCTGATAAGGCCTTTTGGGCTTACTAATGCTCATTCCACCTTCCAAAGTTTAATAAATGAGGTATTTAGGCCCCATGTTAGAAGATTTATCTTGGTATTTTTTTACAATATTATGATGTTCAGTAAAAGTGAACAAGAGAATGGGGAGCATCTAAAAGTAACCTTAGAGACCCTAAGGCAGCACCAACTATATGCAAAATAGAGTAAATGTAGATTTGGGTGCAGTGAAGTTGCCTACCATGCCCATTAAATTTCAACTCAAGGAATAAGGGTCGACCCAGATAAGTTGTTAACTATGAGATAATGGCCCCTTACTAATTCCTTGAAGGCTTTAAGAATTTTTCTTAGGCTGACAGGATATTATAGGAGATTCATCAAGGGGCATGGAGAAGTTGCAACCCCATTCACTGAGATGCTTTAAAAAAAAAAAAAAAATCTATGGACAGAAGGATTTAAGACTGCCTTGCATCATTTGAAGGAGGCTATTATGCAACCCCCAATGTTGGTCTTACCCAACTTCTCCACTCTTTTTACTATTGAATGTGATTTATTGAGAACTGTTATGGGAGCTATGTTGATGCAAAATGGAATATCTTTGACTTTTTACAACCAAACACGGAAAGACTAAGGAGATGTCTACCTATGAAAAGGAACATTTTGCTCCTATTTCAGCAGTGCTCAAGTGTAGTCCTTACTTACTTGCAGAACCCTTTGTGATCAAGACTGGCTAGCAAAGTTTAAAGTACTTGCTGGACCAGAAGGTGGGCACCCCTATCCAAAAACTGCGGATTACCAAACTCTTGGGTTATAACTAGTATCGGATCGAATCAGTTTTGCATCTGATCGAATACACCGGTTCGAGCTGGTTTACCAGTTTTTATTTTTAGCCCTACTCCTGACGCTCCTGCTCGATGTCTACGTCATCATCATTTGAAAAATTAAAACATAAAAAAAAAATATATAGTTGAAGAAGTCATAGCACATCATACTCTAAATATAATTTAACTTGAACTTAAGCTTTGTTTTGAAAACTTTCATGCATAATCACACACATGCACACACAAATATATATATATATATAGCATATGGGTCATTCAACAATAACTTAGGCAGAATTTAAGAAGTGATCATAGCAATTCATATAACATGGATGAGTGAATGATTGACTTCATGCATCTAACATGTTTCATGCATGACTTGTTAATCTTGTTTTTCATTTGTATAATGGCCATCATAACATTTGTGCATTGGTCTGATTATTTTTAATTGCATAAATCATAATATAACATATGGTGGACCACACTTAGGTCGATGGCTTACAGATCCACCCATAACATAAGACCAAGCATTGAACCATACTTATCGTTCACATGACTTCTTTATTATATTATCATGATGCATGTGAACATGTTGTCTTCATAATGTTCATGGATGTCATACTCATCTGCATGGCATAGTACTAAACATGTCATAAAACATGTTAATATGCTTATATATTCCTATGCGCAACTCTACGGAGTATAGGCTCATATCTTAATCAACTAGTAAGGATTTTAGTAGAGATTGACATGGAATGTGTGTGACTTAATAGGTGTTTGATTGACGTGATTAGTTGGTTCTTAAAGCTAAGGAGATGATGTAAGTGGCATGATCATAGAGATTCATGTGTTGTAACTACTACGTTTTGCATGAAAAAATGTTGTTCACCTATGCTATCTATGTATTGTCATGTTCAATGCTAACCCATTTTTATGAACTGTCAATAAATTATGACAATGTGCTTGTCAATGCAATTATGTATGATATGTTGATTTGGTTGTTTGTGTAGAATGCTTGCTATGTCATGAAAATCACTCTTATGTCATGTTATGCTTATTGAATGCCATAAGTGGATGGCATGTCATCATAAACATGCATATATTAGTATGCCATGTTTAGTACTACATCAAGCATATGAGTATGACAAGTCATGAACATCATGAATACAATATGTTCATATGCATCATGATAAGTTAAGAAAGAAGTCATGTGAACGATAAATAAAGTCCAACATATGTTATGCTATAATTTATGCAGTCAAAGACACTTAGACCAATACACATGTTATGATGGTCGTTATGGAAATGAAATACAAGATTAACAAATCATGCAAAAAACATGCTAGATGCATGAAGTTAATCATTCACTCATCCATGTTATATGAATTGCTATGATCACGTCTTAAATTCAGCTTAATTTAATGTTGAATGATCCATATGCTATATATATGTATGATTATGCATGAAAGTTTTCACAGCTAAACCTAAGGTCAAGTTAATTATGTTTATAATATGATGTGCTCTTATTGAGTATTCGACTCATTTGTTGTTTCTTTTTATATTTTATATCCCAGATGATGATGTTGTGGACACCGAGCAGGAGGGCCAAGAGTAGATTCATTTTTCAGAGTCTTAGGCTTTCAAATAAGTATTATTGCTGCATAGGGCTAGTTTATGCTTACATTATTGTGTTTTTGTTTTCATTTTAGGAAACTTTGCTATGCCAAGTTAGTGTTTACGATTCAACAAATGAGGTACTATTTTGATGAATTCCTTTATCAGGCATAAAGTTACGAATGTACGTAACATTCCTGACCTATGGGGAGGGTTGTTACACTTCTGTACACTAGTAGTGGAGCTACTTTGGTTGCTAAATTGGAAGGCATAAGCGAGTTTAGTGTTTTTCACTGAATTTTGACCTCAGATTTGTACTTCCCATTAATTAATATATATCAATTTGATCATGTGTAAAAAGATAGAAAGGAAAAAAATACTAAAACTTTTTTGTCAACATGTCAGTTCTACATCATCTTTAGTATAACCCAAATTTAATAATTATTCGTTTCACACAAAACTAATAACTACTAATATTGTATTTATACCCATAGTATGTCTTCATTTTCAAATTATAGATTTAGTAGACTAATTAGATTTTATCAAAACCTGTAAAAAAGAAAATAAGTGGCTGAAATCCGTTTCAATAATTAGTCTTGATCATATTTAAAGTGTTCAAAATAAAAACTAAACTCTTGCACTAATCTAATCGTACAATCAATACTTAATAATATAATTTAAACTCATATTATATGTTAAAATATAAGTTTCTGAAACTAGTGTCATTCACATAAAATGGGCCCAAAATAAAACAAGCCAAACGTTAAAAAAAAAAAAAGAAAAAAAGAAAAAGAGAGAGAGCAAAGTGCTTAATGACGTTACTTACAATTTGATGGTATTACTGTTAATTAAAGGTTCACCTTAGCTATGCCAAAGGCATATAGCCTGATGACATAACACCCAAACCTCCAAAATGGATGTCTTGGGTTCGACCCCCCTCCCCGAAAAAAAAAAAAAAAAAGGGTCCACCTTAGCTGTATGTGTATTAACGTTGAAGTAATGTTATAAATATAGTCATTGATTGTGCAAGTGTCGCACATTTCTTTTGAAAAGAAGTATGGTCTATTATTAAAAATCTAATTTTTTCATGTGAGTTCTATATTTACTCACTTTTTAAAAATAATGTATGATACTTACACAATAATTACAAGGGTAATGCTACGAAGCCCACACTTTATATCGATAATTGATCGATTTGTAGCATATGACAATTTAAAATATTTTAAAAAAAAAAAAGAAAGAAAGAAAGAGGGAAAACTCATTTTGGATTTTACTACCCCATTCCAGCATCCCTCGATACCCATCCCTCCCTCAATGAGTTCGTCAGATGCCATCCTTCCATCCGTGAGGCAAAGATCATTTTCTGGTGAAGACCTTTGTTCCCAGCCTGCTCCCCTCCCACCTCCCTCGCTCTCACACGAATCCGAGCCGTAAATTTTGTTTTCCTCCATTTTTTATTTACATTTCAGACCAGTCATTACTAGATATTGTTGTGGTCTGTCTTTAATGTTAAAGTAATAATATATTTTAGTGGCTACTTTTCTGAATGTTAAGGTTATCCTATTGCAGTCCACCTATTTGTGATAATGAACATAAGGGTTGGTTGGAAAAAAAAAATCAAATTACCCAAAAGTTTCATGTCTAAAAATTCTTGGAAAACTCCATTGGGTACCTATAGGGGATAGTGCAATTGAGTTCATTTTGTCCATCCACGGGTTAGGTTGCATTTTTAGATTGAGTTGTGCATCTCATCTATATTGGCCATCCATGGCTTAGGTTGCATTTCTAAATTGAAAATGTCAATGTAAAACACAAATCATGTTTGTCCCCTTATGTTGCATATCTATACTCTGACTTTGTTTTGAATTCAATTGGATCTTTTTATATTTATTCAAAGGTTGGACTTGCAATGGATTCCAACACAAATCTCTCGGAGAATGAATATGATGAGGTAGGAGTTGCAAATGAGCAACTCCTCAATGAAACTAGTGAAGAACCTAAGGTTGGAATGACATTCTCATATGAAGATGAAGTTCGGTCTTACTATATGAATTATGTCAAGCATAAGGGGTTTGAAGTGTATAGAAGGAATTCTAAACAAGGAGAAGATGGGAATGTCAGATGATTTACCTTGGTATGTGTGCATCAAGGCACCTCAAATAGTAAGGCTGCTAATATTCTCAAGCCAAGACAAACAAAAAAGTTTGGGTGTATAGTTAGGATTAATGCGACTTTGCATGATGAAGGCGGATTACCCTAATAAGGTAAACTTGGAGCATACACACATTTGTAGTCTGGGAAAGGTAAGACATTTCAAATGCTTTAAGAAGGTTGATACTCGTGTGACTAAAATGCTTGAGATAAATGACGACGCAGGAATATGAATGGCAAAGTCTCTACTTGTTGAAGTGGGTGGTTACAAGAATGTGTCATTTGAGGAGGAGTATCGAAGCTATATCGGCAAAGCACAAAAACTTCGTATCAAGGTTGGAGGTGATGAAGCTTTATGTAACTACTTTCGACAAATGCAAAAAAATAATAATAATAATAATAAATAAATAAAATAAAATAAAAATAAAAATAAAAATTCTAGATTTTTACTATGAGATGGATGTGGACGATGACTTAAGGTTAAAGAATATGTTTTGCGTAGATGCCCGAAATAGAGCTGCGTATCAATCATTCGAGAATGTCATTACATTCGACACAATATACTAACTAACGCCTATAAAAGGCCTTTTGCATCATTTGTAGGTGTGAACCATGATGGTCAGTCAATCTTATTCGGGTGTGGATTGATATCCAATGAGGACATACATAAGTTTGAGTGGTTGTTTGAGTCATGGTTGAAGTATATGAATGACCAACCATCAAATGCAATCATTACAGACCAAGACAAGGCAATGCAACTTGCAATTGCGAGGGTGTTTCTAGCATCTAGGTATCGATTTTGCTTGTGGCGCATCATGAAAAAACTTCTTGAGAAGTTTGGGTCACATTCTCGATATGAGGAGATCAAGAGTACTCTACATAAATATGTGTACGACTCTTTAAGTGAGCAAGAGTTCGAAGAATGTTGGTGCAATTTCCTTAATACTTATGACCTTCATGAGAATGCATGGTTGGAATCACTAATAGGGATAGGTGTTTTTGGGTGCCAGTCTATGTTAGAGACACATTTTGGGCTAGAATGTCAACCACACAACGGAGTGAAGGCATAAATATATTTTTCGATGATTACGTTAACTCCAAGACCACTCTAAAACAACTTGTTGATCAATACGATTCAACCCTTATGAGGAAAGTAAAGAATGAAGCCATTGCATTAGCTGCTATCCTTTTGAGAAACAATTTCAAAAAGCATACACACTTTCCAAATTCAAGGAGATACAAGACAAATTGTAAGAATTTTTATATTTGACTACGTCACTACCTCTTTTCTAGGATGCGAGGGTGCAAAATATACGTACGAAGTTGCAGATGAGATTCAAGTGAGTGATGAATTATTAAAACGTGGAAACTAAATTGTTTCCCTTGATGAACATACTTTGGAGGTTAAATGCAGTTGCAAGTTGTTTGAGTTTAGGGGTATATTATGTAGACATGCTCTTCATATCCTGGCTCAGTTAGGCAAGAGGGAAGTACCACCACAATATATCTTAGATAGTGGAGGAATGATATAAAGTGAAAATACGCCTTTGTCAAGAGTAGTTATAAGGCAAGTAACAACCCTGAGGGACAAAGGAACGATAGAATCCAAAATTTATTCTATGAACTATATTGTAGTGGTGCAAAGATCGAGAGTAGCTATGTGAAATTGATCAGTCAAATAAAACAATGGAAGCAAGAGCACCTTAAAGATGATTCAAGATGTGCTAGCAAAATCAATGATCCAGCTACATCCATGGAGGGCAAAACAAGTAGAGTTTTAAGTCCGTTGGTAGTTCGGAATAAAGGAAGACCACCGTCAAAGAGAAAAGTTCATCCAATTGAGAAGGCTTTTAAGAAACCTAGTACAAAAAGAGATTGCACTACGGCAAAGTTGAGGTTCCTTTCTTGATAATTTAAAAAATTTCAATTCCATCAAACACATCAATTCTTTTGATAATTTAACGATACATTTTTATATTTATTGTCCTGCACAACGGAGTAGTAACTTATCGATAAAAGTTAGAGCAGATGAATGTAATGTCAGCGGCACACTACATGTGGCTGCTCAAACCCAAGTATACTTCCCCTTGTTTATTGCTATTTTTTGTATGTATATAACTAGACAAAAAATGAAAATCATGACAAGTATGATCTAAATGGCGACAAGATAATCAAACTCAACTTTGGATACATGCGCCCGATTATTTTTCTACTCCTTCGACTGCTCCTCCGTTGCAAGTAATGTAGCGGATAGCTTTGTTATGATTTCACTCAACTTGGTTTTTTTTAATAAATATGTACAATATTTTGGTTCTTTCTAGGTTTTTTTTTCATTTACCATTGAAAAAAGTCAAGTTGGTTCTTACTACATTAATTATGCCTACAATATACATATGGTCAGGTTTGGACAAATAACCAAGTTAATATGGGTATAAGACCAATTGCTCCTTCATTGCAAGTAATGTTTTTCTTATTTCTTTTTTCATTGCAGGTAATGTGGTGGCTTGCCTTGTTATGATTTCACTGAACTTGTCATTTTCTAACCAGTTAATTTATGGTTTAACATTTTTTAAATAATAGTGGTGGTTTTATATGGTTTTAATTTATTTTGGTTCTTACTATGTTTTATTCCTTTAGGTGCAACCTTCTCGAATGTATCTCTCAGACCAGGATAATGATTTACACCCTTATAGATGGTTATAGATGGTGGCATCTATGATGATCAACACCCTCTGGTATGGAAGTTTTAGTAGTTGAAATTGATGATAGGCACAACTGATTGTGTTTTGTTAAAAGTGTTTGTACATAATTCTGTTAAAGAGCAATAAGGACCAAACACGAAGGAGTTTATTGTAAATGTTTTCTTCTCCAAACAATACAGAAAATGAAATACATATTGAACACTAGAATGTATTTTTACAAGTTGGTTCTTTTATTCTGCTTAGCAGAGAGATTGAATGTATTCTGAAGTCAATGGTACTAGACGATTTTTTTAGTACATGCATCAGTTTGCAGAAAGAACTAGATTGTCACAAGAAAAACACCGCTACCATAGGGACTATCATTTCGACCAATTATGGTTGCTTGCCAATGAAACATGTGCTTAGCTCAAAGAGTTGGCATGTTGAGAATCTGGGACTGTACACTACAAATTGTTTCAAAATCATCAAAAGGGAAATTGAAGCAATATTTTGTCCACAATGAAAATTCTGTATTATTCCTTTGCAGAGTAACTTTTTGACAAGCAAGTTGTGTCTTGTACTGTAATGTTTCAGCAAAATCTCCAAGCAATTTGAACGAGAAAAGCCGAGGAAGAAGAAACTATATGGCTTAAAATTTATAAAAGAACTTAAAATGTATTAAATCAAAACATGAACATTATCATATCTACAAGAGGAAACAGTTGGGTTTTAGAGTTAATGCATAAGCTAAATCTAGTCTGAAATAAAAAAGATGTGTGTTTTACCAAGCAATGTGAATCATTAATATACAAATCAGCACGGCCAATAAAATGACAAAGGCATTCAAAAAGGTCATACTTCTATCAGTTGATACTTTTTTTTTATAAGTGAAATTCACCAAGTTTAGTTCTGATCTGTGACTATCCTTCCTCTGTTAACAAGCACGTAAAGTGCAACTACTAGAACCAAAATTATGCTTGTAAACTTTATTCCCTGGCACCCTCCTAATATACATCTTCAATTCTGTCTCGCCCCACAACACGCCGATCACCTCATCGTTGATCCATGTACATATCCCAATGATAGTCTTTTGGTGGCGAGCTGCCCCTTATTGGAGAACAGCTCCTCCCTCTAGCATTATGAGCCCAACGGCGAAATGATGCTGCTGGTGGAGGTGGAGACAGTGGCCTCCTCTCAAATCCTTTCCTTTCATTGAAGAAGACATTCCTTCCTCGGTCCCTATGACTTCCTCTCGAACTTTACTTTCCTGGTAGTTCTTCTCAGCGAACAAGCGAATGGTCATGAAAGAAATAAAATTAGAAAAAAAAAAACAACAACAATCCAGACAGATTCATGAACTAAACAAGTGGTCATGATCGAAATAAAATTAGAAAAAAAGAAAACAAATTCACAAACGAAACAAGTGGTCACGGATTCATAGATTCACGAATGAAACAAGTGGTCACGGATTTACCCAGGCTCAAGGGACTAAATAGAAATCCAAACAGATTCACAGACTCTTCAGACCAATCTTGCAAGAAAATTTAAAATAGAGAAGTGAAACTTAGAGAGAGAAACATATAGAGTAATTTCAATCGAGCTGGAGGGGAGGGAGGGAGGCGTGCAAAGGGGAAGAGGGAGTTAGATCTATGAAGTTTTTCTTTTTTAAATATTTTGTATGGGCCATTAAAAAAATAACATGTGGCATCGGTCAAATTTTCAGTTGAATCTCTCGGTCTAGCATTTTCCTAATTACAAAAATCATTTCTAGGGCAACAAGATTTTCCATTGGGAAAGGAAAAAGCAACCATGATTTGATTTAACACTTGAATCCCCACATATGTGTCAGCATGTTTGGTGTTAAAAGAAAAACAATTGAAAAATAGAAGGTTGCCTTTCACATATATGAGGTTCAGTGTCTAGAAAAAATAAATTAGAGAGCTTATTGAGAGAGAAAGTAAGGATACAACGGGATTGGGTGGCTGAGCTGAGGACTATAGTGGGGTAGCTACTTGGCTTCCTCTGTGACATGATGGTGGAGTACTAAGGTGAGAGAAGAGTTTAATGTCGTTAGACCGTGAAAAATGATGCATGAGAAAAGGAGAGAGACAAATGTGGGCTTACTAAGGCGGTGTAGGGTGGTGGGAGGTATTCAACCGACTGTTTCTGGGCTGTCTGGGTGGTTTACGACTCCCCCTATGGTGGTCAGCGGTGGAGCACAACAGATCTCACACACAAAAGTAGTCAGTCACACGCTATAAAGAGAGAGAAAACAACGAAGGAGAGAAATAGGGTCAATGCTCGTCATGGAGGGAGGAGAGTGCTTACCAATGGACACTTTTGTGGTGTCCCTTGGTGATTTCCAACCTGATAGGCTTGAATGATGTGGCTGAATGGATAATGGGTGTCTCAGTTTGTACTGACTTACTTGGGTAGTGCTACTGTGGTTTGGTGGTGCTTTGGGTGTGAGGGAATTGGATTTGGCTACTTGGATAGTGAACGGCAGAGCTATGGTTGATGAGAAGTTGAGGGAGGGTTTGGCAGTTTGGCTATGGTGGCTTGCTGTGAGGATACAATGCTACGATTTTGGAAAAATTACAGAGGGAGAGGAGGAGATATAAATATAGGGAAGGCGTGTTCAACGTGTTCAAATTAGAGTCAGTTATTGATTGTCATAATGCCAACCTACCATAGGGTCACCGGTCACCTAAGACAAGAGAGAGATAATGTTAAGGCACCAGCTACTATTCCTTCTAGCATGAGAAATGAGACCATAGGAGAAAGCTCACAACCAAGTGAGCAAGACAAATACGCAAACAACCACAAGCCTCTAGAAGCTACCAGACGAATCTGCTCCAACCATCACTTATAACAAACTGTAATTCTAATGGCTAGGTGTAGAATATTCTTTATTGTAGTCTATATAAAGGACCCATTGTACAACATAAAAATGGGGAAAATATAATGAGAAGTATTTTACTCTGATGTGGTATCAGAGCATCCAAAGGACTAACATCCACTATGGCTACCTCACCGAATCCTTCTTCAACCTCTTCTCCCACCTTGGCCCTCCTAAATCTCTCTCATATTATCTCAGTAAAGCTCACACCAGATAACTATCTGCTATGGAAGGTCCAGCTTGTTCCATATCTCCGTGGCCAGCATCTCTACAAATAAGTAAATGGTTCTTATCTAGCATTGAAACAGCAGCTTGACGACTCCACCTCGAATCCAGAGTATGATACATGAATTCAGTAAGACCAGTTGGTAATGTCTACTCTAATTTCTTCTCTCTTAGAGTCTTTTATTGCTCAGGTAGTTGGTTGTGAATTCGTTCGTGCTGTTTGGGTTTCTCTTGAGTCTACTCATGCTTTAGTCTAGCAAGCTCGTATAGTGCAAACTCAATTGCAGCTTGCCTCACTCAAGAAAGGGACCGACTCAATTTTTGCTTATTATTGTTGAGCTAAGACTATAGCCAATACAATGGTAGCTGTTGGACGCCCATTACCACCTACCAAGTTCATGCCTTACCTCCTTGCCAGCCTTGGATCCGATTATGACGCTCTTGTGTCATCTATTACTACTAGACTCAAACCTATTACTCCTGAGGAATTACTTGGGCATTTGTTGGCCCATGAGGCACGTTTGGCTCCCCATTTTGACTCTAGTTTCCCCACCACTAAAGCTTCCTCACACTTTACAGCAAAGTCAGCCTCCAATCAGCGTGGTCATGGCTCTTATTGAAGAGGCCAAATTTTCTCTAGAGGACGTGGTGGTGGCGGCCACTATAATTCCAATCGTGGTCAAGGTCATTCAAGTAATACAGGCACTAGTTTTTCAGCCTCTACTGATCCTCACTTAATTTGACAGGTGTGCAACCGCCTTGGCCATTTGGCCTTTACGTGTGTTTATAGGTTCAATCAAACCTACATTGCTACCCCACCGATCACTGCGAATCTTTCCTCCTCCAACTATCTCTCAAAAGCAAGTTGGCACCCTGATACAGCGGCGACGAATCACATCACAAGTGACCTGGCCAACTTGAATTTACAAGCTACTAAATACCAAGGCGAAGATCAATTACGTTTTGGTGATGGATCCTTTGTGCCTATCTCCCATTCTGGTTCAGCTTCTTTTTATTCCCCTACCTCTACATTTCGTCTAAATAAAAAACTTTGTGTTCCTTCATTCAAAAAGAATCTTATATCTGTTAGCCAATTTTGTCTTGACATTAACTTATTCTTTGAATTTTTCTCTACTTCTTTCTGTGTCAAGGATTGCATATCGGGGAATCCTCTACTTCTCGGAACCACACATAATGGCCTCTACTCTTTTTCATCTCCATCCACACAGCCTCATGCATTATCTAGAAAGATCTCTTCTGTTCCCCTTTGGCACTCCCGTCTTCGTCATTAGTCCATCAAGATCATGCGCTCCATTTTGCAACAACATGCTCTGCCCTATGACCGCTCCACATCTCTTCCTTTTTGTGATGCATGCGTGAAGGCCAAGTCCCACAGGCTTCCTGCTCTCACACGGCAAAATAAATCATCCACTCCTTTTGATCTCATTTTCTCAGATCTTTGGGGTCCTTCTCCATATGTATCTAATGATGGTTTTCATTTTCACATTACTTTTATGGATGATTTTTCTTGATATACATGGCTTTTCCCTTTAAAATCCAAGTCTCAAGCACCTTTCTCAAATTTAAGGCACAAGTTGAACTTCAATTTAATATAAAAAATTAAACAATTCCAATCTGATTGGGGTGATGAATTTCGGTCGTTCTCAAATTCTCTATCCTCTTATGGCATTATACATCGTGTTACATGTCCACACACTCACACTCAAAATGACATTATTGAAAGAAAATATTGTCACATTGTTGACTCCGGCTTAGCTCTTCTTGCCCATGCCTCAGTTCCACTACATTTTTGGCCACATGCTTTTCTTCATGCTGTCCATGTAATTAATATTTTACCCTCTCCCTCTCTCAATCACTCTTCTCCTTTTCTGCTACTTCACCATAAAAATCCTAATTATAACTCTCTTCGGGGTTTTTGGATCTATATGTTGGCCTTTAACTACTCCATATAACACTCATAAACTTTCATACCGGGCTGTCCTTTGTGTTTTTGTTGGCCTTAGTCTAGCCCATCAAGGCTTTATTTGATTCCCACGGCTTGCACTTATATCTCTAAGGATGTTCGATTTAATGAACTCTCCTTTCCATTTGCCTCTCTATCTAATCGCAAGCCCACTGAACAGTCCTCACATGTTGCTTTTCCTTTATTTAATTTTGACATGAGCCCTCTTCTTCCCCATCTATCCTAGGCCCATCTCCATCTCTCTCCACCCTTCCATCGTCTTCTCCAAGTGCTCCTTCTCATCCGGTTTCTCAGCAACCTGTGCATTCAATGATGACTAGGTCACGAACTGATTTGTTCACCCTCGTCAGTTTACTGATGACACTGTCCGATGGCTAACTCCTCATGCAATTCTCAGGAATGCCTCTTCCATGCTAGAAACTCTTTCTTGTTTCTCTATTGCACAGAAATGCCCAGAGTGGCGTGAGGCTATGGCGAAGGAGTTTAATGCTCTCCTCGCGAACGGTACGTGGCCCCTGGTTCCAACCATTAAGTCCTCCAACATAGTTGCCTATAAATGGATGTTTTGCACTAAGCGCCTAGCCGACGGCTCCATTGAACGTCGAAAGGCTCGTTTAGTCGCTAAGGGCTTTCTTCAACAGTTAGGCATTGATTTTGAGGAGACATTCAGTCTGATGGTAAAGGAAACTATCGTTTGTCTTGTGTTCACACTGGCAATTTCTCAAGGCTGGTCGGTTCGACAATACAATGTGCAGAGCGCATTTCTGCATGGACCTTTACTTGAGACTACGTTTATGGCCCAACCTCATGGATTCTCTCATCCTCACTTCCCTTCTCATGTCTGCAGATTACATAAGGCCATTTATGGCCTTCGACAATCTCCTCGTGCATGGTATTCACACCTTAGTTGCCGACTCATAGATCTTGGCTTCACAATTTCTGCTACGGATTCCTCCTTGTTTTTACGAACTTCTGGGGTTGTTACCATTTTTGTTTTGGTCTATGTCGATGACCTCTTAGTAATTGGTTCATCTCTCCAGGTTATTTATGATCTTATTGCAGCTTTACGTGTAGACTATCCCATTACCGATCTTGGAAGATTGCATTTCTTCTTGGGCGTAGAAGTTACGTTTAACTCTGTTGGTTTGCTCCTCACACAGCATAAATATATTAATGACTTACTATAGCGCACTAAAATGCTTCTAGCAAAGCCGGTTAAATCTCTCATGTCCACCTTTGAGAAGTTGAGTGCATTTTCTAGCAATAATTTTGAAGATCTAACTCTGTATCGCAACACTGTAGGATCTTTGCAGTATTTCTCGTTCACCTAGCCTGACCTTGTGTTTGTTGTTAGCAAATTATGTCAATTTATGCATACTCCTCGTGTCCCTCATTGGCAAGCGGTCAAACGCATTTTGAGATATCTCAAGCACACCTCTCATGTTGGTCTTCAACTCTCCCAGTCTCCTACACTGAATCTTACTACTGTCTTTGAAGCCAACTAGGCTAGATACCCTGATGATTGTAGGTCAACAAGTGCGTACTGTATTTTTCTTGGTTGCAACTTAGTTTCTTGGTTTTCAAAGAAACAACCTACTATAGCTTGTTCCTCCACTGAGGCAGAGTTCAAAGCCTTTGCTAATGCAATTGTTGAGGTGATTTGGTTGCAACATATGTGTCGGGATCTTTGCATGGTTCTCACTTGTGCTCCCCTCCTTTATTGTGATAACTTGGGAGACACTTACTTGTCCTCTAATCCCGTCTTTCATGCTCGCATGTGGAAATCGATTTTCACTTTGTTCGCGACCGAGTCCTTAAGAAGTCCTTAACTGTGGCTTTCATTTCTGGCAAAGATAAACTCGCTAACATTCTCACTAAACCACTTTTAGCATCTCTGTTCAACAACCTATGTTCAAGTCTTCGCCTCACATCCTTGCCGCTTGACTTGAGAGGGGTGTTAAGGCATCAACTACTATTCCTTCTAGCATGAGAAATGGGACCATAAGAGAAAGTTCACAACCCTCACAGCCAAGTAAGCAAGACAAATATACAAACAACCACAAGCCTCTAGAAGCTACCAGACGAATCTGCTCCAACCATCCCTTATAACAGACTGTAATTCTATTGGCTAGATATAGAATATTCTTTATTGTAGTCCATATAAAGGACCTGCCGTACAGTATAAAAGTGGGAAAAATATAATGAGAAGTATTTTACTCTGACAGAGGATGACGGAAGTTTAAAAGCATTGTGCAGCAGTTTAATTAGTAGGACTCGTAGTGATTGATATCGCTATTGGGTGATTTACAAATTAATCAAGTGGTTTCAGCCAGTGATGATTTAAAACAAAATCTTAACCGATTACATTTATCATTTTAATAAATAAAATTAATAACAATAATAATCCGAATTAAAAATGCACAGCTCGTTAACGAAATAGAAATTGATAAAATTCATAATGGTAACAAAATAGAATGTTTATGATAATATTTCAAAATATAAATAAATAAACAAAAATCTATTTTATGGCCTAATTTAGGATCCATATGTTACATATATTTAGTTCAGTTTTTTTTCAATGTTGTTCGTATTATAGTGGCACTTGCAAAATTTATATTTGAATGGTGTTAGTACTCTATATTATATAAAAGTTATAATATGTTCTGCCAGAAGAAATTGAAAGCATATAATCTCTCTGATTTCCTCCGTGACTTGATGTCCCCGAGGCAACCAACTGAGTTAAAGTTGAAGTGTAAATCGAAACAAAAGTTAATGTGAGCCACTGAGCTCTCGAATTCCATGGTTTACATCCAGTTATAAGTTTTATTGGTCCTTAAACGATGTGCAAAGTCTTTCTTAATGTATTATGGGTTCATTGTGATCGGCTTGATGAACTTGAACATGGTTCTTAGCGATCCCGCATTCCAGTCAGATCCCTTTGCCGCCATTCATCAACACCTACAAAGCACACAACCCATTTTAGATCATGAGAAGCCAAAGAAAGGGAGTGACAAAGAAATGCCTTTAATTTGATGTACAGCATGATTTGGTTTCCAAGTCTGTCAGAATATTGTTTGGCAGACAAACCTCTACAATTCACTTTGACTGTAAGAAAAGGTTTAAAATTGCTTTGGGCACTGCACAAGGCCTCTATCTTATGAGCAGTGCTACACTGTGTAGCACAAGAATGGCTCCCAACAAGACCATTTGGTCTTTTTTATTTTTTTATTTTCTTTTTTTATTCATTTTATTTCATATTCTTAAATATTTTTAAAAAATCACAACATTATTAAAAAATACTTCCTTAATCATTAAGTAAAAAAAAAATTTTTTTAAATGTATGGGGCCCATCCTTGATGGGTTTAGCTTAGGGGTGGGCAGCGAGGTCCCACCCCCGCTGCCCCGCCCCATTTCCACCCCGCCCCCCTCATGGGCGGGCATGCTACCCCGCTCCGCCCATGCGGGGGCGAGGTCCCCACATGGAAAAGGCTTAGCAGGGGCGGGAGCGAGATGACCCCAGTGGGGCCCTGCCCAGCCCCCCGCTCCATACCTCATATATAAAGTTTTCTTTTATATTTATATATATAAATAAATATATTGTATATAGATATATACAATTTATTAAAGACTTAAAATTGTATTCAAGTCATTAGATTGCCTTGGCCTCCGAAGCCAACCTTTATATAGGAGGCCAAGACAATATAATAGTCATTCTTAAGCAATGTGGGACTTAGTAGAAGACAATCCAAACTCTAACTCCAATGAGTTTAAATTCTTTTTATATTTATAAATTTTAATTTATTATTTAAATTATATTATAATTTGATCTAAAAAAATTTTTTTGGACCAATTTTTTTTTTAAACACAATATTTTGGTCTAGGCGGGGGGCGGGGCGGATGGGGGTTTTTCCCCCGCCCCTCGGCACAGGGGCGGGGGACCCCATCCCCACCTTTGCCTCCCGGGAGTGGGGGTGGGGGAAAAACCCCCAACCCCCGCATGGTGCTGGGCGGGGTGAGCCAGAGGGTACCCCCCACCCCGCACTATGTGGGTATCACCCCTAGTTTAGCTTTTCTCCTATCTTATCTGTATGAAGTTTTTGGAGTGGGTTTTCCTTTGTGATGTCAAATCTTTCAATATATTTTGAATAGTTAAAAAAAATTTTAAGATATAAAATAAATAATAAAATCTATCTCTTCTCATCAGTTTAAATTTTTGGAACAAATGGTAATTTCACACGGCATCAGAGCAGAGGACTCTACACTCTAACCTATTTAATTAAATATTCAACGTGTTAGGTCACTCATTGAGGCGAAGTCTAGCCCAAACGTGAGGGAGAGTGTATATCATTCGTATACTCAATTAAACTTAATTGTTTTTCGTGATTCTAAACTAGTATAATGTGTACAATTAAGATTCTTAATTATGTATTCATAAAGAAAAAATTATGGCAGGTACTACCATTTGTATTATTTTAAAACTTTGGCTTTTTGCTAATTTGGCGTGCAATACACAGTTAAAAATGTATCAACCTTTTATTCAAAAAAAAAAAAAAAAAAAAACAAACCATAATACTTGTATTCCGATCCTTCTTTCACAGAGTGAAAGTGAGGTTTTCTCTCTAGGTTTCGTTGGAAACTTGGAGTTCTTCTCTCTGGCTCTAGTCTGTAGAGTTGCAAGGAATGGACAGTGACATATCCAGAATGTGTGAGAGTCTTAAGCTCACTGATGAAGAACAACAGGAGGTGGAGATTAGTGACGAAGACATCCTATTTTCAACTGAAAAGAATAAGAAATGCATCATGGCGTGTGTAGTGGCAGACAAAGAGATCAATAGAGGTGCTTTCAAAGCAACATTGACAAAAGTTTGGCAAATAGAGGGTAAGGCAGTTTTCAATGAGACTGGAACGAATATGTTTTTGATTGAATTTAAGGATGTAGGTGACAAGAAAAGGATCATGGATGGTCGTCCTTTGTCCTTTGACAAGTTTTTGACTTGTTTAAAAGATTGTGAAGGGAAAGTTTCACCAAAAGAAATGCAGTTTACGTATGAACCTTTTTGGATCCAGTATCATGATTTGCCTTTCGCGGGAATGAATTATGGCATAGGTGAAAAATTAGGAAAGGCTATGGGAGAGGTTCTCAAGGTTGATATGCATGGGAGTAGTTCCAGTTGGGGGAAGTATTTACGTGTAAAAGTCATGGTGGACATTACTAAACCTTTGGCCAGAGGCAGGTTTATATCTCTTAGAGAATCAAAGCACTGGACCCCTTCCAAATATGAAAGGATGCCAAACTTTTGCTACCAATATGGGGTGATCAAACACTCGACTGGAAGTTGTGATAAAGTGGAGTTGGAGTTGAATACAATGGAAAGCTTTAAACATCAGTATGGAGCATGGTTGAGGGCAAGTAGCAAGCATTCATATTCAAGTGTAGTTCAGGAGAGGAAAGGTGATTCCTATGGAGTTTCATCGAAAGGTGATCAGAAAAAGGCTACAGGCGATAATCTCAGGGAAGCTGCTCCAAAAGGAAAGGTTATTCAAGAGAAGGCAATCTTGGAGGGACATCAGCTTAATCCCATAAATGTAGGGGTTGATCAACAGTCTATGGCCAGTTTTGGTAACAACACTAATGCCTGCTTTGTAAGGGAAGTTGACCAGCTAAAAAAGGGTGAAGGTGCAGTAGAAGAAGAGATTGAACTAGAATCTTAGATGGAATTAATTGGCACTCATCAAGGCATGACTGAAGGGGAACTGAATGACATGGCAAAGGTGGTAGTAGGCACACATGGAGAGATTTCCAAATTTGCTAAGGGACAAGTCAGTAATGCTTCTCTTAATATGGGTATAAGTAATAAAGGTGAAAAATGCCAAAACAGGTTTTCTAGTTGGAAGAGGAAGGCTCGAGTAGGGCCAAAAAAGGTAGAGAGTATGACACTTGGCGATAGTATGGTGATGGAGCTGAATCCCTTAACTAGGAAAAGGAAAAAACAGATGGAAGAAGGTGATGTGGTGCAAAAAAGAAGCAAACTTCCTCAAGGCGTGCAAAGTGAGGAGAATCTAATATTGGCAGTGGCTACAGAGTAGCCTTGCCAATCACCATGAAACTCTTATACTGGAACTGCTAAGGGCTTGGAACCCTCGGACAGTTTGTGGGCTTCACTTATTGGGAAAGGAAAATGTCCCAAAAGTAGTGTTTCTCTCTGAGACAAAATGTAAAAGATAAAAGGTTGAGAAGATTAGAAACAGGTTGGGTTTTACTTTTAGCTATGTAGTGGATTGCAAGGGTAAAAGTGGTAGTTTGGCAATGTTGTGGAGCATGGATACAAAGGCTAAGTTGTTCTCTTATTCAAGAAGTCATATTTCCTTATTGATGTCCAATATAGAAGATAATAGACAGTGGCACTTAACAGCATTTTATGGAAATCCCGCAATGGAGCAAAGAAAGGAGAGTTGGCAATTGCTGAGGTTGCTTAAGCCTAATAACCAATGCCCTTGGTTGTTTATGGGTGATTTCAATGAGATCCTAAGCAATGATGAAAAAGTTGGGGCAGCAAATAGACCTTTCTTTCAAATGGAAATGTTTAGAGAGGGTCTTGATGACTGTGAGCTAAGTGACTTGGGCTTTAGTGGCTCGAGGTTTACATGGAGAAACAAAAGAGAGAGAAGGGGATTCACGAAAGAAAGGCTGGACAAAGTACTGGGGAATAGTTTCTGGCCTATGTTATTTGAAAACAACTTCATTCAAGTTCTGCCAGTCATAAGCTCTGACCACTCTCCATTGTTTGTTCACTATTATAACAATGAAGAGGAGTTTATCCATCACAAGAGACTTTTCAAGTATGAGGCATTCTGGTCTAAGAAGTAGGAGTGTAAAGACATTATCAACATGGCATGGAGATCTTCTTGGGGTAGAAACAGCAAGATGGGTAATGTTAAGAAGGCTTTAAACAGTTGCAGGGATCATTTAAGGGTTTGGGCTAAGGCCTTAAGTGGGGATCATAAAAAACAGATTGGACAAAAAAGGGACATGGTTCAACAAGTTCAGGATATGAATACATGTGATTTTAATGATACTATTAAAGATCTTCAACAAGAGGTGGATGTAACATTGAAGGATGAGAAGCTAAAGTAGAGGCAAAGGGCAAAGCAAAAGTGGCTTAAAGATGGGGACAGGAACTCAAAATTTTTTCATAAGTGTGCTTCTCAAAGAAGGCAGACCAATACCATTAAGAAGATTTCTGATGAGAATGGTGCTTAGGCTAATAATCAAGTGGAAGTCAGTGAATTTTTTCAGGTTTTTTACCAGAATCTGTTTAAGACTTCTCAGCCTAGGGGAATTGAGGAGGCATTGGAGGATCTTAAACCTGTAATAACTGCTGAGATGAATTTGAGGCTTATGAAGGTCTTTACCTATGAGGAAGTGAAAGCTACAGTTTTTTATATGAATCATCTAAGCTCTCCAGGTCCAGATGGGTTCTCTGCAAGTTTTTATCAAGATAGCTGGATTGTAGTGGGTGATGAGTTGGTGGCTGCAGTGAAAAAGGTATTAGTGTCCAAACAAGTCATTGAGGATATTAATGAGAATTACATTACTTTGATCCCAAAGAAGAAGAACCCAACTTTAGTCTCTAAGTACAGACCAATTAGTCTGTGCAATGTTCTTTACAAGGTAGTATCAAAAGTTATAGCCAACAGATTAAAGAAAATTCTCCCTGATATCATCACTCCATCACATAGTGCATTTATCCCTAGCATATTGATTTCAGATAACATTATTGTGGCCTATGAAGCTATTCATTCCACGAAACATAAGATGAAGGGCAAAAATGAAGCATATATGGCTCTTACAGTAGACATGAGTAAGGCCTATGATATGATTGAATGGAGGTTCTTGGAATCTGTCATGCTCAAAATGAGGGACTGGACTGAGTCGATATTGCAGTGTATGAGCATTGTGGAATATTCAATTTTGATTAATGGTTCTCCACAACAAGGCTTCTTTCCCTCGAGGGGTTTGAGACAAGGGGATCCATCATCCCCTTATCTCTTTATGGCTTCTTTCCCTCGAGGGGTTTGAGATAAGGGGATCCATTATCCCCTTATCTCTTTATACTGTGTTTAGAAATGCTTGGAAACATGTTGGATAGAGCTGAGAAGAAGTGATTTATCTCAGATTTTCCTTTTGCTTGAGGGACTTTGTTAGTTAACCACCTTTTTTTTGCAAATGACAGCCTACTTTTTTGTAAGGCCAATGCACTAGAGTGGTGGAACAAATTATATAGGCTACTTAATGCTTATAAAATAGCTTCTGGTCAAAGACTCAACTTGGATAAAACCTCAATATACTTCAACTGTAATACTAAAGCAGCAGCAAAAATGGCAATCCTTTCATTAGCAAGGTTGAGAGAAGCCAAGTCTTATGAATATCTGGGGCTACCATCTTATGTGGGGAAACATAAGCTAACAGCCTTTAAACCAATCTTGGACAGTATAAGGAATAGAATGCAGAATTGTACAATGAGGTTTTTATCACAGGCAGGCAAAGAGGTGCTCTTGAAGTCTGTTGTGCAGACTATCCCAACCTATTGCATGAGCATTTTTAAACTTCCCAAAACTATCTTGAATAGCATCAATAGACTCATGCAAAAATTTTGGTGGGGCACTAGGGGAGACAGATCCAAAGCTCAATGGCTTCCATGGAAAAAGTTAGGCTAGTCAAGAGAGGGAGTCTTGGCTATAGAGATTTTGAAAATTTTAATGTGGCCCTAGCAAAGCAAGGATGGAGGTTAGTGCAACAGCCACATACTCTAGCAGCTAGAGTTTTAAAGGCAAAATAGTTTTATAGAACTGACTTTCTGCATGGTAAGATGGGGAGCCCTTACTATTTATGGAGGAGTTTTATTGCTGCTAAGCAAGTGTTAACTGAAGGTTTGTTTTGGAGCATAGGGAATGGTGAGTCAGTTAGAATTTGGCAAGATAAATGGATCCCTTGGCCATCAACTTTCAGAGTTCAGTCCCAAAGGAAAGTGTTGGATGCAAGGTCACTGGTGAGCGGCCTAACTGATAAACAAAGCTTTGAGTGGAAGGTTTATGTGCTGCAGGAAATTTTTGAACAAGAAGAGGAAGATCTGATTATTAGGATCCCTATAAGTGTCAATAATGCCTCGAATAAACTGACATGGAGATGCACAGGGGATGGAAAGATTCAGTCAAGAGTGCATATCTAAGTGAACTGGAAGCTTGTGGTCAGGGTCAATCATCCAGTGGATCCTTTAGACAGAAAGTTTGGTCTTAGATTTGGAAAATGGAGGTCACTAATGCTACCAGAATGCTGATATGGAGGGCCTGCCATGAGTCTATCCCTGCAAAGCAGAATTTATTCAAGAGAATGATTGTTAAATCTCCACTCTGTCCAGTGTGCAATATTGAACCAAAAACTGTTAATCATGCATTGTGGTCATGCAGATCAGTCCAAGATGTGTGGGGCTTAAGTTCAAGGAAGCTACAAAAGGTTGTGGTAATGGAGTCTTCATTCAAGGAGTTAATTTCTCACTTGTTATCAGTCCTGGATAAGAATGAGATATATGAGTTTGCTGCAATAGTATACTAGGTGTGGAAGAGGAGGAATAGTCGGTTTTTTAGAACAAGTTTTGGGATCCAAGAAAAGTGGTTGAGCTTGCTAACCTAGCTATTTCAGACTTTAAGCAAGCAAACCTGGTACAAGAAGTTGAACTTGCTAGATTAAGACAGTTTGCTTGTCAATGGAGTGCCCCACCTAAAAATGTTTATAAAGCTAATTGGGATGCTAATGCTGATAAAAACACATTGCAGAGTTGGGATTGGAGTAGTTGTTCGAGATTGGGAGGGCAAGGTGATGGCTTCACTCAAATCACAAAAAGACTTGTTTCCATATGCTCATTTGGCTAAATTATTAGCTACTCTTAAAGTTGTTATTATGTGTCAACAATTGGGTTTAACTCATATAATGTTAAAAGGGGATGCACAATAGTTTCTGTTGGATCGTAATGGTTCAAACAAAAAGTGGAACTCAGTTGGGATGATTCTCAATGATGTCAAAGTTTTTTGGTTGAAGATGGAGCAGTGGTCAGTTCACTATGTCCCTAGGACTTTAAATACTATGGGTCATGTATTAACCAAGGATGCACTTAAACTCTCTAAAGAAAGCATTATTTTGGAGGGCCTCTCTTCATATTCATCCATTGAGATTATAAGTTGAATAATATGGCTTATTCATTAAAAAAAAAAAAAAAATACTTATATTCCTGTATGGACATGCTATAGGGACGGATGCATTGGACCGATAGTGCATTTTCACTTTGTATTTTTTCTTCTTTTCACTTTTTTAATATTTGTTTTAAAAAAAAGTAAAAATGCACCATCAATCCGATAAGCATTTACCTTCTCGTATTAAACAGAAAGGAATGGCTCACTACTCACTTGCTATAGTGGTAGAGCCAATAGTATGGGATAATTTAATGTGATAATAGTTAAATTGCACATAATTTTATTATTTTAAATAAAATATTATCACAATTATGTACCATTAATTCATATATTTTTATTAGTCTTAAAATGCTTTTTTTTTTTTACAAAAATAGTAAAAAGATAATCTTTGACAAAAGTAACGTAAACCAAAGAATGTGATAAATGAAAAATAGAGAATGCTAGAAAAAGGGAAAGGCTGGACGTGCAAAGGGAACGTGGCTGGGACACGGAACAAGTAGGGCTGAGCACTGACAATGTCAGAGTTGGAGTGCCCTACCTTCGACTCCAACTCCAATTCACATAGCCTTCGATCCGATTCCGACTCTGACTTTTTGGAACGGAGTCGGATTTGGTCTTTTTTATTGGGTTTCTTTTCTTAACCCATTTGAAATTTCAATTCGACAATCTTGGTCTCTCACTAATCGGATTTAGGCTTCCAGATTTCAGTTTTTTTAAAAAAAATTCAATTTCAATTTTATTAAAACATAACCAAAATTGAAAAAATAAATCATTGTAAAAATTATTATTATTATACATTAGTATTATATGCTATTATATGTTAATGTTTATACATTAGTATTACATGTTATTATACATTGATTATTATACATTACTAGTACATATTATTATACTTTAGTTATTATATATTAGTATTACATGTTATTATAAATTTATATATTTGTGTTTATACATAATACATTAGTATTAAATATTATTATACATTTGTTATTATATAATTAGTATTACATGTTACTATACATTAGTGTTTATATATTAGTTGTTATTATATATTAGTATTACATGGTAGTAATAGTTAATAGTATGTTGTTTACATATACTAAACTGTTATTAGTAACTTTAGTTTATTTATATTATAGTATAAGCATATTATTTTATAATAATTTACTCATACTAGTATATTATTGAATTTAATTAACTATATAAGTTATAGTTGTATAAAATATATATGATTAATATATTAAAAAAATACATATATTTTTATAAAATATGTACAATATCGGAGTTGGAGTTGGACAATCGGAGTTGTAGTCGAAGCGGAGTCGGAGTCGGTACATCGCCACCTCTGACTTCGCCTTTTTTGGTTAAAGAAACTCCGACTCCAACTTATCAAAGTCGAAGTTGAGCCAAAGCGGAGTTAGTGCAGAGTTGGATTTTTGAATTTTTGCTCAACCCTAAGAACAAGAAAGGATAACATGAAAAAGCATTAAAAAGATGGAAAGAGTAAAAAATAAAATATAAAATAAACGTGTATGAGAATTGTCGCCTACGTGTACCAAAAAAATAGAATTTTTCTACAAGTAGAAAAGATTGAGTCTGTGAATTATGAGAGAAAAGAAAGGAAAATGATACTATCTTATTTGAATTTATCTCTTTAATTTAATCGTTCATATATTTTATTTTATTTTTAATTTTTTTTACTTAGTATTTAAGAAAGTGATTAATAATATATTGGTATTTTTTTATTTTTTAAAAATGTTTAACGATATTTAAATTTTTTTTTTTTAAAAAAAAGATAACACGTCCAATGGTCAAGCCTGGACAATATAGTAACACTCCCTAAAAAGAAAAGACGGAAGGAGCGCCGCAAAAGCAAGGTGATTGAAGAAGAAAACTGGAATTCTACCTCGAAATTTACAACTATGTTTACATTTTGAAGGTACAATAATTTTTATTTTTTCTTCAATTTCTTTTAAATATTTCGTTAATGTTTTTTTAGGTTTAGATTTTGGAGTTTATTTTCATGAACATGTCTAGCTAAATTTTCAATTAAGATTGAGGATGAAACCTTATTGAAGATTAGTAATATTATTTATGAGATTGATTTTTTTCAATTATTTATGCATTTAATGATCTATTGTTCTTGCTTCATATCAATTGAGAGAAATAAAATTCTAAATATGAGTTTAATCGTGTTTTTCTCATAATCTAAAATAATCTTAATCAGTTGAAAATCTAATTAATAATTTTGTTAAAAATAAATCTTATATCTTTTGTGATTTATTTTAACAGATAAAAGTGATGATTTGATTTTGTATCTTTGAGCAAAGAAGAACATACTTTAGATATTTTCTTAAAAAAAGGTTTCAACGATGATATTTTTCATGTTAATAAGATTGATTTCTAGGTTATCGCGTCTATGTGAGAGAAAAATCAATTATCAAAAATATATTTCTATGAATTAATGAGGTGAGTTCCAAAACCTTAGTTCATTTTTCATTAATAATTTATTCTTTGTTTAGTTTAGTTTACATATTTAGAATTTACTTTAGCTCTTTTATTGTGATTAGTTTATTAAATTAATTATTTCATACTTTGATTAATTCATTGTTTAGATCTGATTAGTTTTTTATTTTATTTTACAACTCATCTTTTTGAATTAGATTATAATTTATTTAGTTTATATTGGAATGGTTTCCTACTTTTTTATAAGTTTTTATGGACTTGACCTCGTTTTTGCTAAACTATACTTCAGTATGTTTCGTGCACTTGTTGATATAATTAAAATTTCACGACATAATGAGATGTGTCAAATCAACTCATCCAATTAGATAGCTACATATCTATAGTATAATGTGCTTAAAGAATAAAGACGTTGA
>QEOT01001606.1:0-10099 GCA_003123785.1 Pterocarya stenoptera | reverse complement strand
ATGGTAAAAAAATGCATAGAAGAACCAAGTTAGCGCCATAACTGCTATAAAGAACTTATCCCACAATGACCAGGGAAGGAGAAACAACACGAAAATGATACACTAAAGCCTGCAATGGCTAGTGTAACATAAATCCATAAAACTATTTCATTTCATTGATTGTAGCAATAAACTGAACTCAAGACTACCAAGGCAGGATTAAAATTGCATGCCGAAAGAGTTGCCACCAAATCTGAAAAATGAATTTCTAAGATAAGAACATATCACATAGCTAACATATGATGAAATTATTCCGCTCCCAATTGCTAGAACCGGTTTCATCTTTTTTCTTTTCTTTTTTGTTTTCTTCGTTGTACTTATGTATGTACAATAAGTTGCACATAACACCAATTGATCATACCCCAATGCAAGAAAATCTACTCCAATAAGTTGTACGTAAAAGGAATCAATCATACCCTAACATATCACAATCTACTTTAATAGAATACAAAAACAAACATAAGCTTAATTTCTAGTGCCAAGATCTTCTGAGAATTGGTGAAGAATTCATATGTAACAAGATTTATATCCAGTCAAACTACACACCCATAAGGAAACATCTTGTTTGAAACTGACTCTTTGCATGGCACTAATGATCTTGTATCTTTGGAAGTATTCAAATATAAGTACCTAAAAGCTAGCCAATCAAGATGTCCAGCAAGTAACAGTGATACTTGGGTCTAAAGAGTTCCTGAGATCATCGATATCATACTGCATTTGTGCTAAAATACAGAGTATTGATGCAGGACAAAGATAGAAAGAAGACAATGAAGAAAAGAGAGGAAGAAAGGGGAGGAGGCAGACCAAATCACTAGAGGCCAGGGGACAAATAAAGGGAAGAAGGGGACCGTAGCACCACAAAAGGATGCACAAGCAGATGGAGCAAAGCAAAGTTTCGTTGCAAATCTTGTTAATGCTGACCAATGACAAATCATGTGAACTCTCTTCTTTTTGTAGTTGATGTTGGCCAAAAACAACCAATACATATATAAAAAAAAACCAATACTTCCTTTCCTTTTAGGTTAGGCTTTCTCGGTCACACACTCCTCTCTTGACAAAATAGCAACACAGACACTAGGGATGGCATGCAGGTGATACAATGCAAGGGATCTCATGGTTGCAGTTGCATTGTGTTCTGGGCAGTGGACAGACTACAGGGAGGGCCGTAAGGTGGCTGCTTGGTGATCTGCGGTCAGTGGTGTCCTCTGGGATATCAGGTCTCAATACAGTCCATGAAAACGGTTCTGCGGCAACGTGAAGCTTTTTTGTTGGGTGGCGATCTGATGGCAGGTGGATGCCGGATTCTGATGTGGATGTCCTTGGTGGCAATGCCATTGGTGAAAGAAGGTTAGTGAGACTTGTCCGATTGGGTTTTTGACATACCAGTTTTTTTTATCTTTCAATAAGTTCTCAATGTCTAAAATTAGGGAGGAGGACTGAATCACCAATACGGAGGAAGAAGAAAGGGAAGGAGGGGGCTGAATCACCACAGTCCAAAGGAAGAATAAGAGCGAGGAGGAAGAAAAAATTCACTTTCTCAAATAGTTTTTTATTCCTTTCAAAATCTGCTTCCAAATGGACTAAAAAAGACGTTCCTAAAGAGAGAAAATCTCAACCAACTCCTAATCCTAACTTGACTTTCACTGAAGCCTATTCCCAATAGGACTTTGACTCCATTTATTGTATTACAAAATAACTTCTTAAATAAAACATAAAATGGTATGCTAATAACCTACAGAAACTGAAAGTCAATTGATTATCCATTCATCCCATTCCCCATCAAGAAAAATTAGTAATTCATCCCGCATCAGGTATCCAACATAGAAGTTTCAGCCTTCTATTAGAAGCTTTATCTGCTGTTTTAAAAATAAATCTATACTACACATCCACCAACATGGGAAAAAAGCAATTTGTCCACAATGACTATATAATAAAGGAATACAAAACATGTGTGTGAATACGTCGTTTACCACATCGAATAAGAATAAATCAGAATACTAAACCTGACTACTCGCAACATCCTCAGCCTGTTGGACCAGGGCCATACCTTCAGCAGTAACATGCTACAACAGGAAAACCCTCAAAAGTGTCAGTCCCGATGCGTAAGTATACTGAATCTTAGAGGTTCCTTTTCATCGTGTAAATATACTGTATCTGAGGAGTTCCTTTTCATCATAAAAATGAATACAAACAGGACACAATTTACCTGCTTAAAAATAGTAGAAACGGGTTCCAAGCCCTTAGGTATTTTATGGTAAAGTCTATACATTCTAGAAAGATCCTCCACCTTTAACAGCAAGGTAACCAAAATAGATAAAGCATTAATAACATTGTAAAAGCAAAGAAGAAAAAAGGGAATATTGCCAATCACATGATTTGGAGCAAAATACCTTATCATCTCTCAGCAAAGCACGACATCCAGAATACTCCTTTTCAAGCAGTTGAGTTTCATACACCACCAACAGCTCATGTTGCACTTTCTATAAGACCAAGAATGCAACTATAAATTGAATGAAAGAGAAATGGAAGAAACTCTTTCCGAATAGCCAAAAAATATTATTATGAATTGATAACCACCAGAAAATATGAGATGAAAATGATACTGAAGTTCCCATGAAAGGGGCCACTTGGGTATGAAATGAATTCCACAATTCTCCATAATAATGTTTTTTATTTGGGAAATCAAAAGCACTTGTCAAATAATGAACCCGGAAATCAAAAGTGAAACGCTATCTTCGTAGGGTGTCCTCTAAACTTTTTATGTGAGACTGAGTGTTGCCATAAAAATAAAACCACTTCATAGAATCATAGTCACACAAACTACGAAACCAGCTATTCAAGGATCTGATATGTATATAGATGAACATTAACAAACCTCCACCAACTTCTGCTCACTGCTTATATGCAAATAATGAGAAACTCTGTCTCTCTCCCTTTTCAAACACTCCTCAGCCTATACAATTTGATGAGATAATAGATGTTATAATCTCAAAGGTTATCGGCATAAAGTACAACGCAATCAAGAAACATTGTGTGCATAGATTTGCCTTCAACATATAATCCGGACAAGAATCATCGGAAATCCAACTTGATGCTTTGCGAGAATAGTAAGCACCAGAGTCTTGAAGCATATGCACTTCAAAATCTTGTTCATAAAGCTCCATTTGTCCCATTCCTATTGCGACAAATATATCTATAACATTCTTCAGTAATGCTCTGTCAATCTGCTCTCCTTCACGTTCTTTATCAATCTGTTGGTCCACAAGCATTGGTGCAAAATGTTTTGGACGAAGATTTATATAATCTTAAAGAAATCTAGGCTAAAGAAGCAATGAACTTACAAGAGAAATTACAGCATCTCTGGCATTAGCTTTTACCTCTTGGTAAACCTGAATTGTAAGGAAATTTACGTTGTTTCATGACCCAAAGTAACTTTGAAGCAGATGGCAGACAGAGGAATCAAATGGAAAGTAGTAAGATAATTAGACCAAAGGGATGTTAAAGATAATGGAAGACGACACTAGAGGGACTTGTAGCAAACCAGGTCACGGAAGCAGGCTAGTCCAACTTCATAAAGAGCGGGAAGTGACCTCCTTGCAACGAAATATCGATCAAGATAATGGAAGAAGCGTGACTGCCACCTCACCATAACCTTGTGGTTTAACCATCTTTGCACAAGCTCACTCAGCATAAATTCATCATGCTTTTCCTTTAGAGAGGGCAAGACCTGACAAATACCAAAAAACAACCAAAGAGTAAAAGACTCAATAGCCACTGCAGTGTAAAGACAAGTAACGAGGCTAGCAAAGATAAATCAGTTTCATACAGTATAATGTGATAACAGAATTTGTGTGCAACCAAAGCTCCTGGTACAAATACTGGATTTGAACCACAAGTACCACCTCAGAGCATAATCCTTTAAAAAAGCATAAATTTTGCACAAAAAGAATTTCCAAAAACTCTAGACCTTCCCAGGATAAGTCCTTCCCCACACACAACATGGGGCTTCCTCAAACCACAGCAATCACAATCAGATTGAAATTAGAGAACATAAATATTCCTATTGGCTAGTAGAGTTGCAATAAACCGACTGGTAACCAACAACTCTGCTCTTTATGTTACTTATTATGACATAACGAAGTAAGCCAACATTCCTCACCATGGAAGCAATATATTCATCAAACACCTCACGGTACATGTCATAAAGCTGTTGAGAGTAATCGTGAGGGGGCTTCTGGGTACACATGTTGTAGATAGTTCTATACTTGGAATTAAAGAAACAGAATCTCAAGCAAACAACAGTTGAACACAAAAAAAAAAAAAAAAACGATACATTCACTAACTAATTGCAAAAGGATACGTGTAGAGGAATATGTAGTCCTCGGAGCTGAATGGATCCTCCGGCAACCCTTCAAGAATCCTCTTCAGTTTTGTGATCCCCTTCAGCATGTACGCCCAACCTTGGTCCAAGTCAATAATCTTGCGCTCCATTGTAATTTGTAGTAAAGGCTGCTTAAAGACACCCTCACGCCACAAACTATAATAACCTGCAAAAAAAACACTAGTGTCTGTACCGACACCAATACAATAACTGCTTCATAAAACGATGCAGCAATAAATAAATAAAAACTAAAATAATCTATATAGTCATGCAAACCCATAAACATACATACTTAATACTCTTAATCTATGGTCAAGAATTACATCGAAATGAAACGATAACGCTATATACATCCTCAAGAACTTTAAAGCAGCGTTAGTGTAACAAAAAACTTTGAAATTCGAAGCAATACGCTCACCGCAAAAACAGAGAAACAGAGACCCTAGAAAACGATTCCAGACGATTCCGAATTGACAAAATTAGATAATACCACTGAACAGAATCTAGCAGCAACGCATAGAGTATTGCGAATACTTGATCGGAAACAGTAATCTGAACTAAAAGATCGAAATCATTAGAAACTCGCCTGCGTATTCGGTTGGAGTACGGAGACGCCCAGCGGAACAAAGTAAAAAAGAATTGAGCAGAAACACTATAACAATTAAAAAATCATTTTCCAAATTTATTTATGTGTGTATTCAAGGCATGAGAGTTCACATCTAGATAAAATCATTTATCAAAATAAACAGATTGGACACTATTTTTGGGCTAAAAATAGTTAGATAATTAATAATTTCACTAGCTAATTAATATCTCTATAGCATGATTTTGTTGATGGAAAATGTTAGATATATTTAAGAAAAATTTACAAAAAATTTACTTTTCTACATATCAGTTATTGATATACTGAAAATCATGAAATTTGAAATTCTAAATTTAAATTTCAACAGAAAACTAATAAAATGAGTCTTGTAAGTAAAAATATAAATAAAATTGTAAATACATGTAGTACTACTCTTTTTACCTGCGATATAACACATTTTAAATAATTTTATAAGCAGAGATGAAGTTAGGATTTTGGTATATGCAAAACAATACAGACAAATTGAAATTAGAGTAGAACAAAATTAAAAGGTCATTTTAAAAGGTACATAAAAATATATAGTAAATATATTTGGTCGACTGCAATTATAAATATAAAATAAAAAGTAAAAAAAAAAAACTTTACTCATACTAACTTTCAACAAATAAAACTTTGAACTCTTCAAGCAAATTCCTTTGAAATGTAAGCTTTTGGACAACTTACAAGAGAGTCATCCTACATTGATTTCAATATCTTGTTTTATCAATGTTTATGACTAAAAAAATCATTCGGTTTATCTTATTTCAAAACTTTATTTTAATAATATTTTATTTTATTTTTAATTAACGACGTGGCACTGTCAAGTCAAGGAGGCAAACAAATCGGTAATATTTAGGAGGCCGAGTAGCATTTCTTTATCCTTTCAGAAAGGGAGAGGGGGGAGAAATTGTCCTTGGATCTCCTAATGGTTAATGCTTAATTGAATGCAATCATATTATCTTATATTTCATGCAAATTGTATAAGTTTCTTATATTACATGTTAATTGTATAAGTTTGTATTGTTATTTATTAAGATATATAGTTTCTTATATGTGAGGAAACCAAACATAGCCAAATTCTTTGGGGGTAATCACTTTACCGAGTGACGTTGACTCCCCATGGAAATTCTCATTTTCTATAGGAGTATTCTTTGTCTAGGTGGACGCATTAGGAAAAATTGTCACGTGGAAAAAATCTCAGGCGGTGACAATTTATTATGGATCATCTATTTCTCCAGTAACATGTAGGCAGTGCTTTGTAGCAGCCATTCTTTAGCCTCTTAGTTGAAGTTGGGTGCTGCCTTACCAAAAAAAAAAACCTTATATTTGAATAGGACTAAAGCTAAGGTCTTAAAATCAAAATGCACTTTATTTCTTTGGTAATTATGCAAAATACAAACGAACTAGAGTGAACACTACCATAGTCCAATATCATTTACGGAGCGGCCCCGACAGAAGAGTGTGACTCCCTTTCTCCATTTTCTCTCCAAGAGCCATCCCAACAAGAACCCAACCCAAGGGGTGGAGCTTTGTCTCCTCCCTCCCTCCTCCCATCTGGCTAGATCAGAGATAGTGTAGCCCTTTATTTTCACTTTATTTTTCAATTTTTGTTTATTTTTTCTATCCAAAGTATGGCGAAATGCTGATTTGCTATTTTTCGAAGCCCAGCAACCACCATGCTCCCCTCCGCAGGATTCCCAGGCTGCCTATCATTCGAACGGCCGAAAGCTTTCGTCGAACGGAGCTGCGCGTAAGTCGCACGTGTGGTGTGATCTCTCAGACAGTTGTCTGGAGAGAGTTAAAGAAATTAAGATCATACCAGTCACAAAAAGAATTTGTGTACTGGTGGGCTCCAACCATGAGTAGTTGGCTTGTAACCTAAGATTTTTCTTGTATGTATCAGGTCACAAATGTAATTTCGTTTTCATGAATAGATGAAGTCTACTTCCTATCAACAAAAAAGAAAAAAAGCAAACCTTGTGATAGATGGCATTATGATAGATGACATGTATTTGAGCAGATACCATAACCAACTTGATAACATGTCTTCTTATTATGGTTTTCTTTCACTATTCTAATTGTTATAGTTTGGGTTGATAACAATATAGTTGGTTGTTTGTCCTCTTGTATGTATCCAGTGAAATTTGATTTGTTTTGTGGAAATTTGCTATTGTAAATAGTGATATAAGTTCAATCTTACTATATAAGTATACTAAATATAAGAGGTCTAAGGTGCGTAGAAGAAATTCTAGACAGGGTGAAGATGGGGAGCTTAGATGGTTTATCTTGGTATATGCACGACAAGACACATCAAAGAATCATGCTACCAATGTTCTCAAGCCAAGATGAACATATAATATAGGGTGTAAGATTAAGATTAATGCATTTTAAACGATGAAAGCATATTTACCTTGTACAGTGTATTATTGGAGCACACATATGTTTGTAGTATGGGAAGGCAAGAAACTTCATGTAACACCCAAGCCCAACACCAAGCCCAGGCCTAGCCAGCATACTATTAATTTATTGAGGTTAAATTGTATGGGAAACCCACTTGGGGTTTAATGAGTAATTTTGAACAAGTCACGAATAATTTATTAAAAGCCCAAGCCCAACTAATCAACACCTTAAGCACGTTTCTTCCTCCTATTTCCTTCTTTAGGATTTCCACTCTCTCTCTCTCTCTCTCTCTCTCTCTCTCTCTCTCTCTCACACACACACACACACACATACACACAGACACACATCTCTCTCATGCACGAAGAAACTCCCTAAAATAGGGTTGCCGCACTATACACACACTCTTCACAAAAGATTTTCTCTCAGTCACAGGCTTCCTCTTCCTCACCATGAAATACGGCCAGCCAAGTTTACCAAGCCACTCTCCATGTACTGCAGACCACTATCCAATCCCTTCACGTTGCCAACCATATAAGCCCACCCTCCTCCACCACAGGGCAGCAAGCGAAAACAACCTTAGAACAGATGTGGAACTAACAAGGAACAAGCTCAGCCACGGCAAGCCCTTGTACACATAAGCACCGTAATCGCGTTAGCCAAGCCCCCACATTCCACGTACGCCACACTATGAGCCTCAGCCTGCACGTTCCCTTCCCACATCCCCCACGTCACTACCATCCCCACAAAGTCACCCGCTGTAAAACACAATCGTCAACCACTTCCAACAACCCCACATTAGACACCTCAAAAAAGAAGAATCACATTCTCCCACGATTATTGTGAACCAACCAGCCTCCACGTTGAGCCTAGCCACACGTGCACCACGAACCTACCAACGTGCAACCTGACAGAGAAACCAAGAACTCAACTGTTGCCCTGTTAGCCACCATACCCAACTCCACGGGCCATTAATCACAGTGCCTCCTCACTAGAAGAACGATACCACAAGCTCCTCCATACTAAATCAAACTATGGCCATTGTAAACTACCAGGAAATAACGCCCCAGTAAACAACCAACGAAACTCCTCTGTTTTAACCTTAAAAAAAAAAAAAACAGAGAATGGCTTCCCTTAACACAACTTTTCTATAAGCTGCCCAGACACTTACTGTTCATGCACCATTGTCCAGCCATGAACTCGCAATGGAGTCATCGAAAACTGCACGATCCTTCCCCACGACAGAACCTCTAGCCACACACCACCATAGCACCACCAAGGCCAAATTAAGAACCACACTTTGCAATAGTCGAGGCTACAATGCCACCGCCAACAAAAACAGTAAATGCCGAAGAGCAGGTCTCCACTGTCAAACACTGCCCAGCCCTCCACCCTTCTCGGCCTTTGTCTCACATTAGTTCTCTCTCTCTCTCTCTCTCTCTCTCTCTCTCTCACAGTTACTATACCACAACATACTTTTTCTTTTTTTTTTCTCTTTAGTGTCTCGCTGTAAGACGTATAAAATATTTAAGTAAATTGAGCTTATTGCTCCTAGGCGGGCCGGATTTGATTGCACATGGTTAGGTTTATTTCTAAGTTCAGCTAGTGTTGTTAATGGGCTTGCATGTATGTTTATGGGTTTAGCGAGGAGTATCGATTTATGAAAGACTAGACTATTTTAAAGGAATTGACGGAACGTCAAGAACTTTAAAGTTGGACATATCAATACTAGATTTATGACTTTAATGTCAATATTATGGAGTTTATATGATTTTAGAAATTAATCATTAAATTATTTAGAGAGATGATATTTTAGAGTTTTGAGGATTTTTAGACATTAAGGAAATATAGATTTCTATATCTCAAGTTTTAATTATGAAGTATGTGTTCAATTGAAAATTTATGCAAGTTACATGACTATTTTATAGGTGATGATCGATATTTCTCTGCCACTGTTATGAAGAAATTCAAAGAAGTTATAAAGTTCAAGTAAGTGGATTCCTATGTTAGACTTTTTATAAAACCAATGACCTGAGGTTGTTTTTATGAAAAAAATGCATGTTTTTTATGAAAAGAAAACTTGAAAACAACCTGGGTCATTTTATCTACATTACTCATGAAATTTTGTATAAGCAGAGAAAAATATTTTTTGTTATAACCGGTGTAGACATGAGTTATTTTTGGCATTCTGTTTTTGAACTGTGCAAAAAGAGCGAATATGAAATATGAAAAATTGTGCATGTTATGTGAAGATGCTCTGAAGATGTTTTGAATATGTGAAAATGATCTAAATCTGTTCAATACTCAGTTATGATATGATTTGGGATCTGAAAACCTTTGACAGAACATTCTGATTATGTATTTGATTCAATTTATGGTTCTGATCCGATGATTATGATTATGTTATTGTGCTGGTACCAACATTTTTGTTTGCTCTGATTTATAGCCCTACCACAGGATACAATAGTGACATATGGCCTTACCATAGGACATAATAATGACCTCTGGCCCAGGCACGGGAGATAATAGTAGCCCTCGACCCTGCCACAAGATAAAATAGTGGCCTCTGGTGCATCACCTCGGTGATGAACAGTGATAGGTTCTACTTGATTAACCGCAGACATGCACAACCCTACCACGAGAGTTAAACATGACACTTG
>QEOT01001605.1:538414-577332 GCA_003123785.1 Pterocarya stenoptera | reverse complement strand
AAGATACTATGGCATTAGGCAGACCATGTAGCTTCAGGATATGTTTAGTAAACAGCTGTGGAATTGTCTTGGTTGTATAAGGATGTATGGTTGGAATGAAGTGCTTATATTTCGTCAATCTGTGCACAACATTCCATAGGCAGTTATAGTCCTGGGAAGGGGTAGACCCTCAATAAAGTCCATGAAAATTTTAGCTCATGGTAATGAAGGAATAGGAAGTGGATGTAGTAAGCCACTAGGCCTGGTTTGATCAAGCTTGACACCCTGAAAAATCTCACCATATCAAATAAATTACTTAACCTCAACCTTCATCCCTTGTCAGTAGAAATCCCTTCTCAGTTTGTGAAGGGTTTTATCATACCCTAAATGTTGCCCAAGGGAACTGGTATGTAGCAAGTGCAACAATTTTAGTTTAAACTCACCGTCATCGACCACCAATAACTGTTTGTAGAAAACCAGACCATCTCTTACTACGTAAGGTGGAGGTAACCTCCCTTCTCAAATTTCACAAACAACTCCTACACCTTAGGATCCCTATTGTAACCTTCCTTCATCTCTTCCATCCAATCCAAAGTGGGTAGTGAAATTACTGCCAACATAACCTCTACCCTCTGATCTTCTCCATCACACTTTCTGGACAAGGCATCCGCTAACTTGTTCTCAAGCCCCTTTTTATACTCCACCAAAATGTCGTAACCCAGCAGTTTAGAAGTCCATTTGTGCTGCATTGAGGTACCTAATTTTTGTTCAAGTAGGTATTTCAAGCTCTAGTGGTTAGTTCTAACCACAAAGGGGTGGCCTACCAGGTAGGGCCTCCATTTTTACACTGCCGTCACCAATGCATATAGCTCCTTCTCATAGGTTGATAGGTCAAAATTCTGCCCTTCAAAGCCTGGTTGTAGTAAGCTATTGGCCTCTTCTTTTGCATCAACACAGCTCCAATGGCCCCTCAAGAAGCATCACATTCAATAACAAATGCGAGGGAAAAATTAGGCAAGGCTAAAACAGGGGGCTGAGTTATTGCATCCTTCAATTTTAAGAAAGCCTCCTTGGTCTCCCTACTCTAATGAAACTAGTTCTTCTTCTTTAATTGGATGAAGGGAGCTGCAATACTCCCATAACCTTTAATAAACCGCCTATAGTAACCTGTCAAGCCCAAAAAATCCCTCAAGGATTTCACTGTAATTGGGCAAGGCCACTCCTTCATTGCTACTAGTTTCTTGGGGCAACCTTCACCCCATCAACTGTGATCAAGTGGCCTAAATAAGCCATTTCCTAAGCTGCAAATCTGCACTTGGACAGCTTAGCTAGTAAGCTATGTTGTTTCAATATATCTAGAGTGATATGTAGATGCTACTGATGCTCTTCCAAATTGAAACTATAAACCAGTATATCATAAAATAAAAAAGGTATGAACTTCCTCAAATAGGGCCTAAATATTTTATTTATCAAACTCTGAAAAGTAAATGGTGCATTAGTAAGCCCAAAGGGTATTACTAGGAACTCATAGTGCCCATCATAAATCCTCAAAGCCATTTTGTGCACATCCTCAGGTTTGACCCTATTTAATGATACCCTGAACATAGATCCAGCTTTAAAAAAATCTGGACCCACTCAACTCATCCAGCAACTCCTCAACTACTAAAATAGAAACTTATTATTCACAATCACCTTATTTAGTGCCCTATAATCAACACACATCCTCCATGTTCTATCGACTTTTCTTACTACCAGTATGGGTGAGGAATAGGGACTATGGATGGGTTGGATTACTCCTGAACTTAGTAACTCTTTAACAATTTTTTCTAATTCATCTTTTTAATAGGGGTAATGGTATTGTCTTACTGAAATGGGTTGGGTGTTTGGTTGTAGGGTAATAGCATGGCCATGGAACCTTTTGGGAGGTAGTCCTTTAGGGTCACCAAAAACATAAGTGTATTGGTCAAGTATTTTCTGGATGGATGGGGGTATATTTGTGGTGATGAGATCCTCTTTAACCTTTACAATCTGTAACAAAAGCCATTTTTTCCCAATTTATGGTTTTAGTTGACATTTCCTTCTTCAATCAACCTAGCTGGGCACAACCCTTTCAGTTCAATATTTGTTATACTGGAAATGCATGGACAGCTCCCAAAATTCCACACAATTGGCCCCAGATCATGCAACCACTCCACTCCCAGCACCATATCATACCCTGCTAAAACCAATACAAATGTGTCTGTAGTGAAGACAGTCACGTGTAGCTTCACTCTCAAGACTGCAAACCTACCTTCACTCACCACCTTCAGAGTTTACTGAAATGCCCCATTTTCCTACTACTAAAGGGTCCAGAAAATTATGTGCACTTCCTGAGCCTATCAACACATCAATCTCTTGAGTGCCTAACCTCCCTTTCACCATCATTGTTTTAGGATTCAAGGACCCAGTTAATGCATGAAGTGATATTTCAGGTTGGTCTAAACTTGTGACAAAGTCCAAAACATCTTCACTATCAACCCCTTCTTCCAGTTTTACAAACTCAGTTAATTCCTCATCTATCTCCTCAATTAAAAATAACTTAGGCTGCTGACACCTATGGCCTGGTCCACTTAGAATCACAATAATAACAAAGGCATTTGTCCCTTATGTCTTTCATCTGCTGGGGTTTTATTTTCTAGACTGGGATAATAGCTTTGGTTTGGTTGTGTAAACTGTTTGAAGAACTCACAGGGGGTTGTTTAAGGATTTCGGGTTCATGAGGGTGATGCAACCCTCTAGTATTCATGGGGTTAAACATACGCACAACTAGCCTAATTTCATCCCTCAACCCACTCAAAAAATAGCCGAGCTTATACCCTTCAACTAGGCCTCTCAACCTATTAGATAGTGTTTCAAAACTAGCATTGTACTCCTCAACTGAACCAATCTGTTTCAATCAAGTTAAGGACTCCATGGGGTCATCATAAGAGGATGAACCAAATCTCACTAGTAGGGCTCTAGTAAACCCTCCCCAGTCTTGAATGGCTCCAAATTCTTCCAAATCTTAAAAACACACCAAGGCCTGCCCCTCCAAGTGAAAAGAGGCAAGCTGTAACTTGTGTTGGGGTAGAGTGTTATGATAAGCAAAGTAATGGTTGGTTTTATATAACCGACCACTCGGGTCCTCCGCATGAAAGTGGGAAAGTCAATTCTTACCTGCCAAGGATGAGGCTCCAGAACTGGATCTCCTTGTGCATTGCGATGGCTTTGGTTGTCAAATGAGGACTCTCCATGCGAGGTGTTGTTGTTCCTTCTTTGTAATTCCAATGTAATGGTCGCTAGTTGTTGCATTACTGAGTCTGATTGTCTTTTTAAAGCCAACATTTCTGTTTCCAGGTTCTTGAGCAGTGAGTCTATGGACTTCTTCAAGTAGCCCATCCTGGAGTTGGTTGAGGCGTGTACCCTCTACCATGATGAAGGTTGAAGATGATGATCTACTGAAAATGTGGTCACTAGGTATCACTTTCTGATACTAACTGTAACACTTTGATATTCTGTAATGTATTTAGCTAGGGTTTATGGATGACTGTAAATGGCTATCTCCTTAGAGGGAAGTACCTCCAACAATTAGAGAGAAGAAATGAAAGATTTGAAATAACAACTTTGATAAAGATTCAGCATAATTCAATGTGCACAGGACGCTGCCCTCTAATAGGGTTTGACACTAGGGAATAACAAACTAGAATGGATTCAGTATATTATACATCCCAAGCAAAAATTAGGCCTAGCCCCTCAGGAAGAGCACCCTTTCAAAATCTTTGCTGGGCTGATCCTAGATTTTATATGGCGACTTCGGAATGACCAAATACACAACCCTAAAGATCTTTCTCTCCAGAATCTCTCAAAGCAACTAAACCTTTCTTATCAAGAAAATCTACATGCATGGAAAGAAAAGGGCAATACAAAAAAAGAGAAAGTATGGAAAAATCTATTGGGGAACCACATTAGCATATCTTTTGATGCAGCACTTAGAAACTCCTTTTCACTAGCCTCGGCAGTCAGCAGAGACTCATCAGGAGAAGTAATTGAAATCTGGACCGAGCGCAACCTAACTACAACCCCGGTTATAGCAGAGGCTCTCGCGGCAAAGCTAGCTCTCAAAATGGCGGAACATCTTAACCACCCCAATATATTGATAGTTGGGGATTCTTAGTTGGTCATCTCCTCCATTTACAAAGAGGAACAAATCTAGCAAATAGAAAAAATTTCAGACGACATTGCAGCCTTGTTGGAAACTCAACATCGTTTGGGTTGGAAATTCCACAAGAGAGATCGATCTCAAAATCGACTTGCGCACTCTGTAGCGCAATGGGTAGCTACAAACTCGATGTTTGGTAGCATTCCGCTAGAAATTATTGCTAACTCTATTTTGTATATTGACAGTGGGAAAGACCCTCCTTGATGTACTATTATTTTCCTAATTAATATATGAAAGCTTGATTAGAAAAAAAAAAAGAAAAAGAAAAAGATTCCCTTTTAGAAAATCTAAGCAATAACAGATACTAACTGAAAATAAAGACTGGGCCTTAGGCCCATGGACTCTTACATAACACTAATCAATGTTTATTAATCAGACTAAGGCTTAAGAGATAGCCCATACGTCACTACCCTACATAACTAGACTCAACCCAACCCACTACACAAGATAATCATTAACCCTAACACCAACATTCTTTCGAGCCCCTCCTTCATTCGTGTCCTCCAACCCTAACGTCGACGGAAGTGTGACAACCTCCCATGTCCCTAGTAAGAAATTTTTGTGTGCCCGTGAGTACTCTTCTAGAATTGTCAAAAATGGAGAGGCTGGAATGGAAAAAAAATGTGAAGAAGGACAAAAATACTGAGGGCTGATTCATAAGACTTCGCAGTGTTTGATAGTGATGTTGCCTAACTATAAGTGGGATCCCATTACAACGTCTGTTTATTTCTTTTACCTATATGTAAATTTGTTTGGGAAAAATATTGGGAACCCCACCCAATAGATAGGATCCATATGATATTAATAATGTTATTTTATTAAAAATGATACTTGGTCTTCGCAAATTTACCGTTTAAAATTATCGTTTGAATATCTTATTTTATTTTTTATTTTTTTTAATGGTTAAGGAAGTGATTGTTAGTGAAGTTTTATATTTATATTTTATTTTTGCTTAATGATTAAGGGTGCAAAAAAAGGATTCAAAAGAAAATGAAAAACAAAAAATAATTTTTTTTATACTAGAAGTACGCCAAGCGGTCTTATCGTTTGTTTTCAAAGATGAGATGAAATAAGATGAGATGATATGAGATTAAAGTTGAAAAATTGAATAAAATATTGTTAGAATATATTTTTTAATATTATATTTGTTTTGGGATTTGAAAAAATTGAATTGTTTATTTTATTTTGTATGAAAATTTGAAAAAGTTGTAATGATGGAATATGAGGTTTTCAAAATTTTCAAAGTTTTAGGTTTTGGTCTTGAAAACAAACAAGACTTTAACCATTGAAAACTACTATTCCTAAGTACCTCATAGCTTTAAGTTTAGGTTCGTTTGGATATGCAATTCATCTCATCTCATTTCAAAATCTAAAAACTATTTAAATACAAATACTTTTTAATTTTTCTTTCATACTTTTTTATCTAATCATTATAATTTTTTCAAACTTTTATATAAAAAATAAAAACATTCAATTTTTTAAATTTTAAAATATAAAAGTTATATTCTAACAATATTTTAATTTTATAATATTTTTATTTAACTTTTTTCCTATCATATTTCAAAATTCAATAAAAATCTTAATTCAAACTATTTAATTACTATTTACAATCCATCTCTTTATTATTTACATATTTTTGATCTCATTTCATATTTTACTATCGAAACAAGTGCTTAACCTCGAGAAAATACAGGTCAAAGAAAAAACTTCAGAATATAAATATACTAGAATCTCCAAGTTTCCTGAAAAAAGAAGGAAGAAAAGCCGATTGGCTAGTAAAATAATGATTGAAGACTTCCATATTTTACTCCGCATGACCACAGCTGTTACCAGAACAAATGGAGCTTTCTGACATGAGAGGCCAAAGTTTGTGACGCAGACCATTGGCACATGTAAATAACAGGGGAAGTGGGGTTGCTTGTGTGACAAAAAGAAAGGCCCCACTTGACGAGTCTTCTCCTTCCCTCTGCCCTCTTTCAGATCTAAAACCCAATACATGCTTAGGCTCAGATAGTTTCGCAGTCAACCCCCCCAAATAACTTCTGGGCTGTCTTGTTTTCTGTTTTTTTTTTTTTTTAACTGAGATGGCGTTGGTGGGTGTCCAAGAAAATGGGAATGGAGAGATGGGGTTTTCAGGTATTCCATTGGGTACAAGGAATAAATACAGAAGGATGGACTCAGAGCTCACCGAAGCGTCTGATGATGCTTCACACCATCGTCATCAAGAGGGAAGGAGTAAGAATACAAGGAAATATGTTTTTGCCTGTGCCGTCTTTGCTTCTCTCAACTCTGTTCTTCTCGGCTATGGTATGTTTTTTATCTGTCAGCCTTTGAGTGGTTGTTGTTTTTCAGCTATTAATCTAGTCCTCTCTACCTATATTTTTTCCATTTGGATGAAGAATGAATTCCATTTGTGGAGAGCACCCAAAATCATGAGTATTAGTAGTCTATGATTGATTTGATTTAGATTTAGATTTAGAGATCGGGAAAAAAACAAGAGAAGCTCTTTATCCGATTTTTTAGATTAGCAGGGAAAAGAAACCTGACCGACAATTCAAACACAAACTCTTGTATGATTCCAACGTTTATGTCTAGTTTTTTGCCTTTTTTCCAATCATCCGTGGGAATTCCCATTTTTATTTCATATATTTGGTTTTTTTTTACTAGGATCAGAACCGACATGTAAAGGAGCACAGTTATCATGAACTGCTGAATGGATTCTTTTGTTACTTTGATGGGTCATTCTTTGAGTTAAACATTAATGATACATATAAAAATGCAAACTTTTGGTTTTGTAGATGAGGGTAACTAGTGGAAAGCCACCTAACCTTACTTTTCATTTTTCATTTTTCATTTATATGCCTCTTGGAATTTTATCGCACATATTTAGTCTCAGTATCGTGGTACATCAGGAGCAGAACTTGTTGAGAAAAGTTCTGCTCTCTCTCTCTCTCTCTCTCTCTCTCTCTCCTGGGCAATACACATCGACAAAAGAAAACTGCAATCTCATATTTTACTTTCGAAAATTTAACTAGATTAATTTGCAAACCGAGTTTTGATTTTAAGATCTTAGATCTGTTTCACGTTACTCAGCGATTGCTAAACTCAAGATTTAAATGGAAAGTTTCCATACAGGGAAACTGTTAAATTCTAGTCCTTTATTTTTGGATCATTCTAGAAGGCATATCATTTGACAATTCATTTTAACTGAATCAATAAAAACTTTTTTTTTTTCTTTTTTGAATTTTCGAATTTTTAGAAGAAAAGTCTGTTAGATGAGTTATTTTTATTTAAGAAAAGACAGAAATTAAAAAAAAAATTATTCCAGAAGTGAAAATGGGTTGTCAACTGGTATGCTAACTACTATTTCTCTTTCTTTTCCAGCAATAGAAAATAAAACACATGTTGGCAGCTCTTGTTCATTAATCTACCTCAACATTGACATGGCTGTTGTCTTCTTTGTTGTGTTAATAATCCATTACAACGAACTCCCGTTCCAATCATCATAGTGGTGAAAAATGAACTATAAATATCCCTTGTTCTATTAATGAGCCAGCTTCTATGTATATCATGTATGTTTATACTGTCCTACTCTAATAATGATCAATTGTCATATTTGGTGTTTACAATATGTAGATGTAGGGGTCATGAGTGGAGCAATTATATTTATACAAGAAGATCTGAAGATAACTGAGGTGCAAGAAGAAGTACTTGTCGGGATTTTGAGCATTGTTTCGCTTTTTGGAAGTTTAGCTGGTGGTAGAACATCAGATTTTATTGGTAGAAAATGGACAATGGCTTTAGCTGCTGTTGTCTTTCAAGCAGGTGCTGCTGTAATGACTCTTGCTCATTCATTCGAAGTACTAATGATCGGAAGACTCCTGGCTGGGATTGGAATTGGCTTTGGAGTCATGATTGCTCCTGTGTATATTGTTGAGATATCGCCCACCGTTGCTAGAGGCTCACTAACCTCATTCCCTGAGATTTTTATAAACTTAGGAATCCTACTTGGCTATGTCTCAAACTACATGTTTTCTGGACTTCCAGCACACATAAATTGGAGAATAATGCTTGGTGTGGGAATTCTGCCCTCGGTGTTCATTGGGCTTGCACTCTTCGTAATTCCCGAGTCACCAAGGTGGTTGGTGATGCAGAACCGAATTGATGAAGCAAGATTAGTGTTGTTAAAAACTAATGAGGATGAGAGAGAGGTGGAGGAGAGACTTGCCGAAATACAACTAGCTGCTGGAAATCCTAATGTGGACAAGTCGGAAGAGAAAGCTGTTTGGCGTGAACTGTTGAGCCCTTCTCCTTCCCTTCGCCGGATGCTGGTCACTGGTTTTGGAATCCAGTGTTTCCAACAGATCACGGGAATTGACGCAACTGTGTATTACAGTCCTGAAATCTTCAAAGAAGCTGGGGTCAAGGGGAACTCAAATCTCCTTGCTGCTACTGTCGCTGTTGGTGTTACAAAGACTGTTTTTATATTGGTTGCTATTATTTTTATTGACAAACTTGGCAGGAAGCCCTTACTCTATGTGAGTACAATTGGAATGACTATTTGTTTGTTCAGTTTGGGAATATCTCTATCTCTACTTGGGAAAGGACAGATTGGAGTTGCCTTGTCAATTCTGTCTGTTTGTGGTAATGTAGCTTTCTTTTCTGTGGGAATCGGCCCTGTTTGCTGGGTTTTGACATCTGAAATCTTCCCTTTAAGACTCCGTGCTCAAGCAGCTGCCCTTGGGGCAGTGGGTAATAGGGTGTGCAGTGGACTGGTTGCCATGTCTTTCCTCTCTGTATCAAATGCAATTACAGTGGCTGGAACCTTTTTCACCTTCTCTGCTGTTTCAGCTCTTTCTGTTCTCTTTGTCTATAAGCTTGTTCCTGAAACTAAAGGCAAATCATTGGAGCAGATTGAGTTGCTATTTCAGAACGAACGTGGATGGCAAGGAAGTGAAGTGGAGCTGGAAGATGTGGAGCATCTTGTGCAGAAAGAATGACTGGTTAAAGGGGTGTTTACAAAACAACCCAAAATCTTCCTGGTCCTATGACTAATTGGTTTAAATGAGGCTGCGTAAGAGCTTTCAAAGGATTAGAATTTGCATATGGCTACTGGATTTACTCTTGCAGAATGTGGGGTTTTCAAAATACGACCTTTGCTGACACTAATAGGTGTCGTCTGCATCAAAGGAGATCCAGTCTCTATCTGTTAGCAACCAAAGAGAGAAAATACAAAGTGGTTTTGGATTTATGATCCTTGTTGTAGTCGAGGAGAGCAAACTGTTGCTTATCTGAGCTCTACATCTACTTTTATTGGAATGGATTACGTCTAGAACAATGAGATAATTGTATAAGCATTGAAGTTGTAAGCAATCCTGATATTGTTGCCTTCATTGCTACTTGTAATTTTCTGAGATGATTCTTTTAATAGAAGTGTACCATCCAAGCTATGGAGTTACTGATATTCTTTGCAAACAATGTTCAATCAAGAACTTGTAAGCCCTATTTGGTCAAGAATACGAATGGCAAAAAAAAAAAAAAAAAAACGTTTCGAGAAAGAGTTTAGGGTCCGTTTGGATAAGAGGTGAAATGAAACGGGTCTTTCGCACCATGAAGAATACAGTACAAGATGAAACAGTAGACAATAGTTACAACAATATTAATATTAAACAAGTTCAAACTCGAATCATACGAATAAGAAATTTCCTTAAAAGAGATAGAAGAAAAAGAAGATGATGTAAAACGTGCTCAAATATATCATTTACTTTATTTGGATTCAGAAAGGGTTTCATCTTATTTCATCTCATCATTACAATTTTTTTAAACTCTGACACAAAATAAAATAAATAATTTAATCTTTTCAAATCTTAAAATAATAATAATATTAAAAAATAATATTTTAATAATATTTTATTCAACTTTTATCTTTTATCTAAAATCATTTTATTTTATCTCGTCTCGTTTATTTTCAGAGATGAGATGAGATGAGATAAGATTAAAGTTGAAAAATTGGATAAAATATTGTTAGAATATATTTTTTAATATTATATTTATTTTATGATTTGAAAAAGTTGAATTATTTATTTTATTTTGTATGGGGATTTAAGAAAGTTGTAATGATGGGATGAGAAGTTTTTAAAATTTTTAAAGTTTTGAGTTTTGATCTAAAAAACAAACAAAGCCAATCCAAACCAACCAAGTTTGAAAGTTTAAAATATTATTTTTTAATAATATTATTATTTTAGAATTTGAAAAAGTTAAATTAGAATTTAAAAAAGTTAAAATTTTTATTATATTTTATGTAAAAATTAAAAAAATTATAATAATAAAATAAAATAAGATAAAAATTTTATGTTTATCCGACTTTCCAAGCATGCCCTTACCATCATGAAATATCTTTAAAAAATTTTTAAAAAATGTCATCAATCCACGTCACGGATTTTTTCCCAGTAAACTAAAGTAATAAACACGTGTTTGTTTGGAATTCAATCTATCTGCCTTCAATCTGGTTCCTACAAAACAAACAACGCTTCCCCGAACACGCCATTAATTCCTTTGGCCTTTGGACTCAGCCAACGACAAACTAACCATTCGACTCCCACTACCCCCCGATACACAGACAGAGAGCCAGAGAGCTCAGAAATGGCGTCCTTCGACGACAACGAAGACGGTTACGTTGGCTACGAATACGCTGGGGACCCACCGCCTATTCCCTCTGAGGACCTGAACACCGACCATCACGACAGCTCCAATGGTTACAACGAAGAAGTTTACGGGATCCCTGCTCCAACCGACCTGGACTACGGTTCTCCCTTCCAGTCCGCTGCTATTGGAGATGATGACGTTGATGATGGCGGGCCTTTTGTTCCGGACGGCCCCGTTTTGCCACCGCCTGAGGCGATGCGCGAGGAAGGGTCCAAGCTGCGCGAGTGGAGGCGGTGAGTTTTTAAAAATCCGGTTGGGTTTTTGGCTATGGCCTGAAAAAAAGAAGAAAAACTATGCTTGATTTATGAACTGCATAGCTGGGTTTCAATAGGTTAGCTAATTATGAATTATGATTTATGAATGAATTTGTTAACTGGGTTTTCACTGATTGATGATTGTTATGAAGGAATTTGTTTTTGTTCATTAGGAAATTGAGATGGTTGGGATCTGAGCAGTTCCTAAAACCTAAAACTTCAGTAGTATTTATGCATGTTTCTTTACATCGATTATAATAATCATTTTGCTACTTTTCTCGTGATTTATATGATTACAAATAATTATTGAGTAGACTTGAAATTGATTGTTTTATTCAGTTTTTTGGGATAATTGCACCAACCTTCCGTTACTTATCAAAAAAATTACACCAACCTTCCTCAAGGTTTGAGCAAATATAATGAACTCACCTTCTTTTCTATTTTCCCGAAAATAACACTTTGGCCCTAAGATGAGGCTTTGGATGACACTTTTCTATTTCATCATCTAATCAGTTTGGTTAGCAACCATAAGATGAGGCTTTGGATGGAAAGTCAACTTGGTAAAAGAGTATTTTGTATTGCTTGTAGGCACGTGAGTGGTTGTAATGGTTTACATATTGTATGGATCACATTTTTTAAGGGGCAGAGTATAGTTTCCGAAAATAGGAGATAAGCCCTTGATATTTTCCTAAACCTCGGGTGAGGGGCTAATATAATTGGAAAATGATAGGATCCCGCTGGGGATCCCGTTCATTTTTCCCCTTACAATTTTGTTTTTAGTTTTATTTTTTATTTATTTTTTATTTTTATTTTTTTAGTGATTAAGAAAATTTTGTTTAATAATATTGTGAATTTTATTCTTTTTTTAAAAATATTTAAAAGTGTTAAAAAAATAATGTGAAAAAAATATTTAAAAGTGTTTTTTTTTTTGTTTTTTGTCACATCATTTTTTTAACACTTTTAAATATTTAAAAAAAAAAGAATAAAATTCACAATATTATTAAACAACATTTTCTTAATCACTACAACAAAAAAAAAAAAAAATTGTAACGGGATGCTTGAACGGGATCCCCCAGCTGGATCCCTAGCATTGCCCAATATAATTTGTATCTATTGTGTTGTTTTTTAAGCATGAGATTATATGGATTAGTGCGAAATTCATATTAGGTTGTCCCTTTAACGAGTATATATTTACATTCTAGAAAACTTTTTAGGTTTATTAAAATTATTATTTTTGAGCTTCTTAATAAGTTTCTCTAGAGACAGCACAACATCATGCCAAGCAATATGTTTGTTTAAGCTTCTTCGTTAGAGTCTGCACTGATTGAAAGAGAATCTTTTGGCACTACCAAGGAGGGATGATGGTTGGTGAGTGGCGAAGCTACCTTGGGAGCCTCTGGAATGGACTTGCGAGTTTATGAAATTGTATTCCACTACGAAGGAGGGATGGATGATGGTATGTCTGCTCAGGGTAGCATTTCACTTCAGGTCTCGGCTAGATTTCCACTTTCCTCTGTCTTTTTCTTGCTTATATAATGAGCATGTGGAAAATAGTATTTAGGGTTAGCCAAGAGCTGATTACATGGAAAAGCTCGCATTCACCTAAGAACCGGTATCGGACTGAACCCACTGGTTTGGTTGGTTCAACTGGTTTTACGGTTTTTTTTTATACCCCTATTCACTCAGTACATGTTTTTAGCCAACGACACAAGTCTGCCAAGTGTTTGCATGAGCTTATATCGATGTTTCACTATTATATTTAGCGCTAGCCTACTTAGGCACTAGATATGTACATTTTAAAGCCCTTAACATTACTGGTGCAGTCAAAATGCCATCCATCTCGAAGAAAAGGAAAAGAGAGAAAAGGAGTTGCGAAATCAAATTATTGAAGAAGCTGAAGAGTATAAACAATCCTTCTATGAGAAAAGGAAATTGAATTGTGAAACAAACAAGACTAACAATAGAGAAAGGGAGAAGGTACAAGTTTCAAATGTTATTATTTTCCCTTTTTCCCTCTGGCCCTACTCTCTCTCTCTCTCTCACATCACTTTCTGTGCTTTATATCTAATATAAATGGACTTGATATTTTGCATAGCTTTACTTGGCCGACCAAGAGAAGTTCTACAAAGAAGCCCACAAGCATCACTGGAAAGCAATAGCAGAAATCATTCCACATGAGGTCCCTAACATTGAGAAGAAGCGAGGGAAAAAAGATGCTGACAAGAAGCCTTCGGTTCTTGTCATTCAGGGTCCAAAGCCCGGGAAACCCACTGATCTTTCAAGATTGCGGCAGATTCTCTCAAAGCTAAAACAAAATCCTCCCCCACACATGATGCCTCCCCCACCTACACCTGTCAAAGATGGTAAGAACCCGAAGGAAGGGAAGGATGCCAAGAATGGGAAAAGTCCCACGCCAACTGCAACAGAGGCTGCTGCACATGCAAAAGATGCTGCAGCTAATGTTGCTACTGACCCTTCCAAACCAGAGGCTGCTGCAGCTGCTGAAGGTGGGCAGGCTGCTGCAGCTGTGGAGGCTGCTGCAGCTGTGGAGGCTGATCAAGTTGCTGAAACCGATCCAGCCCCTGCTAAGTGATGACACCGCATATTTTCTTTTATTATTAACAGCTTTTTTGTTCACTTAAATCTATTTAGTTTCTCTGCTTCGCATTTGTGAGGTTGAAATAAGAATGACCATCTGTAGATGCAGTAGAGTCTGTCAGATGGCTGTGGAGGGTTTTCTTCCTAACCCTTATATTTTCCAAGATTAGGTAACATGCAATTTTTTGCCTCTCTCCACTTGCTTTGGCATTCTTTATCTAGCTATATAATCTCTCCCAATTTACACCTCTACTTTATAGGTTTGTGGATTTGCTTTGGATGCATTCTATTGTCTTTAATTGCTTGCCATTGTCTCAGTATTAGACATTCCAGGTCAATATATTTACTGGAGAAAGTTTCCCTCCAAACTAGATTAGAGGAAATTAAATTTTCATTTGTCCTATTAGCATGTGAAAGTCCTATTTTTTTTAATAAGAACGACGATATTAATCCACTGTTAACATTAAAAATCGACCATTGAAGAAGCTCAATGTCAAAATTGAAGATTTGTTGACTATCTTAGTTGTTGGAATATTGTGAGATATCGTGGAAATGGAACTATATACTTTCTCTATAGAACATTTAATTTTACAGATGGCATGTGGCACATGCTGATATTATTCTAACAATTAGGAGAACATATACCCAGTTTGCATGCATTTCATCTTGTCTTTTAAGTTATTTTGGATTATGAGCATCCGTCTCGGTCTAGTGTCAAGCTAGCTGTGTCGTTAGCTCACCCGGAGAGCGCGCGCATGGCTAACTGCAGTTTGGTCCTCCTTTATGTACTGATCATGTGCTTTTTAGCCTCGATTGTTTTCACATATTAGATAAGTTGAGATTAAAATTAAAAATTGAATAAAATATTATTAGAATATAATTTATAATATAATTTTTATTTTAAAATTTGAAAAAGTTGAATTGTTTATTTTATTTTGTATAAGAATTTAAAAAAGTTGTAATGATGAGATGAAATAAATTGAAAAATTTCCTAAAAACAAATGAGATATATTTTTTTCAGATAATTAACATAAGAAACATTCATTGAACGGTGCAGATTCATTAAAGATTACAGGACCCATAACGTATAACCCCAACATATAATACAGTACGCTCTCCCTCCTTTGGAGAGGGCTGCATTTTCATGGTTGCCCAAAGCAAAAGTAGTGACAAATCAGAAAGAGTTAAAAAGAAAAGAAAAATTCTTTTCTTTTGAAAAAATAAAAGAATAAAACTAAGTTGTGTATACCGAAGTAGAACGTCTACTTTTTGCCATTGGGGGGAGGCCAGGAGTCTTGGCCGTGCAGAGGAAATTAACAGAGATTAGGTTAAGAACTTGAGGTGAGAGGCAGTGTAAGTGGCTTTAGGTGCCCAATTAGTGGGGATGATATTTGTGGCAGAGAGAGTTGTTCCTGTTGTTTGTGTTGTTACCCTTACAGAAAATGGCCCTTTCAAGGGTCCTTTATTAAGGCACCAGTTTGCACCCCAAAGATGTGTCATCTCTTCCCACTCTGTAGAACTTGCCTGCCAACATTAACAAACAATAATGTATTTGGCATGCAATTAGCAAACTGTAAATAAATTGGTATTTTCTATCAAAATATATATTAAAAAAATTAAACAAAGAGGCAAGCATGCTCTTTTTTCTTTCCTTTTCATGTCTTAATTTGTTATTGAGTGATAAAGAAGGAAAATATAGTAGATGGTGGATTAATATAATGGAAATTAAGAGAGTAAAAAATGGTGGAAAAAAGAGTAGATACTTGTTTAATCTGCACTGATCCGATGTCTCCATCTCCATCCTCAAAGAGTACTAGAATTGATAGCCAGAAATCTGATGAACCTTCATTTACCTGGAAAGTAACGCTTTTTCCATGATACTTGCATGGTGTACTGTAGTTACCAGACAGACGTACCATAAACACAACAAATTGGGTTAATAAAATCAATTTATTATTTATGCATGGGATTAAAAAGAAATGAAAATCATTTATAATATGGGTAGCCTGCAGGAAAAAGGTGACAAAATAAAACAAAACACAAACAGTTAAGATAAAGACGACCACTCGCATATATACATACCGTCGGTAGACAATTGGGAGCACACCTCGGTTCCAAAGCTGACCACCCTCCCCAGACACGGCCATGTGGCCGAAGGCGGCGCCACTGAGGTCGAAGTGGGTGCGGCCATTGGCGCAGTAGCCTCCGTTGGGGCACTCGTCCGTCACAATTACGGTCACAGCGCGTCTGGAGCATATGCTCTTGTCTAGGCACTTCACCTTAAAGCAAGAACCACATCCTGCACCGTTCCTGTACAGCGCCGGGCTCACTGCAGTAACCCTGGCCCTCATCGGCTTCATGTTCACTAAGGTACCGTACCCGCATGCCCCACCTGCAAAAAGCAACATCCTTTCTCAATCATATGACATTGTACATCGATTTTCCAAGTCAATTCAAGAAAAACAAGCAATGCGGGAGGGAATCAACTGTCAATTCGGAAAACGAAAATGGGGTCGGGTGAGGGGGGAATAGTGACATACCGTTGCTGCCATCGCCTTCCGGGCTGCCGTACCAGGTGGCGGTGGCTGCGTACCAATGCAGGTCTAATTTAGGGTTCTGAGGGTGAGCCCGAGACCCAACCAAACACTTGAACAACAACAAAACCAACGGCAGGCTGCGAAAGCCAAAGCGGCGTGACATTGTGTCTGGCAGCGGCGACAACAATACCTAATTCCTCAGGTCTCAGCTCACAATGACCGCTTGTACGAAGCGCAAAGCCTGATACAAGCAGTTGGCAGAGGACCGGAGAGAGCTCTGCCGATGGTTTTTGCTGAGTGAAAGCGCTTTAAAGGTATAGGTTGGTGGGAAGGACGTATATATAGGATGTTGATAGGGCGGGAAGGTATATGTTGGAGGCTTTACGAGGCTGTTGTTAGCTTTATTTACGGCAATGCCAGCGAGGGGGTTCCATGGACAGTTAAGCCGTTAATTCCGCACGACCGTACGTCTCTGTTTGGTGTCTACAAGGCTAAGGATGTTTTGGTCATTTTAAAAAAACCGTTGGTTATTTATTTATTATTTGTTTTTTTTAATTCTTTCTGATTAGAATTTTACTACTCATCATCGAAAAACATCACATATCACACTTTTATTTTATTTTTATTTTATTCCTTCTAAAATAATTGATTTCTTCGGCTCACAATCCATACACCATATATTTGATAAGATAAAAAAAAATAAAAAACAATTGTATAGTGTGTGGTGAGTAGATGATAAATAGAATTTATCTTCTATTTTAATCATCCAAGGGAAACGGTCTCTATGCTGGGCTGTAAATGAGTTGTCTTAAATTTTGTTTGTATACTAGAAATGCTTTAGTAATAAAGCTATTTAAAAAAAAGTAAATTCATAAACCTAACTTTATATGTTAATTGTAAAGTTTGTAAGTAAATCTAATTTATACATAAAATTACCTCAATTTGTAAGTTAAGTATTGTGAAATCTTTTTGTGATTGTAACACTTTTCTTTACATATACTGTATAGGAGTTTCGTTCATTTAGTAAATAAATTAGTTAGTAAACACTAATATTGGCTTAATGTTGAAAGAGTAAAACTTGTATAAATTCTAACAAATCAATTTAAATCAGTACTATTATATAATATATTTAGTCACAAGCCAATGTAGAACACACGCGGTTCACATTATTGTCACAAAAAAATTTGATTTCTAAGATATAAAATTTCAAAATTCTCTTAATATAGTTGGTGTGTAAAATTTGTGTGCAGGATTTAGCTGCTTTTGTTGACCCATATTACATTTATTTAGTATAGAAGTCATATACCAACAATTTCTTATTTCTTCTCTTCTTTGCAAACAAAAAAGATTATGATTATCATACCGATACAAAGAATTATATAAAAATAAACTCATAAACTGACGTAGTTTTATATGATTCGTTAGATCTATTTTATAATAAAAATAACTTACAATAAGAAGTACTGCATCAAGTCATATTAGTTGCTTTACTTTTATATAATCTATTTATAGTTAAAGTATTTTTATTCTTAATTAGTTTGTCTACTAGCTTTAATAACATGTGATTAGCATGGTTGCCAAGGGTGGAAGAATGTGTGCCTGTCTCCATCTTTTCCAAAGATGTTGGTTCATTAAGGTTGTCATCCCTTAATTACTTGAAGCGAACATTAATTTTACCAAAAAACAAAAACACACTAATAAAAAACTTACCATTCACATGGCATAGGTACAAATATTAAAGCTCTAGTTTTAAGTAAACAATACTAGCTATCTACTTGAAGGGTACTTAAATTAGTGCTCTTGAAAGAAGATTTTAGTTCATTTATACTATCCTTTCTTTTGACTCTTGAAGAACTTGAATTATTGAAAATGAATTTTGCTTATTTTTGGCGCTCTGGCTCTGCTCCCTAAGCTCCTTTGGGGATTTATTAGATTAAAGCACGAAAAGGATGCAGCACAAAGTGACGTGTGGTTTGATTTTAGTAGATGAGATGAGATATTTCATATAATTATTATAATTTTTTGAAATTCTCACGTAAATATAATAAATAATTCAATTATTTTAAATCTTAAAATAAAAATCATATTAAAAAGTTATATTCTAATAATATTTTATTTAACTTTTATCTCATCTGTGTAACCAAACGAGACATAAACACAGAAAATGAGACACCCAGACCTAAAAGGTTCCTTAAGAAAAGAGTGAGTTACAGTAAGCATTCAAAGGTAATATTGGTAGTTAAAACTGCCGTTAGAGATGATATATAGCTAGCTTTTAAAGAATCCATTCGGCAAAAAGGCACAAACTCTCCCAATTATTATACTGACACCAATTTAATTTACTGCATGCAATCCCTCTTTTTGTTAATGTGTGCCTGCGTTATTGTTCCATATTTTTTATACAGCATGCAGTCCTTTTTGTTTTTTGTTTTATGAGTGTTTAGAATTATGAATAAGAAGCTCAAGAAAGTCTACTTTGATCCCTTTAAAGTCCCTTTCTTGTTTTGAAGGATATGTTGTCAAGAAGGAGATTCATGGGCCACTACAACATATTAGCCTATTTGCTATTACGTGCAATCGCCACAAGCAACCAAAAGCAGTGGCAAAAACCCATTTGCTACTTGTTTATGTCGCCGACAAATCACCGAAAATACCGTGTCACAAATTTTTTTTTTATTTGCACCGGTGTCTCAACTAATTCTTGAGGTGCGCAGACCCTCAACAAGGAGAATACCTTGTCACAATTAATCTTACTAACTGCAGTCTGCAATGCTCGAGGAGGGCAGCAAATAGGCAGTAAATCTTCAAGAAATGTAGCAAGTATTAGCGACAAAGCACATTCTGTGAGAAGACAGATAATCCTTCTATTTCCTAGGTGTCGCCATCATCATTCTTTTGTTCATCTCAATTAAAATGGTCTCAACATCATGGATGTAAATGAAACATAATATCAAACATTTTACATGAATACAAGCCTTAGAAATGGAGCTTTTTGGACCAACTTTATTTTTCACATAATGCTTGAATTTGCCCAATAGATCCACCTCTCGAATGGATACATTCACCTATATTGTATTGGACATGCAAGTAATCTATCGCGCAAGGGATGAATGGCTAGATACACCATTACATTAAAAAACAAATAAATTAATCAATTAATTAAATAGAGAAGAACTTGCAAAGAATGATAGCGATTTAACTCTCAAGAAGCTTTAACACATCCAAGGAAGGTGTTTGTGCCTTCAATTCCCTGAAAAAAAAGATGCTAAATTCTGTCAAAACCAAGTGTATCTATTATCTCAAGTATGTACCAATGGCCACAAGAAGAAGTACTTGTAAGAAAACATGACTCTCATAACTTTTGATACCTATCATTTTGCAATAATACTAACATACTGAAAAGTATTTGAAGCAAACCCATCAGAAATTTCACAGCAGCCAAACACTTGCAAAACCTTTTTCCTTTCATCCCCTTCAAATGAGTAATATACATATAAGAGTAAAAATGATCATGATCTTGGAGCAAATGTAATTCCATCATTATACTGAGATTCCAACAGGTCCTTGAGTGCGTGGACGGTAACTTTTGTTTTGCCTTCAAAATATTCACCATGGGATACTGCTTTCCGTTAGGTCTGTTGAAAAGCAAGTAAATGATTTGCTACACCAATATGAGACCAGAACGCCTTATAATATAGCAATAGAGAAGTAACTGGAGGTTTAATCCTTCAATTATTGAACTGCCCATCTCATTATCTCACAACATATTGCGATATTTTTTAGCAAGACAAGCATGTGGTGTAAGCCGAGAAAAATAGAAATACATGTGATATGGTACGGTCATTCTCATGACTTCTAAGCTATAACTATAATGGAGAGTATTACAACATGAACATGTACTTCATCATCAACTCCTCTGAAAGTACACTTGAAGGCTTTCCAATCTCAACCTCCGTCGATTAGCTGGACTAAGGAGCATCAGATAACATGCCCTTTTACATCCCTGGACTTCCTTTTGATCCAGAAGTGAGCTTCATCAATCCTGATTTTGATCATGTTACCTGTTTGTCTGATAAATAAAGGGAAGCACAAGAAGAAAATAAAATCACAAACAGTAATGACAACCCGGCCATCTTGAGCAAATAAGAACCCATGATGATACAAACAAAAAGAATATATAAAGCGGGAAAAAACAAAAAAATAGAACCTGGGAATAGTACTATAGTTCGGTATAGGGCAACAGTTTTGGTTGAAGACTTAATAAAGCAGTTTACATTATACAATTTACCTTGTCGTTAACTCTTATCCTCCATGCATCATTGTTCGATCCATAGATAGGGTCACCAACAACATAAGGATGTGGCTGAACAGCATTATTAAGGAGTGGAACTCTACGATCAGGAGCATAATCATCATCGCTGTCATAATATTGATGTGGCCCAAGAGCTTTCAGAACCATTGACAATAATAGAGAGAGTCCCTGCCATGTAATATGAGAAGCAAACTTCTTTATTATAATCCAAAGTGTTCTTTACCATACTACTGAAGAAATTACGTAATTATTTTACAGTTCCTCTTCAAAACGGTCGTTACGTTCTTAAGCATTTAACAGCCCCCAATAATAGCCAGCCATGTCAGCAATACTACACTGCACATTACGAGACCCCTCACATCTGATAAAATAGACATAAGTGAAGGTCTAACAATGCAAAGCAATCATCATCCTATTTGTAAGTGAACTTTGGGAACCAGTAGCAAATTCCAGACTGCTGCACGGCACCAGTTCCATCACTGACACAACCGGACAACGGCATCGCCACACAAAGTAAAGTTCTGTCGCCCACCAAGTTTCCCTCGCCGCAGTTTCTGCAGCACGGAAATCTAAGAAAAAATAACTCCTTCAACCACTGTCGGAGAAGCTTCAAAGTGCTCGAGACTGTCGCTTATATCAGATTAAAATGAAAGGGAAAATAACAAATTTTGACGGATAAATTTTCGCAAGGAAAATGCAAAGAATAATTTCATCATCGATTCCCAGCTTTCTTTTATTCTATCTCTCAAACAAGAAAAATCGACCTTTTACCAATCTAACCCCATATGTGAATCTGCAAATTTAAACATCTAAAAATTGCCCTCCTCACGAAATACTATGAACATTCAACATTGAGGAGGTCTGGTTGCTTTCGTAGCCTCAGTCTCCAAATAGAATACACTAAAAATACTTTCTTTTCTCCATTGAAATTAATTCGCAAACCACAGAAAAAAAACACAGGAATCTTTTTTGTGTAAAAACTGCGGCAAGGGAACTTGGTGGGCGACAGAATTTGGGATAGAAAGGGAAAATGGTCGAGAAGAAATCAAGGGTCTTGAATAGAGAGGGTCTTGGGAATTTTTGGAAAAGAAACTCAGTTCTGAAGATGTTCTTGGGCAAGGCCGTGAGCATTTGGGAAGTGGAGGGTCATCATGTGTTATGCAGCTCAATGTAAGTACTTGGGATGACGACGTGGCAACCATTCATTTGAGGCTGTTTTAAAGGCTTTAACAGAAGCACAGGTTAGAAGATATTCTCATTCTTTTATCTAAATACTGGGGAAAGCATAACCCTAAGAGGCACCAAGGAAATTTATAAAATAAATGAATAACCAACTAAAGTCTAAGAAGAAAGACAATAGAACCTTGGCAATCAGCAAAGACAAGTAAATGAACTAAGAAATTTTGAGAAAATAAGTCAACAGTCTTTGGAAACATAGTTTTTTCATTTATTGAGTGGTAGATCCTTGGTCATTTGAAGGCACTACTTAGAGAGAGAGAAAGAGAGACCTGGACAGATACAATGGTCAAGCCTATCCCCTTGCAGATCTCAAAGTTCGATCTCACAAAATCTTTGAATTGAGCAAAACTCCCACTAGGATCCTCTGGAAAGTCCTGGTTACAAGTTAGTGAAAGAAGCATAATTACCGTATTCTTTAAAATCATTTTTCAGCTAATCAGTCATCACATAAGAAATAACAGAACGAGTGTGCACATCAAATACCTCCTCCCAGTTACGGTTCAGAAATATATCAGCAGTCACTCCAGCCTCCAGCATGAGGAGCAATAAGACAAACAGCATATACTGCTTTCATTAAGGTTAACTATGATCCATTAACCATTATACATGTCATACTTCGTTAAGTAGTTCCAACCCCACTCTCCCCAATTTTTTCTTTCGTTTTAAAAAATGAGAACATAAAATAGTTTGACAAACCTAAAACCCCAGAAGTTATAACACAATGATTCAGGACGAGCTATTCAAAATGGCTAACTTGTTGAATATCAATAGCTCTTAAACTATTTTTTTCCTTGCTCAAACTACTTAACATTAACCCCAGTTAATAGAATTCTTAACCTAAGTTGAGCATTACCGACCAGGGAAATCACAATTCAACTCCAAAACCAAGATCCAAAAAAGTAAACGACAAAAGCAGATCAATTTGGGATATATCTACACACATTATAAAAGTAAAAGAAAAAGGTATAATCTATTTAGGGAAGAGATGGTGTACGTGGATTAGATGGTGCAGCTCAACGGCAAGGTTCTCAATTCTAATTAATGGCAGCTCAGCTGGTTTCTTCAGCAATTTTTGTGGCCTGAGACAGAGATCCACTATCCCCACCTCTTTTTGTTGTTATTATGGAGGCTCTTAGTCGGATGCTATCGGCCATGGCTAGAAACGGTTTTGTGGCTGAATTTTATTTAGGTGACCCCAATAGGGGCTTTCTATCATTTTCTCATTTATTATTTGCAAATGACACTTAAATTTTCTGCGAGGCAGATCAAAACCCACTCAAGGCACTGAAGGCACTCTTATTATGCTTCGAAGCAGCGTCAGGCTTAAGAGTGAACTTTAATAAATAAGAGCTAGTGCCGGTTGGAAATGTCAGCAACACTCGGCAATTAGCCAGCACACTTGGGTGTAAGGTCCCTTCTCTTCCTATGAAATACTTGGGATTGCCGTTGGGGCAATCTCATGGGCTCTTTCAATTTGGGATACAGTTATCAAGAAGATAGAACAAAGATTATTAGGGTGGAAGAAATTGTACTTGTCGAAAGGAGGCCGGGTGACTCTAATCAAGAGTATTCTTTCTAACTTACCAACTTATTTTTTCATCTTTATTTCCAATTCCAGCTTGTGTGGCAAAAATGATTGAAAAACTCCATCATGATTTCTTATGGAGCGGGATGGGGGACGACTTCAAGTTCCATTTAGTTATTTGGGACACCAATTTCTTCTAATGGGTTGGGGCTAAAAAAATATGAGAACTTTCAATCGGGCCTTACTCAGGAAGTGGCTATGGAGATATAATATGGAACCGGAAGCCCTATGGAAATTGGTGGTTCATTGCAAACATGGAAGTGTGTGTGTGTGTGTGTGTGTGTGTGTGTGTGTGGTGGGGGCGAGGGGGCTATGGGGTGAGGATTTGGAAGCACATTAGATGAGAGTGGGGGGTGTTTACTCGCCATACCAAATTTGTGCTGGGTGCGGGCACTCAGATAAAATTTTAAAGGGACATATGGTGTGGGGAGGAGGCTCTAAAGGACTCCTTTCCATCCATCTTCAGGTTGGCATGTGACCAAGAAGTTTCAGTGGCGGACCTCATGGTTTGATCAGGGGACCAAGTCCAATGGAACGTCACCTTCAGTAGAGCGGCCCAAGACTAGGAAGTAGACAGCTTTGAGGATTTTTTCAACCTAGCGTATTCCATGAAGTTGGATGGAATACGAGACGATAAGCTGTGATGGACACCTGCAGGTAAGGGACCTTTCTCGGTCCGATCCTTCTATAAATCCCTTACTCATTTACCGAATACTTATTTCCAATGGAGGAAACTTTGGAATAAGATTCCCCCCCCCCCCCCCCAAAAAAAAAAAAAAAAAGCACTCTTCACTTGGACAGCTGCTCTAGGCAAGATTCTGACAACCAATAATCTGAGGAAGCGCCGGGTCATTATCTTAGATTGGTGTTGTATGTGCAAGAAAGTTGGCGAGTCAGTGGATTATCTCTTGCTACATTGTGAGACAGCTAGAGCCTTGTAGATTGAAGTGTTAGCCGAGTAGAGTTAAATTGGGTAATGCCTGCCACAGTGGTTGAGTTATTGGCCAGTTGGACATATCTGGGGAGGTGCTCCACAAATCAAAGTTGTGTGGAAGATCGTCCCTATTTGCATTATGTGGTGATATGGCGAGAGTGTAATGATCGAACATTTAAAGACAAGGAGTGGACACTAGAGGAGCTTCAATCTTTATTTTTCCGTACTTTATTTCTTCGGGCCATAGCTGTAGATTCTAATGGCCTTAATTTATATGATTTTCTTGTTTTCATTTCTGCGACCTAGATAGGTCTTGTCTCTTGTATACCATCTTATATATTTGGACTTTGCCTTAGATTGGTGTTGTATGTGCAAGAAAGTTGGCGAGTCAGTGGATTATCTCTTGCTACATTGTGAGACAGCTAGAGCCTTGTAGATTGAAGTGTTAGCCAAGTAGAGTTAAATTGGGTAATGCCTGCCACAGTGGTTGAGTTATTGGCCAGCTGGACATCTCTGGGGAGGTGCTCCACAAATCAAAGCCGTGTGGAAGATCGTCCCTATTTGCATTATGTGGTGATATGGCGAGAGTGTAATGATCGAACATTTAAAGATAAGGAGTGGACACTAGAGGAGCTTCAATCTTTATTTTTCCGTACTTTATTTCTTTGGGCCATAGCTGTAGATTCTAATGGCCTTAATTTATATGATTTTCTTGTTTTCATTTCTGCGACCTAGATAGGTCTTGTCTCTTGTATACCATCTTGTGTATTTGGACTTTGCCTTTTTTTATCAATAATATCGTTTACTTATAAAAAAGAAGAAGGTATAATCTGTTTATCGTAAGGACCCTAAAAGAATCAAGGTGGACTCATGGCATCATATATGGGTTTTCAAAGAATAGATGGGCTAATAGTTCGACCATAATTTTAGCAATAAACCGAGCATGGACACAATTATCATTTTCCAGATATGACTGCATTGCAACTTACATGGTGACATTCTACAAAAGAGCTCAAGTCTGATGGATACAATAAAGGGGCAAAAACTAACGAATCAAAATATTTAGATAATATAATCTAAACACATGTAAAAAAAGATAAGACGGGTAAATTCAAGCACTCTAATCACTTTAGAGAGAAGATGAAAGCAGGACCATTATTGCTTGATTCAATTTATTCTAGAAAAGGATACTATATAAAGGCAAAATCCATTCGCAGTCTCTGCAGCAATATGACCTGTGCATGTTATCACACATAAAGTGATCCCAAGGCCAAGGAAAGTGTAAATGAACCTGCGATTCACACAAAGAAGCAGTTTCTCTAAAGGTAAGTTTAATGAAAGCAGCTATGAGAAATGTTAAACTATACCTCCTCAGACCTAACAAAAAAGGAAAAAGAGGCAAACTTCCTTCAATAATCTATGTACTTCAATAGGTAATGTCCGAAGTGATCTATAAAGAACAATAGGTAGACGTTGGAAAACGAAATCCTTATAATAGCGGAGATAAGAAAAAATAATTCAATGGGGGTAAGACTTCCTTCCAATTAATCCATGTATTCCAACAAAAAAAATTCATCTATTTTTGTTAATTTGTTTAGTTGCGAAGTAATGACCTCATTCATACCATAATCAACTCTTAAGAATTCTTCAAGACGGCACCAATTAGACAATGGTGGTTAATTAACACATCAAGATCAAAAGACAAGAAGGGGACCACCAATCTTCAGAGCCTATAAAACTGGTATTTGATCCGGGAGAGAGTTCAAACTAGTGGAACACACTTCGACTATAATTAGACAATAGTCCTCTATATTTCCATTGTTCTCTATTACCAAATCCACATTTCTTGATCATCCAAACAACCATCAATAAACACTAGATTTTCTCGTCATTTCCCCCATTTTCTCAATAACCAAATAGTCCCCAAAGGCAATAACCTTACAAAAAATAACAGAACTCGAACAAAACCCAGAAAAAAGAAAAGGAAGAAAAAATCACCATGGAGCTGGGTGATCGGACCCATCAAAAGGCAACTCGCCCATATGCCTCTGCCAAACAGTTATCATCCACACGGCATACAAAATCATGGCCATCCCAACCATCCCTATCAATGAATTCACCAGTTTCAATATCGATTGCATACAGCTCCTCACTATCCTAGCCATTTTCCGCACAAACTCAATGCAGCCAAAACACTACTAATCGCGAAAAACAGAAGGCAAAAGAACTGGTAAAGGATAATTGCAGGAAGGCCAAGATGATATCTAGGGCTCAAAAACGCGTGGAAGATACGCGGACAGAGGAGATTTTGTGGGCCGAAGGTCACCAGACACCAAGGAGGATGTATTGTTCAAGGTTTTAACCGTTTTATAGTTTAGTTTCGAGGATTTTAAGGATTAATTTTTGGAAAAACAGGAGCACACCCTCACATGGATGACAGAATGAGACAGAATGTTTACTTGAATTAGAAATAATTTGCTATATAAGCTTTTAACTAAGTAAAGGCTAAATTATAATGTGAAATTATAGAACATTATGATTTTAATTAATAATATTCATTTTGATCTTAATTTCTATTGTCTTTACTTTTTTTTTTTTTTTTGGACATTATCTTTACTCATTGGTTTGATATATACTTAAGTGATTTCTTATTTTGACCATTTAACTTAACAATCAATTAACATATATTATATCAATAAATGTAATTTAGAATAAATAAAATGATAAAATTTAAAATAAAGAATAACATTTTCCATATACTTTAATAATGATGTTGAAAATAGTTTGAGTCTTGCTACTCTGCCTCAAGTATATTGTTGGAGTTGCCCCACTGATGTGGCACAATCACTTGGTATCACGTGGGTTATTAAAAAAATAAAATAGAACTCGAAATTATAAAAAAAAACTTGAAATTCTAAATTCTCTCTACTCCCTTGCCTCTTGTGTTTATGAATCACAGTGACACTACATGATGGTGTGACACATCAATGAGACAACTCCAATAGTATTCTTAGGCGGCATAGTAGTATTTTTAAAAAAATCTAATGTGTCAAACTAAATCTCAAAGCTTTCCAAAAAAAAAAAAAAAATGAGATGGGTATAGATATTCAATATTATATCTTTAAAGATCTCGTTGATTTATTCTTTTTTTAAAATATAAAAAATGGGAGTGTTTTTGTTTTGGTGATTGAGTTTATTGGTTCAATGTGCAGAAGACATAACAATATTGTTATTTGGGGATAATTATTATTATTAAAGATAAATAAGCGCGCTTTTATTGGCACGTGTTGCTGTGGTGTAGTGGTTATCACGTCAGTCTTACACACTGAAGGTCCCCAGTTCGATCCTGGGCAGCAACATCTTTCTCTTTCTTTTGTACATTTTTCATCTGCTATGGTGCTACTCCTAATTCCCATGCCCTTTTGACACTATATGGAAGTTAATATGGGCCCTTCTCAACCTCCTCTCTAGAATCCTATCCTCTGAACTGAAAGTACGCAATCTCTCCAGATGTAACCATTGACAATACTTGCATTTAAGGATAGTGCTAGCGGGCCGGCCGCTGGCGTAGCGCTAGTCTATTTAACTTCTTTTTTTTTTTTAATAATTTTTTAATATTCTTAATTAATAATAGATTTAGATATACAATTTAAATAAGATGATTTGTTAAAAGTTGAAAAAAATCTTGTTAAATATAATTTTTTAATACTATTTTTATTTTAAAATCTAAAAATTTTAAATTGTTTATTATAATTTTATATAAGAATTTGATAAGATGAAATGTTTTGTGTATCCAAGCTCACCCTAAGAAAAAAATAAAAAATATATATACAATTTTATTAATAGTCACTTCTTTAGCCGTTAAGTAAAAAAATTTAAAATTTAAAATTTAAAATAATTCAGCAGTAACTTTGAAGGGCTCCACTAGCATTTTCCTACATAAAAATAATTGTACTTGTATTTCTACAATTGAAAAATGCTAGTTGTCCTGAGGATGGGTCCTTATATAAATTTTTTTTACTTAATAATTATAGAACTGTGTGTTAATAATGTTATAAATTTTATTTTTAAATGTTTAAGGGTATAAAAAAATAAATGATAAAAAAAAGAAGTCAAATAGCCTTATTGGGAACCATCCTCAGGCTACATCCTCGATGGATGTAGCACGACTCTTCTACAAATATATGACTAAACATGACGTTATCATTACCTTCATCTTAAATTTTATCATTGTCAAATTTACTTATTAGTATGTTACATCTTAAATAGTTTTATATATCAATGAGTTAAATAATAGCCTCTTAATTATGCTGCATGATTCAAAACATATCTTGAATAATTAGAACTTCTGTTCGAAGGGGTGTAAAGATTACACCACCAAATCACACCCATCGCATACAAAAACAACTATTAAACAGCATATACTTGGCATTAAAAGTCCCTCCTAAAATCCAATTATGGAAACATTCTACATTTTTTTTTCTTTTTTAAAGATTCTACAGGCTTATTACTATAGATAGACAGTTCCCGGATCAATTATGATTTTATTTCATTATGGGAATTATATTGTTAAAAAACCCAATGACTATTAGTATTCATTTTAAAGTAATGTTAAAAACAAGTCTCAAATGCACTAAGTTATCATACACACATCATTTCTTTTCATAGAATAATTTTATTCGAACGCCTTTATACTACACATTATCCACGTGGCATAATTTGAATCTTACAATCAAATTATGTCATGTGGATGATGTGTGCTTAAAAGACTTCAAATAACGTTACTCTTTTTCCTAACATGTTGCTATGTTCTTTTCTTTTATTTTTCTTCTTTTCTCAATATTGAATTCTTCTATTTGGATTGAATTTTAAAAGAGATGCTACTTTTTGCACCCAAAATAAAGGTCATACTTATTCTTTATATGGAGGAAAAGTGTTGGAACTGGATCAAGTCGTTAGTGAATCCAACCTGATTTGACCCGATTGTTTGCAAGGTCCACTGAGAAATGGGTGTTGGGTTATGGAGCCTAGTTTTGAGTTGAGAAGATGTCAAACTGAGAGTTCGCTTGACTCTTGCTCGACAAGGCGCTGGAGCGAATTTCAGACAAAGAGTTTGCTCGAGACTTGCACAATGGTTGGCTCAAGTGAATATTGGACAGATTGTTCGCTCAACGTGTGCTCGACACTCCGCTCAAGCAAATAACCTTATTTTGCTTCCTTAGGGTTGTCTGATGCTATGCACTATATACATGTTATGTTTTATGTTCAAAGCATGTAAGATTGAATAGAGTGAAACAACATAAATTGAGAGAGGTGTCTTGTGAGCATTCATGAGAGAGAGAAAGATCCCTAGAGAGAGAGTTGAGATTGTGAGTAGAGGGAAGTTCTTATAACTCACTGTGTACGTTGTAATCTCTTATGAATAAAATTTCCTACAGCTCTGTGGACGTAAGCTCGTTGTTGAACGACCTAAATCTTGTGTCGTGTAATTGTCTGTGATTGATTCTTGTGTTCTTGTATTTATTTCACCATCTATCTCGTTATAGTTGTTGGTTGGTGTGGCGTTTTCATAACAATTGGTATCAGGGTCAAGGTTTTGGGATTTTGGGTTGAACGATGACTGAAGAAGATGTGAAGATTGGAATCGAGAAGTTCGATGGTACAGAGTTTGGATACTAGAGGATGCAAATCGAGAATTTCCTCTATAGGAAGAAGCTCTACTTTCCGCTATTGGGAAAGAAGTCGAAAAGCATGAATGATGCTGACGGCTAACCCTATCTAGTTCAATGGCGCACAATGTTATTAAGGAGAGAACCATGACAGATCTCATTTCAGCTTTATTAGGTATGTATGAAAAACTATTTGTGAATAACAAGGTGCATATTATGAAAAAACTATTCAATCTAAGAATGACATAATGTACATCTGTGGCCCAACATTTGATTGGTTTTAATACGATCACAAATCAATTGTTGTTAGTCGAGATTGCGTTTGATGATGAAATTAGAGCATTGATTATGCTGGCATCGTTGCCAAATAGTTTGGAAACAATGAGAATGGTGGTAAGTAATCCAGTTAGCAAGATGAAATTGAATTACAGTGAGGTTTGTGATATAATTCTTCTTGAGGATGTACGCAGGAAAGACTCTAGGGAGTTTATTGGTACATGTTTGGCTCTGAGTGTTGACGATTAGGGCAGGAGACATGGCAATTCTAGGAATAGGGGCATGGGCAAGTTGAGATCAGAGCAACATATCACTTGCTGAAATTGTGGCAAGTAGAGCCACATAAAAAAAGACTGTCCGAATAAGAAAAGTCTTGAGGATGACGTTGTGAACGCAGTGGCCGAAGAGATACAGGAAGATATAGGACACTTTATTTCTTGTAGTGTACAGTCCAGTTGATAATTGAGTGTTGGACTTAGGGGCTTCGTTCCATAGTATCTCACATTGAGAAACCATACAAAATTATGTTGCTAGTAATTTTAAGAAGATGTACACAATTGATGGAGAGACACTAGATGTAGTGGAAGTGCAAGATGTGTGCATCATACTCCTGAACAGGAGCTTGTGGACTTTGCAACAAGTTAGACACATTCCAAATTTAAAGAAAAGTTTGATCTCTGTGGAACAACTTGATGACAGCGGCCATAAAGTAGTGTTTTTGGAGGAGCATGGAAGGTCACGGAGGGTGCCTTAGTCTTGGCGCGTGGTAAAAGAACTAACACTTTGTATTTCACATTAGGGTCCAGTGATGTGTAAGAAAATAAAGAGCTAAGGCAGAGTAGGCTTGGTCGCACGAATCAAATAAGAAAAAAAAAAGTGAGTCAATTTTGTAGTTCTTCATGCAAGCTTGGGGAAATCTCTTGAGACCATGATACGGAGTAAAGGTGTGAGAGACGGGGATAGAGCGTCTTGTATTCTAGAGATGTCTACACCTATAGCTCTTGCTCGCAGGACAGCTAGGACGACTAGACTTCCATAGTGGTCACCCATCTTGAACTATATTTGGCTGACTGAACGTGGTGAACCATGGAACAATAGAAAAATCTTGCGAGACAGGAGATCAAGCAAGTGTGAGTCAACTGAAGACCAAATACTACACAAGAGATGGGCATGTTAACTGAGATAGAACAGGTTGGTAGCAGGAGATGGGATCAGTCATCCAAATCAAAGAAAGGGACGTCAACAACAAGTTCTCTGATGTATGCCATGATCGGTTCGAGACTAGATATTCTTAGTGCAGTGTGAGTTATAAGTCGGCCAGAAGATGAGTTGACTGAGGGCACTATACGTGAGAGATTGAATTCGTGCTCGACTTCAGTTCGTCTTCTGGTTTGAAGATAGGAGTTGTGAGCTGTGGATAACGCTTGTGCTGGAAACAATGACTAGCATGTGAAGAACCAATCTCCGAGTGGGACATTGTTGGGTTATAGAGACTAGTTTTGAGCTAAGAAGACTTCAAGTAGAGTTCGCTCGACTCTCGCTTAACAAAGCGCTCGAGCAAAGCTCATGTAAAGGGTTTGCTGAAGTTGCGTTCGACAGTTGGCTTAAGCGAAGCTTAGACAAAGCGTTCACTCGAGGCTCGCTCACTGGTTGGTTCAAGCGAATATTTGACAGATTGTTCACTCGAGCACGAGGCATGCTCGACACTCTGCTAAAGTGAATAATTTTGTTTTTCTGCCTTAGGGTTTTCTGACGTGATGCACTAAATATATGTTATTTTTTTATGTTCAGAGTATGTAAGATTGAACAGAGTGAAACGTCAGAAACTAAGAGAGGTGTCTCGTGAGCATTCGTGAGAGAGAAAAAAATCCTAAAGAGAGACTTGAAATTGTGAGTAGAGGAAAACTCTAGTAACTCATCGTGTGCATTGTAATCTCCTCTAAATAAAATCTTATGCAATTCTATCGATATAGAGAGGCTGTCGAATCACGATAAATTTTATTTCGTCTGATTGTGTGCTATTAATTCCTGTATTTTAATATTTATATTTCTGCCAACCAGGTTATCGTTGTTGATGGGTGTCGAGTTTTCACAAGAAGGAGAAGGCAAAAGTGGTTCGCTTCATCACCGATTCACCTCTCTGGTGAGCGGTGACGCTAAACGCTTAGAGATAATATGATATTGAAAGGATATCCTACACTAAACACTTGATTGCCCATGGTATTCTAGGACAAAATCATATCGTTTCAATATGATATTGTTACAGTGCGCTTCTGTTTATCTTACACCACCCAAATTTAGCATAGAATCTAGGAAATTGCCAGATTCCTTTCAATCTCCAAATTCTCTCCTCCGTTCCTCCATATTCAAATCTAAGCCAAGCTCGAAAGCTTCTTTCAAGCGTTCTTGCACGCAAAATGAAGACGCCCACGAAGCCTCTATTCAGGTAGATTCACTTCTGCTGCTACACTTTTTTGTTTTCAAATCTTCATTCATTTCTATTTTCATTCTCTCTGTTGTTTTAGTGGAGACTTTTTTTTCTGCTATTAATTGGTGAAAAATGACTTTTTGAAGGTTTAAGATAATGGGCTTTTACGATTTCGTTTACATAGAGGTTCTCTTCCAGTGAACAAAGGAAACATCTTGGGGAATGTCTACTTACAAATGGGTTTTAAAAAATATACCAAAAAAGGTTCTCGTTTTCACAATGGATTTATGGTCATTTCTTACTTTCCTGCATATTCGATTTCGGTTATTTTCTATTGTAAATGTGAACAAGTATAGATTTTCTTGGTTATTTTAGAAACGTAATGTATTTGAAATGTATTGGTTAGATAATTAGCGAGTTTTAAAACTATATACCTTTCGAGTTCTCTGTATGTTGATTCAAATACGTGAATAGGGTTTTTTGTGATTCTGGATTATAGGGGTTCTCGGTGCTGGCAGGAGATATTCCTTGGGATAGAGGGAGTATATGGAGCACAATGGCCTTTTACATGTTCTGTCTGCATATTCCTTTGAGTTTCGGAGGCTTGTCTGTGGTTGCTGCGATATTGCATGAACCTCTTCTTGATCCACAGACTGAGGTGAGTGCAGTGGATCTATAAGATCAATAATTGCATTTATCACATTCTGTTTGAGTACTGAAGCAGTAATGTTGTGAATGTCATCATGATCATTAAAGATCTATCCTATTCTTCTTGTTTCTTTTCTGTTTTGATATTAGTTCGATATGATTTTTTCACCTTTTTTTTTCCAGAAGATGTAATCAAATGATGCTGTCCATGATCAACGCTCACATTGTAGAGTGGTGTAGGCGTAGTCTTTCTGGCCTTAGTCTGAGTTTTTTTCCTTAGTTTTTTTTTTTTTTTTTTGGGTCTGTGGGGATCTGATATGTTTATTTTGGGAAAATAGTTTGGATAGTCATCGGCCATAAAGTGAGGCTAATAAAAACCATATAGTTTATTTATTTTGATAGACATACCATATAATTGATTTTCTCATAATCTTCACTATCTACTTAGAACGAGGATTCAGACTTGAAGCCAGTTACTCCTGTTTCCATAAGCATGGAGATATTAAATAGGGAAATACTCTAGTTACAAAAAAATTATACAAAAGAAATCTCATAAACCGAGGCTTGATGTGGTTCATCAGATTGTAAAGTTACTTTTATTATAAAATAGATCTATTAAATATGATGTGATACTCTTTTTTTTTTTTTTTTAAAAAATTTGTTGCAGTATAATAAAAAATCATGTTGCGCTGTGTTAAAAAATCATTTGCATTATATTTAACTCTTTATCATAGGCCTAATTCAGTCATGTGACTTCCTTGAACAAATCAAATCAAGACTCTGAAGTTGAGGATTTGATAGGCTTGTGTCATGGATCTCATGATATTGGGTGGTGCTGGAATTGTTAAGGAACCAAGTCTTTTAGGTTGAGGAAGCCTTAATAAGACTTGATATGTGATAGATGACAAATTGTGATGCTTGTACTAATCGCTTGGAAGGTGAAGCACAATTATGGTTTCAATTTTACTAGGAAGACAGAGGAAGTCTCTTGGGAGATCCTAAGAGACTGCCTTGTGCAACTCGAAAATATTTTCAGTGACCTTAACATATTGAAACAACATGGTTTTGTCCTTGAATACCATGGGCAATCAAGTGGCTGCTGAGTAGATCCAGGTATCCTACATCGCCAAAAGTGAGGTNACTCGAAAATATTTTCAGTGACCTTAACATATTGAAACAACATGGTTTTGTCCTTGAATACCATGGGCAATCAAGTGGCTGCTGAGTAGATCCAGGTATCCTACATTGCCAAAAGTGAGGCGTTTTATTAGTGAATTGAAAAGAAAGCATTAGGAATGAAGTGCAATCATTTTTAGACTGTTGTCCCTCTGTGCTGCGGTCAACTTGGTCCCTTCTTTATAAAGGGTTTAGCGCATACGGTCCTGGCCCCAAAATTAGCTTTTTTGGAAAAAATTCTTGTTTGGCCTCCAACGAATGTCTATTTCATTGGTAGACCAATTTTGTTTCCAACATAGGTCAATCTAAAAACAAAATGCAAAGTATCTTGTTTTTCTGTTGTCAGTAGGCCAGTCACACATTCAAATTCTCAATTTGTCTGAGTTTTTGATGCATGAAGTTGCACAATAATGTTTCGTTTTTTTTTTTTTTTCTAACTTACTTTCTTAACCATTACAGGCAATATCACTTCTTATAGCTCAAATTCTAGAGCTCATTGCAACTCTGTTGCTTCTACAGTGGACTGCTAAGCCTAGATACAAGTTTTTTAACTTATTTAGAGCCAACAAATTATCAAGAGAGCGGAACTGGTTGTTGGCATCAGTACTAGGATTTGGGTTTCTATTTCTGTTGGTGTTTCTTACATCAATCCTAGCTGACAGATTGATTGGACCCAAGGTTGGTGCAATAAGGTTTCTCCTTTTGCTTTGCTTTTTTCTTTGATATAAATTTCATTAAAGAGTTGAAAAGGCACAATCTAAGTATACAGGATGATACAAGAAAGATACCTACCTAGCAAGCGCAAGCAAAACAAGAAAATCATGAAAGACTCTTATTTGACACGATGATCCAACACCAACAATTGAGACAATTTTTTCCCTTTTGTTGTTGAGTTTCCAGAAAGCAAAGTAAGATTATATCTTGAATGAATGGACTGGTAGATTTGTGCCATTTAAGGATAGGCGTAGGGGCTGTGCGTGTCAAAAATAAAATTAAGTGGAGCGTGTCAAAAATAAATTTGAGGATTTACTCTCCATTTACCTAATATATGCATGTTTAGTGTACTGGAAGTTTTTTGATATGTATGTTTAATGTACTAGAAATTGAAATCAGTATGTTGTGGTTGTTGAAAAAAAGAAGTGGACAGTGGAATGGAATGGAATGAACTTCATCTCAGTCATTGCTGAATAACTAGTCTTAAGCATGCATGATGCACAAGAATGGTTAAATTTATTATATGAAAACTTATGTAATTAAGTTAGCAAGCCTTGAAGCTTTAATTAGCATCCGTTGAAGCATTATGGAATAGATAGAAACCCTTAAATGAGTGCAATATTAATGTTTTGATCTCCAACATTTTTGGTTGAGCTATTTGATCTTCTATTTTCTTACGCTTATTTGTTTCTATGTTAATTATGAGAAACCTCACAAAATATGTTTGAGGGAAGAGAGGGATCCAGAACTTCATATTAACAAAGGCTTCATATTTTGAAAATGATATAGTAACTAGTCGTGTATCCTTGTGATGTTCTGGAAAAATGGTTAATTTTTTATTTTCTTTTATATTTTAATTATACTCATAACATGACTTGGAGTCGTTTTGATTACTAATTGAAATAAATTAGCTATAAATGAAAGAAGAGAAGTGTTGTATAGGGAAAAGGACAAAGTGTTACAGATTTTCAAATTCCAAATCGTATAATATTTATTGATATGGCCTTTCAAATTATTCTAAACTTATATGGCCAAATTTATGGCTATTTAATGTAAGAATCGATGGTGTGACTCAATTGGAGCAAAAATTTTTGTGTTTCGAAAGTTATATATGTCATAAATATAGGTGTCCATCATGGCATTATCAGAAGCAAGCAAGCATGCATGCAATACTTCATTGCCATAGAAGGAACTTCATACTATTCGACAAGTTTCTAATGTGGATTCTGTTTCTAGTTTTTGATTATCCTCCTCCTTAATATTTTTCTACATCTCTCAATACAGGGTATATAAATGTCTTTAGGATTTGTTTATCGGGTGCTTTGATTTTGGAGTTTTCCTTTTCTATTTTCCCTTCTCAAGCTATACCTCTTATGCCATATGCATGCAGGCTGTTAACAACCCCATAGTGAAGGGGATTCTACTGAGCAGTGACATCTCAAGAGCAGCTTGTGTGGCTGTTTACTGTATTGTGACACCTCTTTTGGAAGAAACTGTTTATAGAGGTTTTCTTTTGACATCAATTTCATCAACAATGAAATGGCAGAAAGCAATCTTCATAAGTTCAGTCATCTTTAGCGCTGCACACTTCTCTGGCGAGAACTTTTTGCAGTTGTCCATCATCGGGTGCGTCCTTGGATGCTCTTATTGCTGGACTGGAAACTTAAGTTCCTCCATTGTCATACATTCTCTGTACAATGCCTTGACCCTCATGTTAACGTTGCTGTCATGATTATAAAATTTAATCCATTTTGATAAGAGTTTCGCCCCGATGATCTCTAGATGAGTTTTTCCACTTGCAAGCCGGTATGAAAGTAGAAAGGTTAATTTTTCTATGACTAGAAGTAATTTGCAATGGATGACAAGAAGTATGCTGATTGAAGTTCAAAAGCAAATCAATATTTCTGTCTTGAATCATCTATGAAACCACTGTGCTTGAAAGAAGCCAAGTTCCCAAGAGCTTCAAGAGTGTTGAAGCTGATTGGTTCTGATCTACAAAGGGATGGTGCTCAATGCCCATCCTAGTGCCTTACCCATAATTTCGAAAGATGGGATTCCAAGATCACACTCGAACCCCACTTGAATTTCAACCTAAAACCAAATTCCCGAAGCTAAGAGTTGCATTTTGCATAATCTTATGTTCATTGGAATTCATAAGTCTTCCTTTATGATACCTTACAACCACTCCAAAAGCAACACAATGAAAGAGATCATAGCCCTATGGAATTTTCCCGAGGGTAATTTTAGGAATCAGCCCGCATGGAATGGTTAGGAATCTGATCATTTGTCTAAGCCGTCCTCTGCGCTCTTATGTTTGCCAGCGTGCCTGTCAAAGACGTACTTGACTTTAAAACCAAAATCATGGAAAAATGGTTACGAATATGTCCCGAAAGGAATCTGTAATTTTGAGTTTTTCTATTAAATAAAATTATTTATTTTTAAGAGATTAAATTGAGTATTTATTGTATTGTTGCAAGACCACATACTATATTCGCGATTGGTAATAGAATTTGACAAATGTCAATCTGATGATAATCTTGATATGAAATAGAGATTCAAAATTGGCATTATTGGTATTGAGACATTGAGTATGAAATAGAAGATGTGGACTACTCATCACTATGGCAAATAACTCCAATCATAGATGATATTCGTCAAAATTTACAAAAGTGTGATGATTGGAGCATCAAAAAAATCCATCAAGTACAAAATCAAAGTGCGCACTCTGTGGCACAATAGGTATCAACCAATCAAGTTATTGGATTTATATCTCTAAATACATTACCTAGATGTATTTTGTATATTGACAGTGGAAAAGATCCATCCTAAGAACTTACCAGTCATAGATTACACATGCGCTGCATACTTTTTTTTTATTATTTTAAAAGTGAATAAATATGAGATCCATATAAAAAATTAATTTTTTAATAATAGACTTTATTTAAAAAAAAAAAAGATGTACGGTACTTACACAATCTATGCATGATATTACTCTTTTTGGTAATTGTATATGAGCGGCAAAGGGGTTGGAAATCTGTCTTTGGGATCAGGCCTCTGTCGTTGCTTAGCTCGATGGATTTTGAAGGATTCATGAACAATTAGGTTCATAACTTTGACACTTTAATACACAAACTCTAATGGTATCCATGGATCATAAAACCTTTTCACATGGTCATGGTGAGAGTCTGCTTCATGTCATCATTCTTCTGGAGAAATCTCTCCTCTTTCTGTCCCAATGTACTCTTTTTGTAATCATTTAGTTTCTACTTTTATAAACCAACTCTCAATAATGCTTAGAAACTTGACAAGAAATCCAATTGGTACACCTCATAAGAACTCTAAAAACAATGTTCTCCCAATATCTTAAAAATTGACAGCCAGATTTAGCTGTGGATTATATTTATTTGAACTTCAAAACTCTCTCTCTCTCTCTCTCTCTCTCTTTTCTTTTTATAATTTATAACTTTAATTTACTTTCAAACTCATTTGTTTAATGACCTCAAACTCATAATATGAAAAGAGTCTCTCACCTTTTGATTATTTAAAGCATATTCCAGCTGGTGAAATCAATTCCCTGTTTTGCTGTGAGCTGTGGTTAGGTTGGCTTCATAATTAGAGAAAAAAAAA
>QEOT01001605.1:435250-535387 GCA_003123785.1 Pterocarya stenoptera | reverse complement strand
TTCTTTTTATAATTTATAACTTTAATTTACTTTCAAACTCATTTGTTTAATGACCTCAAACTCATAATATGAAAAGAGTCTCTCACCTTTTGATTATTTAAAGCATATTCCAGCTGGTGAAATCAATTCCCTGTTTTGCTGTGAGCTGTGGTTAGGTTGGCTTCATAATTAGAGAAAAAAAAAACATATATATTATACAAAAAACTAATCCCCCAAATTGTTCAAGCAATAATAACGAATTGTTTGGAAATTATATATTAATAATTAATATTTTTGATAAAAATTAATTATTAATACTCTAATTTCTTATAAAATAAAAAGTAATACATTAGCAAAATTAAAAAACTGAAAAATCAAATAAATAAAGAAAAAGCTACAGTTGTCCATGTGGAGTTAAAAGAAGTCTTATATATACAGTCATTTTTATATATTTATTTAGATATTTTATTAATATAATTAATTATATTTTTTTTAAATATAAAATAATTATTTTATCCATGTCAGTAAATTACATAAACAATACATACGCAAAAATGACTTTACCTAACGGAACTCTTGATTTAAACCGCAGACGGACAACCCATCCACACATGGACACTGTGCTCGTGCTAATCCCGCAATCAACGTAGCTAATTAATTACAAAGAAAAAATCAAAAGCCCAGGATTGGCGTCGAATCAGATGCTTGATCCATACCACGTGTCCATACTGAGTTGGATCCCACGAGATTACCGTCTTAAAATTTTGACTCCCAGCGCAGCACAACCACTTGACAGTTCTACTTCTACCTCTGTTGTAGCTGCTAGGTTGGGAGAGACTTCCGAGCTAGAAATAAAACCCAACAAACCCTTAATAAATACTCTCTCTCTCTCTCTCTCTCTCTCTCTCGCTCTGTCGAAAACTTGAAATGGCTGGATTCGAGCAGCAGGTCAGGGAGAGGGCCAAGGGGCTCAAGATCTTGCTCAAGAAGGGGGTGAGGATTGTTGGGGAATCATGCAAGAAAGGGTGGTACAAGGTCAAGCATATGAAAGGCTGATTAGTATCCATGGCTGTTCTCAGTCCCCTGTTCAATACCCAATTTCCTATGCTTTTATTGTAAAGATCTAAGTCCATCCCTTAGTTCCCTTTTTTATTTCTAGCTTTGTGTTTTGGTATGTTTTTTCCTTTGTTTTTCTATTATATTTTCGGTTGGTTTTGAAGTCTGGAGATTCTGGGTGTTTTGTTAAATGGGTCAAGCTTGTTTTTGTTTTTCGATACTGCTACATATATCTGGGTTATGAACTTCAGTTTTTGGCCTGATGTTAATTTTTAGATCTTATTGGTTTGTATTGTCTTTATTAATGTGAAAAATAATATTTTCCTTCTCTGTGATGGAAACAACTGTGGTTGCGAATTGTTAGTTTTGGCATGCAATTTCACAAATCATTTGCATGCAGAAAGCAGAAGACTAGCCAGGAATGATTGAATCTCTATATATAGTCATGCAAACTAGTGAGAGTTTATTGTTCATGATACAATTTGATCTGGATCCAGTTTATTGGGATCTAGATCTGGACACAGCATCCCTAATTGCTTTAAACTGAACCAAACTAGACCCAACTCCAGCTCACTTGATTTCTTTTTTTCTTTGAAGGGTCAGTGCCTTAGAGAGTCCAACTTATGATGGTTGAATTCATGATACTCATGATCCTTAATCAAATCTTTGTTGAAGTTAAACAGAAAGTATAGATCAGAAACAAACACACTCATATTGACACGATTCTTCTTCTTTGTACTCTAGTGTGTGAGATGATGTTGCTGGAAGTTTAGGTTAGCTCTCTTTTGTAATAGAGAAATATACTCTAGTCACAAAATGATTACATAAAAGTAATTTTATAATCTGACATCGTTTGATGTGATTTTTCAAATTATAAAATTATTTTTATTATAAAATAAATATAACAGATAAGATGAAGTCATGTAATTTGTGAGATTGTTTTTATGTAGCAGTCCTCTTTTATAATATCTTAGCTCAAGGAAAGCAAGTTGCCATAGTTTAATGGTTTTCCTTAAGAGTATAAACAAAGAACTTTTGAGCCGATAGACAATTTGATCTTAAGAAAATCAAGTGCCATAGGGTAAGGAGAGGTTGCAACTTGCATGTGTCTTCTGACTTGGATACCCTTTGGGTTCAACAGTTTTCCCCCCATTTTTTTTTATGTACAATATAAATAATAAACAAGTGCATATCGAGCTATCACAGTTTCTAAACTCTTGTCTTCTTCTCAAGGAGTGGTTGGAAAATTTTGAACTTATCATAATTGCGTCGTTTGCTTGGCTTGCAAGGATTCGCATGTACTCATCAATATCTGAAAATCAAAGCTTTACACGTATTGTGTTATTAAAATCGTAGTCAAGCTTTACACGTACCTGTGTTATTATAATCAAAGCCTTACACTTTCTTGATGTCCTCACATCGAACTCATTTCTTTTTCTTTCTCCCCTGTTCGAGTTTCATTTTGGTTTATTGTGCAAAAAGAAAGTGATATAGTTACAAATAGATTTTATAAAAATATATATTTTTTATTAGTAAACAAATTTTTATTGATAAAAAAAGAGACAAATTTTCAAGTATACGGGACATATACAAGAGCTAGTTTATGTCTAGTTTAGAGATACAAGGAAATCATAAAATGACCTGCCATGAAAATCAATTATAATTGACCAAAAGAGTAAAGTATTGAAAAACAAAATTCTAAGTTCTTCCATTGATCTCTCTTGATTTTCAAAGCATCTTGCATTCTACTCCCTCCAAATGCACCACTATAGACAAATAGGTAACATCTTCTATATGGATGCAATTTGAGAGTTGCCCCTAATACCTCTCCAAGAGGCTAAAAATCACATATCCTTTCCAGCATCACCCATGCTAATCCCAATCGTGCAAAAACTTTAGTCCACAAGGTCATGGCAATCTCACAGTGTAGTAATAGATGGTCAGCAGACTCGCCACTCTTCTTACACATATAACACAAGTCCATAGCTATAATGCCACGTTTCCTCAGGTTATCTATAGTAAGAATCTTCTCCCAAAGAGGTTGTCCATACAAAAAAAGCTACCTTTAGAGGTGCCTTTGTCTTCCAAATACTCTTCCATGGGAACGAGACTGAGTTGTGCATGTTCAAGGAATGGTAGAAAGAGCAGGCCGTAAAAACTCTCTTCTTAGAGGGGCGCCAATAAATCTTGTCTTCACCTTCCCCTAACACAGGAGTGGAGTACACAAGGTAAAAAAATGCCGAAAAGTTATCCATCTCCCAATCTTGTGCATCTTTAAGGAAAGTGAGGTACCATTGGAGAAGGCCATTGGAAAAGATAACTAAATCTACTATTGATGCTTCTTTCCTTCTTGCTAAGCCATAGACTTGTGGGAAAACATCCTTGAGTGCCTGATCACCGCACCATAAGTCAGGCCAAAATTTTACCTTCACTCCATTGCTGACTTTGAAGCAAGTATGTGCTGCATAAGTGTCCCACCCTCTTCTAATATGTTTCCAAAGCCTAATTCCGTGAGGCCCACTCACCTCATTAGAACACCACCCTCCCCACGATTCCCCATGCTTCAAAGCAATGACGGTTCGCCCCAAGGCTTCCTGTTCTTAGTGATATCTCCATAACCATTTGCCAAGCAAAGCTTTGTTGAAAGATTTCAAATTTCAAATACCCAAGCCCCTTCTTTGATGGGGGAGCAAATTGTGGCCCATTTCACCAAGTGAAATTTAAACTCATCATTTATCCCTCCCCAAAGGAAATCACGTTGAAGTTTCTCCATGCGATGAGCCACCTTGGCGAGGAGCTGAAATAATGAGAGGAAATATGTTGGTAAGTTAGAAAGACTGCTTTTGATGAGAGTTACCCCGCCCCCTTTGGATAAGTACCATCCGCTTCTAACTAGCTAATTTCCTCCCTATTTTTTTCTAGCACATCATCCCACATGGATTTTGATTTGAACGCCGCGCCCAACGAAAGACCGAGATATTGCATGGGCAACTGAGATACTTACAGTCCAAGATGGACACCAAACTCTCTACATTGGGTACATACCCCACTGGCACTACCTCTGATTTAGTCAAATTCACCTTCAACCCTGAGAAATGTTAAGCGAACCTCCCTCCCTAAAGGAAATCACGCTGAAGTTTCTCCATGCGATGAGCCACCTTGGCGGGGAGCTGAAATAATGTGAGGAAGTATGTTCGTAAGTTAGAAAGAGTGCTTTTGATGAGAGTTACTTGACCTCCTTTGGATAAGTACCATCCGCTTCCAACTAGCTAATTTCCTCCCCATTTTTTCTAGCACATCATCCCATATGGATTTCGATTTGAATGCTGTGTCCAACGGAAGACCGAGATATTTCATGGGCAACTGAGATATCTTACAGTCCAAGATGGACGCCAAACTCTCCACATTGGGTACATACACCACTGACACTACCTCTGATTTAGCCAAATTCACCTTTAACCCTAACACGGCTTCAAAGCATAATAATAGAGCCGTCAATGCTCGAATCTGCTCATGTATGGCCTCACAAAAGATTATCATCAGCAAACAATAAGTGAGAAATGTTAAGCGAATTTGAACTTGCCTCGCCCACTGAGAATCCTGATATGAACCCTCCCGCCACGGCCCCTGAAATCATCTTATTGAAAGCTTCATCACAAAGATAAAGAGAAATGGAGAAAAAGGGTCCGCTTGTCTCAAACCTCGGGAGCTTTTGAAAAAAGCTTTTGACATACCATTCACCAATACGGAGAAACAGGCCATAGAGATACAATGAAGGATCCAAGAACACCATTTAGTGCCAAAGCCGCATCTCTCAAGCATATAAAGTAAGAAACTCCAATTGAAGTAATCATAAGCTTTCTCCATGTCTAACTTACATAGGAGTCTCGGCCTGATTTAATACGGCTCTCCAGACATTCGTTGGCTATAAGTACCGAGTCAAGGATTTGCCTGCCTTGAACAAATGCATTTTGAGGCTTTGAAATCAAGCTTTCCATCACCTTGCTCAACCTGTTCATCAATTCTTTGGATAAAATTTTGTATAGCCCACCCACCAGACTAATGGGACGAACATCTTTCACCTCTACTGCGCTGGGCTTTTTAGGAATGAGTGCTAAGAAGGTTGCATTAAGACTTTTCTCGAACCACCCGCTTCCATGAAATTCATGGAAAACCTCCATGATATCATCTTTAAGCACATCCCAACAAGTCTAGAAAAAGGCCATGGAAAAGCCATTAGGGCCTAGAGCTTTATCGCTTGCCATACCCTTGACCATCAACCTAACCTCTACCTCCTCAAAAGGCCTTTTGAGTCATTCTACAACCTGCGGGTCAAGAACATAAAAAACCAACCCGTCAAGTCTCGGCCTTCACTCAAATTGCTCCAAAGACAACTTATCATAGTAATTGAAAATGTGGTATGAGATCTCAGTTTGATGAGACCGCCCCATCTATCATCAGAGTATCTATGGCATTGTTCCACCTATATGACTTGGCCACTTGGTAGAAAAACTTGGTGCATCTATCCCTTTCTTTCAACCATAATGCTCGTGATTTTTGTCGCCAAGATATTTCTTCCAAATGAGACATCCGTTCAATGTTCGTAATCACTTGGGATTTGCGGGCCCGCTCGGTTTCAGAAAGAACTCTCTCCTCTTCCATGCCTCCCAAGCCCTTAAGCTCTTCCAATAGAACAGTTTCTGGCTTTCCACATTACCGAACTCTCGCGCATTCCACTCATTCAAGTCCTTTTTCAAAGACTTTAATTTACAAGCCAGAATATAACTAGAATTACTATGGACATGGTAAGAAGACCACCATTGTCTTATTCTCAAATTTGAAGTACCTTGGACCTCTTTGAATGCCCCTGCAATTCAAAAGAATGGGTAGTCTCTTCTGAATGAGATTCGGATAGTGTGCCTCCCAATCCAAAGAGATTAGAAATCTATCTATCCTTGACCAAGATGGAAGATCTCGGTTGTTAGACCAAGTGAAGGAGCTACCTGCAAGAGGAATATCCTATAAATTCTGTTCAGAGATGAAGTTAGAAAAATCTACCATGGGTGAGTTGAAACCCAAACCATTCGATCTCTTACTCGGAAAACTAGTGATGTTGAAATCATCTCCAATACACCAAGGTAGGTCCCATACGCTGCTAATACCAGCCAACTCATCCCAAAGTAAACTTTGAGACCGGTCAAGATTAGGCCCATAGACACTTGCAAAAGCCCACTGATAGCCATCCATGACATTCTTAAACGAGCATGCCACCACGAAATCCCTAAAGAAATCTTTCATTTTTTCCACCACTATTTTATCCCACATCACTAGTATGCCCCCAAATGCTCCATTGAACGGTAAATAATGTCATCCCACTTGACTACAACCCCACAAACTCCTAATGATACGAAGGGAAATAACTGCCAGTTTCGTTTCCTGTAAACATACGATGTCTACCTCCCATTTACAGAGCTAATTTCTGACTATAAGATGTTTATCCTTCTCATTCAGCCTCCTTACATTCCAAGAAACAATCTTTAGTTTCATAAAACCACTTCATTTGCCCTTCCCCTCACTCTTTCCCGGTTAGATCTTTTTCCACTAGCTCCATCATTCACTGTCCAGTCAAGCCTTTGGAGTTCTCTAGCTTGCTCATTAGCTGAAGCGAGCTCCCTAGTTGATCCTGAGCTGTGCTTGCCAACTTCTATGGCTGCAAAAAAGCAATAAGCTGGTCTTGAAAACCATCACATAAAATGCCCACACTTTCTTGCATCTCTTTTACCTTATTCAGAACCCAATTTGAAGCCTAGAAATTATTGTTCTTATACCGGTGTAGGAATATCAGTGGAAATGGGTCTTCCAAATAGGCATATTAGCACTCCAAAGGAGCTATGTGTGTTGTCCCCACAATGTCTAACTCTTCTACAGTCCCCAAAAAATCTAGAGGGACTATTGCTTGCTAAGAAGAGCTTCTCGTTGCCTCCGTGTCAGCCTCGCCATTCCTCACCTCTATAGGGTCCTTCTCCCAACTCGAAAGTGCCACCATTTCCACCAACGACACAATCTAGTGGTAGTCTGTGACCTTATGAGCTAAAAATCTGGCATTTTCTGCCTCAGAAAACACCATCGCTGCTTTTGAGTCTGATGGTGGCTTCGTCGCTGCCCCACCCCCGTTTGGGTGACCGGCCACCAGCTCACCTTCCCCAATCAACCAAGTCTATGGTAACCCCATCCGGTGGATGTCGGCCAGCGGTGGATGAGCTCCTGATGAGGATCAGAACTCAAAACTACTTACGGATGGGCATGAGGGTTTAATCCTCAATCACCAAGCCTGCTTGCGGGTGGGCCTTTCTGGATCACCTCCCGTGGCCTTCTTTGGGCCCAAAAGCTTAGACCCAGCCTTTTTCAGCCCCAGGCCCTTTACCTTAGGCCAATCCACTTCTTTTCCCTGAACTAGGTCCAAATCCAAATCTATTCTATTAATTAAATACATAAGCCTCTCCCTCTTAACTATAAGTTCCTCCTTTATGCGAAGTAAGGAAATCTTCTCAACTACTCTCCCCTTGTTCAGAGAGCCTCCATCCATTCTTGTGTAAGCTCCTCTAACTGACCTTTCTTCTCTGCCCCTTTCCTTCGAAATACCATCCATGCCCTTCAATTCAAAATCCGATTCACCAGCATCACTTAACAGTGGTAGTAGTCTGTACAGGTCTAAGGTTGGGTGCCTCACCCTTCCCATACTTCTCCCCTACAGCTTTCACCCCACCACCACACATTTCACGAAGCTCCGAAGCCAACCTTTTCCAGCCTTGGCCTCCAACATCTTCTGGAACAATAATGATGTTTCTCCTGCCACCACCTTTATATTCCACAAAGGCCAAATGTCTACTGAAATCATTAGAGGACCTTTGAGCAATGTAGGCATTGCTGCCATAACTGAAGGTTTTGATGAAATCCTTATTCACATCCTCTTGAACACCTCTTCAAAGGGACTATGCAACCCATTTCATAGCAATGAAATTGATAAACAGATCCTTAGTCAACTTCCTTCCCCTATCAATGATGCGTAAAGTGCTGCTTCCTACCTACTCAATCTCAAAGGGCTTCATTCTATGAGGACTGCCTTTCTATATCCCATTCTTAACAACTATAATATCCTAAAAAATGATGTAAAATCAACCTGGTGCCATTCCTCCATGAACGTAAGAACTGAAGAAAAGTGCACTTGTACAGAGAGAAAAACCATCTACCAAGGAACGTAGGTGTAACAAATTTATAAAAAAAAAACTTACAAATTGCTATACTTTCATATGATGTTGAAAATATTTTCAAAATAATATATATTATATTTATTATTAATAATATTTTGGAATTTGTTTTCGGAAGTTATAAATTATTTTGACAAGAAAGAAATTAAGGAAAGTATCTTATACTTATGATTATAATTATTTGGGTCCACTGTATGAGTTATAGCTGGTAAGTGGCTCAGTGGTATAGATCACCACTATCTACCTTGATGAATTGAACAGTCTTAGAAGACAATTTCGAAATTCTCTCTCACCCAAAAGTGGTCATTTCTTACAAATATGTTATTATGATCTGTTCATTCTGTAGATAACAGATTTCTAATTTCTTGGTTGAATAGCAAAATCTGAGGGTATTCGGGGTCTAATTTTGTGTGTGCATAACATAATTAGACAAATAGACTAATTCTGGACTTCATTGTATCTTGAAGGCAAATTCACTTGTAACACGTTTACGTGCCGTTATTAGTTTGGGCGAATATTGTCTTAAGGAAAGCAACATTGTAACACGCCTTAAAGCAAACATTTCTCTCTATTTTTTGTTTTGCAACTTCTCTTGGACCAACATGTGATAAAGTAGATCAATTTTACAATAAAAATAATTTTATAATTTAATGTATCACATCAAGTCAAGTCAGGTTGTGAGTTTATTTTTATGGGATGTTTTTTGTGATTTAAGCATTTGTCTCTTCAAAATGAGAAACCAATAAAAACTTGAAAGAGAAAAACTTCAAACTGGACGTGGTATGAATTTGCATTTTACACCCTCCAATAGAAATGGTCACGTAGGGGATTTACATTATTCACAATGGTTGCGAGTTGAGGCTAGCATCTCTCTTCTGTCTCCTCACTCATTCTCCCGAGCCTCTCTTCTCCCTTTCTCTCCTCACCCTAGCTCTCATCTGCCTTTCAATAGCTCTCTCTTTCTATCATCTCAAACTCGTCGCCCATTTTGTCCTTTCAAAGCGTTCTTTCTTGACAGATCCCGTCAGTCATTCTCTCTTTTTCTCTTGTCTCAAGCCATCCTGATAGATCCCAAAACCATTTCATCACAGAAAATATCTCTTGTATTTGCTCTTTATTAGTAACTATAGTTATATCTAATGTCTATTGTTAACATCGTGTTTTGCAAGCCTTTGGGCTAGGCTTGGGAACTCGGGTCTTTAGAGTTGGGCCTTAATCGGTGCTGTGTAGAGCCCTTGCCAATGGTCTGGGGCAGCTGTATGGTGTCTGTGTGTACATCCATGGCAATGAGCAATAAAGAGATGAATGCACATATTTACGTGGTTCAGCACTAGGCCTATGTCCACGAGGGTTTAAGGAGGAGAGATTCCATTATAATAAACTTATTTACAGTCTCTTGCAACCTCTCATTTCTCACTGTACAATGGAAGCTGTAGAGCTATTTGTTGGAGAAGAAGTTCTCTCTAGAGCGCTTTGGTTGAAAAAGAAGTCCCAAAGTCCGAAGAAGTCAAAGTCATCCCAAAAAAAGAGTCCCAATCCGTAGGTTCCTCTTGCCTTAGTCTCTTCTTGTCCCCTCTCATTTATCTCATATTTTGTCTTCCAGTGAGTCCTCACCAATTGGCTGGGCCTAGGAAATCCCATGGGCTGGGAAAAACCCCCTTACAATTACCTCGCCAATTCCCATCGGACCTGTTCGATGGGAATTTCTTAGCCTGTTTTCTATCCGCCTCTCCTCATTCTGCTGGGCTATTAGTTCTTCCGCTTTTCGGTCTTTAGGTGGGGTTCTACCCCGCTGAGCCTTCATGTCGTCGCTTTGTCCTTCCGGTTTCTTTTAACCTTCTTTTCCTTTCCTATTTCTTTTAGCCGCCTTTTCCTTCTATTTATGCCTTTCCTTTAGCTATTTCCTTTGGTCGCCTTTACTTCCGCTCATATTTCCTTTCACTCATATTTCCTTTAGCCGCCTTTTCCTTTCACCGTCTTTTCCTTTCGCTCTTATTTCCTTTAGCCTTCTTTCCCTTTCCTATTTCTTTTAGCTGCGTTTCCTTTCACCTTTATTTCCTTTAGCTCCTTTCCTTTCGCTCCTATTTCCTTTAGCTCCGTTCCTTTTGCTCCTATTTCCTTAGCTGCCTTTCCTTTCGCTCATATTGCTTTACCCCGCCGACCCTTTTTTCTTCCCTTTCACTTTGTCCTGTCGCGTTCCTTTTCTTTCGCTTTGTCCCGCTGCTTTTTCTTAACTTTTCTTTCCATTTGCTCCTTCCTTTCCTTTTATTTCACTTTGTCCCGCTGCTTTTTCTTTGCTTTTCTTTCCGTTTGCTCGCTCTTTCCTTTCCTTTTATTTTGCTTTGTCTCGCCACTTTTCCTTCACTTTTCTTTCCGTTTGCTCATTCCTTTCCTTTTATTTTGCTTTGTCCCGCCGTTTTTCCCTCGCTTTTCTTTCCATTTGCTCCTTCGTGCATTGTTAGAATGTTAATTTCTGTTGGTGAAGATCCTGTTGATGGAGATTCTACTGATGAAGATTTTTTNTTTTTTTTTTTTTTTTTTTTTTTTTTTTTTTTTATCTTTGAGTGGCCAAGGGCCGACCTGCACTCCTCCGCAAGAGGGATAAGATAACCTTTAAGGCCTACCTTTCCCTTTTGTCTCGATGGGAGATATTGCTGATGACGATTTCGTTGATGTAGATTTCGTTGATAAATATTTCTGTTGTCGGGTGGCCAAGGGCCGCACTCCTTCGCAAGAGGGACAAGGCAACCTTTAAAGCCTACCTTTCCCTTTTTCCTTGCGAGGAGGTAAGCTGTTGATGGCGATCCCGTTGATGTAGATTCGGTTGATGATGTCCATGTCTTTCTCTTTATTATTCTAGCGGTCTATAGACTTGACCCACTCTTTGTCGGAGAGAGGTCAGAATGCTTCATGCCAAACCGCATCTTTCTCCCTCGTTGAGGTAATTCTGATAGCAATGTGACTGGTCTGCTCCTTCACCACGGTGGGGGTCAGAGTAAGTATTCGAGCAACCTCAAGGCTAAATCCGCTCTCTACTACGGGAAGGGTCTACATTCTCATATGATATCCCGCAGGGAGGTAAAGTCGTTCAGACAGTTTGTTACTGGACCCGCTCCCGCTCGTTGATATTATAAGAAAGGGTAATATTGGGTCAAGCTAGTGCTAATCCCACACTTCGCCGTAGCAGGGGTCAGAGTAAGTTATTCGAGTAGCCATGAAGCTGATCCAGCTCTCCGCTGTTGGAGGGATAAGGGAACATTTTAGGCCTACATTTCCCTATTGTATCCGCAGGGAGGTAAATTGTTTGGGCAGTTTTGTTACTAAACTCGCTCCTGCTCATTGACGCTCACGAGGAATGAAAATCCTTCGGTAGCTGAGGCCTAACCCGCACTCCACCACAAGAAAGATAAGGCAACCTTTAAGGCATACCTTTCCTTCTGTTGTCCTGCGGGGAGGTAATTCAGACAGCGATGTCGTTGATCTACTCCTTCATCGTGATGGGGGTCAGGGTAAGTTATTCGGGCCACCTCGAGGCTGATCCCACTCTCCTGGACGAGGAGGTTGAGCCGCCTACTCACCTATCATCCTTCATGGGGAGGTAAGTTATTCGGGTAGTCTGTTATTGGACCCGCTCCTGCCCGTTGACATCACATGAAAGGGTAAATTTGGGTCAGGCTGGTGCTGATCCCACACTTCGTTGTAGCAGAGGTCGGGGTAAATTATTCGGGCTACCTCAAGACTGGTCCTATTCTCCCGAACGAGGAGGCTGAGCCGCTGCTCACCTATCATCCTTCGTGGGGAGGTAAGTTGCTCGGGCAGTCTGTTATTGGACTTGCTCCCAACTGTTGATGCTTACGATGAAGGTAAACTTTGTCTTGGGGTGACCAAGACCGACCCGTATTCCTCCGCAAGAGGGATAAGGCAACCTTTTAGGCTTACTTTTCCCTTTTTGCCTCGTAGGGAGGTAAGTTGTTGATGGAGTTCTTATTTAGTGGAGTTGACTTTCCTTATGGAACTTAGTTAATTTTGTCATTGTAGGTTGCGCTAATTGGAAATACCGTGTTAAGTCGCACAACTGGTTTTTTGCAACACAAAAAATAATTGCTTTAGTAAAATAGAATTCACAAGTTTTTAAGGAGACAAACCGGAGCGTTTAGTTGCCACGACTGATTTTTGCCCGCTGCTTGACCAAAATTGCCTGCAGTTGTTTTGTCGTTTCTTCTTTTTCTCGCTCCTTGTTTTTCTTCCCGCTTCTTTTTTCCTTCTCCCCTTTTTTTGTTTTGGCAACCCATACAGTATGGTGAGTCCGAGCAGATGAATAAGCAGTTGACAAGTGTCTTTGACCAAGAAGGATGCATGGCCGTGAAGGGGCATGGAGCTCGTGCACTATGCACTATTGTTTACCCTTGCACTTGTGTACTTCTGCATGCCCACTGTGCATATGGCCATGGAGGGCTCTGGCCTGCCTGCTGTGTATGTGGCCGCAGCACATGGCGCACATGTAGTGGCCGCGTAGCCTTTGGCCTTAGGGTGCTATCTTTCTTGCCTGTTGGTGGCTGTGTGGAGGAAGCTGTGGAGAGGAGCTGTACAGAGGGGCCGTGCACATTTCCGAGGAGTAGCTCTGCGACCGGGGAGAGTCTGTGTCCGTGGCCGAGGAGTAGAAGGCCACAGAGTTCAGTGGGGATAAGTGTAATTTTTATGTGATTTTTATTACTCTTTTATTTAAGAAAAAGCGTTAGTTTTTCTTCAATATTGTTGATTTTATTTTATTTCTACATATTTTTCTTTATTTTCTTAGATTGGAAGGAATGAGAAGATTTAGTACAAAAGAAGAGACTACAGATCCAGGCCGATGAGAGGCAACGAGATCTGAAGAGAGCAGAGGAGATTTAGGCCAACAGACTCAATGGCGACCAGAATTCTCTACAAGAGTTAGGCGATGAGCGAGATATTTTACCTTCTGGGTAAGAGGACTTGATGATAAGACTCTAGACGGTTAGATTGGGGGATTAGTCTAACCGATCAACTTAAAATACCAACCTAAACAACATAATGGGTAACAACTAGTAAAGGGTTTGAAAGTAATTTTGATCAAGAAAAATAGAAAGAAATCACAGAAGGAATCCATAAGAAGTCCAAATTCGGAATATACTAGGAGACAACCTGGACATGCTAAAGTGTTTCAATCATAACTTTCTACTCATATATCTAATGGATGCAATTCTAGATGGGTTGGAAAGCTATCAAGGGCTACAACTTTATCTCTAATAATAATTTCTAAATTATGAATTCTAGAGCGCGTACGAGGCTGCCAAACTTAGTCCTAAAGTTAAGCAAGATTTTAAGCGAAAATCATGAAAATATTAGGGTTTCTTTTTTAATCCTATATAAGCATATCATTAGCACGAAATTAAGAGGAGGGTCTAAGTTTTAGCGTCCAATATTCCAGAGTTTATTCTTTAAGTTTCTTTCAAGGAGGCGGATCTAGGGAGCAGAGGCAAGAGCTGCATGCATGCTTCATCAATCGACTCCAACGAATAACACTAGTTTTATTCTTTTTATTTTCAATTTCATTATGAACTAATTTTATTTTCCAGAACTTTGATGTAATCTAGCATTGAATACATCATTTATATTCTAAGTTATTTTATTTTCAATATTCTCATGATTGAGTGTTTATTCATTGTTCTTAATTCTTGCAATTTTCTTGCTAATTATTGTTCAATCTATTGAGTCTCAATTAGATCGAGATGTGATTTGTAATTAGAGCTTTAGGATTAAGCACTATTAGTTGAGCGAAGGTAGAGATACTTTTACCGCGATTAGTGTGATTTTCAAGAAAAATTCAAAGAACTTAATAAGTCTCCAATTAATTAAATTCACATACAGATATGAAGTTATTAATTGAAGATATTTTTAGTATTATTTGAGAGAAAATATTGAATAGTTAAGGAATTTTTATCATCAACTTGAGATAATTGAAATTCTATAACGAGGAAGAATAAAATGTGTGGGATTTGCTAGGTGAAATCAAACGCTCTAGATCTATTCTTATTATCTTTAAAAATCTAAATTTTAATGCACTTTTTCAGTTTAGTTTATAATCTATTCTTCAAATTTTGATTTTCAAAATAGTAATTAATTTAGTAAATTTCAATAATAACATAATTATTCTCTGTGGATTTGACATCCGTTTTCTTTTAAAACACTTCACTATTTGTTACGATTTTGTGCACTTGCGGATATGTTTATGCAAACAAGTTTTTGGCGCTGTTGTTGGGGAATAATTATTTGTTATTGATATTGATACTAGTTAGATTTCTACTACTTTTGATTTGATTTTATTGGTTTAAATTAGATCTCAGTTTGGTTTTTATTTTCAGGAGTCAGAAGTGCATGCCCCGATCTAAATCATTAAAGCATACAATTTTCAATCCTGAGATTGAAAGAACCATATGTCGGATTAATAAAGAGAAAAAGAAAGAGGTCGTGCATCTAAATTTAATATGACTGACCAGGAGCACAAGGCGTTAAGAGACTATGCTATGTCCTCTGTCAATGGGGCAACATCTAGTATATGGCAGCTAGCTATACAAGCCAATAACTTTGAGATCAAGCCGACCATCATTCAAATGATTCAACAAACCGTCTAGTTTGGGAGGCTATCACAAGAGGATCCTAATGTCCATATTGCAAATTTCTTAGAAATTTGTGATACTTTTAAATACAACGAAGTGACAGAATATGCGATTCGATTGAGACTTTTTCCTTTCTTATTTAGGGAAAAAGTAAAAACTTGGTTGAACTCTTTGCCGCTCGGCATCATCACCACCTGGGAGGAGTTGGCACAAAAATTCTTAACAAAATACTTCCCTCTGGCCAAGACAGTGAAGTTAAGGAATGATATTACTACCTTCACCCAAACTGAGGATGAATCATTATATGAGGCATGGGAGAGATACAAGGATTTATTGCGAAAATGTCCACATCACGACCTCCCAGCTTGGCTTCAAGTACAGATATTTTACAATGGTTTGGGACTCACAAATCGATCTATGGTTGATGCGGCCGAGGGAGGAGTATTAATGAGTAAGATCCATGAAGCCACATATGAACTTTTGGAAGAATTGGAATGCAATAACTATCAATGGTCTGCGGAGAAAGCAATCCCAAGAAAGAGGGCTGGAGTTTTTAAACTTGATTCTATTACCACATTAGCGGCGCATATGGAAAATATATCACAACAACTAGGTAAGATGAACGTTAATACTATTCAAACTAATGTTGTTTGTTCATGGCACTGTTCATGTCATGTATGGGACGTGGTATCCATGCACTATGCACTTATGCACTGCTTCCCGCGTGTGTATTCCATGTGTACTGTATATTTAAAAGTATACAGGGCAATTGCATTTACAACTTAAGTGGCTAGGAAGTTTGGTTCCCGACCCTACATGCTAGAGATATAAAAAAAAGTGCAGTGCGTTCCCAACCTTTCATTCTAAATATATAAAAAAGTGCAGTGCACTTTTAATCGCCCCTTTCTTGTAGTAGTGTTTTTCATAAAAATAAAAGTCGAAAGGTTGAGAACACTTATTTGGGAGAGTTTCATATGCTCCTTTGGAAATAATTTAGCATGCCAGAAAATCATTCTCCTTCTGCTTCTGGTCCCACGGAAAAATCTTCAATGGCGTACACAAAGAAAAATCTCGTTCCTAACTTCCAAGTCGCCTGGAATGGGTCGTCGTGGGCATACGAAGTGCACACAAGATCTATTACGATCCCACAGACGGCACCACTATTAATGTCGTGTTTTGAACGCCTTTGGGTCAGGCCCCGGAAATTCGGGTCTTCAAAGTTGGGCCTTAATCAGTGTTGTGTGGAGCTTCCAGTAGTGGTCCGGTGTGGCTGTACGGTGCCGGTACGTACATCCATGGTGATGAACAGTAATTAAATGTAGAGAAAAAAAGATATGAATGCACAGATTTACGTGGTTTGGCACTAGGCTTATATCCACGAGAGTTTGGGGAAGGGAGATTCCACTATAATAAGCTTATTTACAGTCTCTCACGACCTCTCATTTTTCACTGTACAATAGAAGCTGTAGAGCTATTTGCTGGAGAAGAAGTTCTCTTGATAGCTCTCTGGCTAAAGAAAAAGTCCCAAAGTTCGGGGAAGTCGAAGTCATCCCAAAAAAAGAATCTCAATCTGTAGGTTCCTCTTGCCTTTTATCTCTCCCCCCCCCCCCCCCCGACTTGCTTTACGTCACTTCCCTCATTTTTCTCTCCTAACACCTTGTTTTTCCTAACTTTATGTCAAATCCCCCATTTTCAGCTCCTGACATTACTTTCACATGCTTCCTGACACTTCTATGCTTAAGTCTCTTATTGTTCTCTCTCATTTCTCTCATATTTTATCTTCTAGTGAGTCTGCCCCCACAATTGGCTGGACTTCGGAAATTCCATGGGCTGGAAAAAAGCCCCCTTAACATCCCTATCATTCATATGTTAGATCAAGGTGGTTGAGGGAGTGAGGCTTTTGTTCATGAAATAGTGAAATCCGCAAGAAATTTGTTTATACGAAGGTGCAAATGATATACCTCCTGTATCAGTTGTCCCCCAGGATAAATTTGTGCGTGGCTGAATTTTCTAGAACAAGATTCAGATTTGGATCTTCAAAATTAAAATCTAAATTTAGAGCATATCCAAACCTAAACACAACCACAAAGAACTCATTGATGCTCGATTTTTAAAAATTCTGCAATATAAGCTAATGGGGAGCTGCCGCTCAGAGAACTCTTAGAAGCACAATAAAAAGTTCCTATATTCTCAAATAAGAATTTAAAGTTCAAACAATAGAGGATTTCTCCTATGTACATGATATCCATCATCTTGGTTGTCTGTTAGAAATGACGCCAAAACTATCCTTTGGAGACGCTTCTCTTGTAATGGAAGGAGGAGAGGGGGATAGCTAGTAGTATAAATAATCATCTGTGTTGCTTTAAATAAATTGTACATAGCCTCCCCCACAGTTGAGCAGATTTCAAGCAAGAAAAGGAGCCAAATTCTAAACCAATTCAAGGTCCCCTTCTTCTTGTTGCTCGGGTAGCCGTCCTTCACGGGAAGGAAGAAGAATGCGCTTTATTCCTTCAAAGTCAACATGATATGACTTGTACAGCTGCAGAATTAATATGTAGAAAACATTCGAAGTACAAATTAATATATAAGGCAGAGCATAACGTCAGCTACAATTGAGCTGTGGAAATCATTTCTTTTGTGAGCGATGCTACAAGGATCGACCTCCAATTCAGTACGGCCTCCGGTAGTCATATTCCCTCCTCCAACCTTATTTCCTTCAGCACCATAATCCACATGCCATGTATCAAACTATCCTTAGGTAAATTATCTTCATAGATGGTTCCTTCTTGATCCTCCTCTCACGATTGTTGAGAATCACAATACCATTCCTAATGTAGTGCCTTCAAAACTACCTGTGATCAACTTGCCAGATTCCCCACCTTCTCCACTACCATGCTGTCTCATTCTGTAATTAAGTCCAGTTGATTTTTTGGGTGATCGAGCTTGGCTTAAATCAAGTAATTCAAGCTCGAACTAAGCTCATCAAAACATGAGCTCACACCGAGTTGAGTTATTTCTTGAGTCTTGTTCTTGCTCTTTTAAAATATTATTTTATTTTTTAATGAAATTGAATAGTTAAAAATACAAAATTACAAAATTTAATGACATTTTTAAAACTAAAAAATAAACCCTATATTGAATTATAAAGATAAAAACATTTTATGAATAATTAAAAAATGGGAAATAAAGAAAGAATGCGTTACACCTTTCTAAATCTCAATCTATTTTATGAATAATTATAAACATGTAACCCATTTTATGAATAAGTAAATGGAATTTAACATATATACATATTTATATACAATATCTACATAGGAATAATATATATATATATGTGTGTGTGTGTGTATTCAACAATGTATGAATAAGTTTTAATTGAATCGAGCTGACGAGTGGAGCCAGGCATAAACTAGCGAACTTTCACGAGTCTTAATTAAGTCGAGTCGAGCTTAATCAAGTATGCATGATTTACTAATTATCGAGCGAATTTCTGCTTTCATGATCAAGGTTTTTTTTTTTCTCCATATTATAAGCTCAAGTCATGCTTAACTAATTAAGCAAGCATCGAACAAATAACCATATAGAATGGTTCATTTATAACCTTACGCCTCTTCCAAGCTTCAAAGACGTTGTTCATGATTTCTTTGTCAAATCTCTATTGTCAAAGCATTTACAACTCAAAGAGATGAAAATTAAGTCTAAGCATGTCACTACAAGAGAATACATTTTTTGGGACCAAAAATTTCATCCCAAAAGAGTATTAGGGACGAAAATTTTTCGTCTCTATTTCATCCCAAAAGGTTTTTGAAGACGAAATTTGAATTTGTTTTTCCTAAAAAATACTTTTAGGGACGAAATCTGGTGAAATCGGTCTAAAGCATTCGAACAAGAATATTATTTTGGGACGAAATGTTTTCATCCCAAAAAATCATTCGAATGGAACATGTACTGTTTGAACAGCCGGGTATCTGTTCGATCTAAATAGAAATTTGATTCGAACAACGCAAATTTATTTGATCTTGTTTGAATGGAGGGAATGTTTGAACATATGTATTTATGTTCGAACAAAAATAATCTGATCGAATGTGATTTATATACGTTCAAATTGAAAATATCTGTTCAAACAATTGGTTCAATATTTTTGTTCGAACGGTGTATGGTATATTCCCTTCTCTTTTTTTTTTTTATAGAGAAAACTGATCTCAGTAGAATAAATAAGAGCTTACATCAAGATGAAAATCCCAAGAGACATAGTACTTGAGACTCACAACATCTCTTTAGCTATTATAGGCAAAATCCAATTAGGACCTTGTTCAATATCATATAGATCTTCCATGCCTTAGAGTCTAGCTTTTGCCAATTGATGGGCTGCCATGTTTGCTTCTCAATTTATATGTGTAACTATCCAGGTGATGCATGAGTCCAGGACTTTTTGAGAGTCTCCTATGCGGCATCCTCTTATACTCCAATTCAAGGTGGTATTCTGCAGTAGATCTACTACTTATTTGAGTCCCCTTCAAGGCAGATCCGAGACAGGCCTAACTTCTTATAGAAAACAACTGCTAATAGTAATCCATAGGCCTCTGCATCAAAGGGGGTTCCTCTGAGAGATCAGTTGGCACGAAGGGCACCAGTGACTTGGCCTTGGTGATCTCTGATGATCACTCCAATTCCAATTTTCCCTTCTCTAGCCCTCACAGCAACATCCCAGTTCACCTTAAGCCAATCCTCAGCGGGTTTTGACCATTTGGAACCACCCTTGGGAGCTTGACATTAACATCCCTTAGATCCTTGAGTGCCTCTTTGAAGGAAGACAGTTCAATCTTGGCCTGTTGGTATAACATTGTAGGGTGTTTGAGCACTTTGTCATAAATAAATTCATTCCTCCTTGACCATATATATCTCAGAATGGTAGCAGCCTCTTCAATTTCTGTAATATCAAGAAGGTCCACTAGAGCTGCCCGTATGTCAAAGAACATTTCACTATAGAAGGTCATCTTTTGCACTTTCTTACCACTTTGATTCCATACATCCTGACCCGCAACACACCCCCATAAAACATGACCAAATATTTTAGGATATTGCTTGCAGATGGAACAAGAGTCATTGTCCACCACTTTCCTCCTTTTTAGGTTAGCTAGAGTTGGGAGAGCCTCACTACAAGCTCTCCATATAAACATTTTTGTTCCAAGAGATACTTCCAGCTTCTAGAGTATTTTCCAAAGCCGTTTCTCCCTGACTTTATTAGATGTCTCCCCATCCGTAGTACATTTCATATCTCTGCTGAGGTGATAACAACTTTTTACAATGAAGAGGCCATTATTGGTCCATGGCCAAATCAGCATATCATCCCTCCCACCCAAGCTGATAGGTATTGCTTTGATGGCTTCTATCTCCTGTTGAGAAAAGAGTTCAAAGATGAGGGATTCCTTCCATGTTTTCAGATGGGGATCTATAAGATCACTGACTATCACACACCAACAGTCTTCATCTCAAGAGGATATCACCTTGCCTGATTGAAAAGCTGGGATCCAACTGTCCTGCCATATATTCACCTTGATCCCATTACCTATCCTCCACATGAGTCCTTTCCTTAATAAGTCTAGTCCGGCATGGATGCCTCTTCAAGCAAAGGAAGGTCTTGAGCCCAGTTGTGCTTTTAGTAGTCCCACCTGGCTGAAGTACTTCTGTTTGAGAACCATGGCCACCAAGAGAACCATGGCCACCAAAGAGGATGGATTCTGTATTATCCTTCATCCTTGCCTCACTAATAATGCAAAATTGAACCTTCTAAAATCGCGGAAGCCAAGGCCTCTAGAATCCTTATTGGTGCTAAGTTTTTCCCAATTGACCCACTAAATTTTAGAGGTATCTTCATTGTATTCCCACCAGAAGGTGTATGGTATATTCGAATGATGACAAATGTGTTCAAACAAGCTATTATTTGTTTGAATGTTCAAACATAAAGTCTGTTTGAACAGACAATTAATCTATTCGAACAGAATTGATGGTTCTCAAGTTATTTGAATGGTTTTAATTGGTAGTTTGAATGGAAGCTAAAATGCGTTCGAATGGTAATAAATTATAAATTATCTTTCAAATCGGGTATTTTACATTTGAACGGAACTCATGCTATAGTAAACTGTAAATTCAAATATGAAACTAATATTAAATATTGTAATTAAAATATAACATTTGTTCAAATGTTGCATCGAGTCAAAATAATAAAAAGACAACTAAAGAAAATAAGTTCTAGGATTGTGGTGGCATAGAGTTTTGGGAGATCATTAATTGCCATTGTTCGAACATTTTTTGGGATTGAATCTCTAGCTTCTTCTGCATGTTTTGTTTTAATCTCGCCTCTATATCCGCTAACTGATCTAATTGAGTCTGCAACTCTTTTTGCTTGAACCTCAAATGTTCGATTTCGAGCCTTATTTCCTCTAATTCCTGAGAGTTGTTATTCGATTTGACTTGAAAAAAGGATGATAATGTTGAAGAAGGCTTCATGCAACGTCCTAAGCCCCTCATATACTTTTTTTTTTTTTTTTAAAGGAAACATAGTAAACTTTATTGAAATAATCAGGAAACAAAAGGAAGAATACATTAATGACCTTCCTCAAATCTAACCTCATCCTCCTCACTTTCTAAATCATACTTAGCCAACACATGTGCTGCTATGTTGACCATATTGACATTTCTTCTCACATGAATTGCAATCTAGTATCAAAATGAGACAAAACAGTCCTAGCATCCCATAATAGAACTTCTGAAATATGGAACTGTGAAGTTTTAAGATTGATGTTGTGAGTAACTTGCAGTGCATCCCCGTCTAAGATTATGCTTCTCAAACCTATGTCGCTTGCTAAGATGATCGCCTATAATGCTCCTTGAGACTCTGTTGTGAGAGAATCAGTTGACATACACCTTTGCATGGTACTGGAAGCCACCACCCTTCCTTTGAAATCCCTTATAACAATACCTATGCCAACTCTACCAACCTTATGTTTGACTGTAGCATCCCAATTCACCTTATAAGTAGCATTATATACTTAATGTGGTACTAAAATGTCTAGATTTTATATGAAACTTGTATAAACTAGCTTACGTAATAAAATGAAATATGAGCTTACGAAAAATTACCTGCTAGTATTTATTGAGAACACAATTTATAAAAATATCATTACAAAAATGATAACGGATGAATACCATTCCATGAAAGACTACCATAAAAAATCTAGAAGAGAAGCTAAATTGTATTTTTAGAACTTTGCTTTTACATGTATGTATAAAATTATAAATTCTTTTCTTCGAAATGAAAGCTCTCTTTAAAAATTATTTTACCGAAATGTAACTTCTATATATAGTTATAATTTTACGATTTAACGTGACATTAAACTTAAGATATATCTCCTTTTATTTTACATAAAAGTTACAATCTCAAAAAACTGGCACCCCCACATAACAATGTCTGGTTCCACCACTACGTGAAATAATGTCAATAAACTAGCTAGTCAAAAACTTAAAAATTAAACAAGAAAAACTAGCAATCATGATAAAGTCAAAGATTTTTTTTACAAAAATAAAAGAATATTTCTAAAAGTAAAAAGATTTGAAATTTTTTCGAAAATTTAGATCGTGGTGTTTTGAAGATTTCTAAAATATTTCTAGGTATAGAATTCCAGAGGTTTTGATCCTGTTTCTTGAAAGGATAGTCGAAACACGACGGAAAACACACCCATGATAAGTCCAAACATGGGCCCATTATTTGTCCAATGAGGCTTAAGTGGAAACAAGCAACGACCCATTATTAAAAATAAGTCCAAACATGGGCCCAATCCAATCTGACTAAAATAGGAAAGATTAAACCAACCATTGTTACGTTTGGTTACCAAATCAAACTCAACTCATTTCAACTCATTATTATAATTTTTTTAAATTTTAATATAAAATATAATAAACAATTCAATTTTTTTAAACCTCAAAATAATAATAATATTAAAAAATAATATTTTAATAATATTTTATCATCTAACCTCAATTTAACTCAATTCAACATCCAAACGCAGTCTAAGAACCCCTAACACATATAGTGGGTTCGGGCTCTTAGCCTTAAAGCGTTAGCATCCATCCAGGCATTGATTTAGGTAAGTTTTGGCTACAGGTGTCACTTTTTGCATGTTAGCCGATTTATTAAAAATCAAATCCTTTGCCATCCTTCTCATTATAATAATAAGTATTAATATTTTTCTGAGAAATGTTAAGTAGACGATCGATTTGCACCTATAGGTGCATTTTTATTTTTATTTTTTTCCTTAAATGTTAAGAAATATATCTAAGTTTAAGAAACATATTTTTTAATACTTTAGGGAAAAAAAATACAACAATAGGTCATTTTATCAGTAGACTATTGGTCTCCATAGAATGATCCTATTTTTATTTATTCTTAATCTATTTTAATGCTTATATTAAATTCATCAAATTAGCTTTATTTTCATTATTTTAAAAAAGAAACTATACATCAAAATATATACATAAAATAAAACTATCAAAACATATTAAATTAAATAAAATTTATATCTTATACAGATAAATTTTTTGAAGAGAGAAAATAATGATTTTAAATTAGTTGCCTAGAGCTAGAGTGACATCCCTATACAAGCTTTTGAAAAAATAAATAAATAAAAATTGTCACCAAAGGTACACAGGTATCTTGGACGCTTCAATGATTTAAAAAGCAATGGGGAAAGAAAAGGCAAATGTGAACGCAAGCAAAATTATTTAAAGATTTTAACATAAAGAGTGGATCAGTTGGGTGTTTCAGCACATAATTTATAATAATATACACGACTTGACATGATATGAACATGATCTGTTAACACAATTTACTAATCAAAACCTAGAATGAGGAGTTATATAAATCAAATAAATTAAATTCCAAAGGTACTTTAGCTATTGAAATAACAACTATATATCAACTTTACCCCATTTCTCCTTTCTCGACCAAAGGTGTTGCCCTTTTTCGTTTTTCTATCATCTCCACTTCCAAAGTAGTCAACAGCTTATGAAAAAGATAATCACCAATGAGAAAGATAATCACAATCTATCAGCTCATGTTGAAGGCCTTTTTTTTTTTTTTTTGGTGCTAAATGATAAAAGAAAAGGTTGATACAGATGACATTCTTTTATGATATTTATCTCATTTGTTCAAGGTTTGGGGTAGAAGACAAAACATAAAATTTTTATCTCATCTCATTTTATTATTACACCCTTTTCAAATTCCAATACAATTTTTTCAAATCTTAAAATTAAAAAAATAATATTTTAAACTTTAAAACAAAACATAAAATTTTCATCTCAACTGACGTGAAACAACCAACAAACTACCATGGTCCATGCCAAAGAAACCCACTAAAATAAACTTTCATTTATTTGGAAAACATTGAAAATAAGGAAAACATCTTCCCCTATACTCACTTTGACATAATACGTGCGATTATGTACCACAAGCTAATTAACATGAGTATCCAATTAAGCCCAAATGCCCAACAATTCTTGCTTTCTAGGGTTAGTGAAATGCCAATATTATTCTTCCTCGTCAACTATAAATATTAAGATCCACTTTTAACAAAGCCCATATTAAACTCAAAATTACAAAAAACTAAAATAAATATCCTAAAAGTAAATAAAAATTAATATTTTTCCAAAATTTAGATGGAGGTCTTTTAAAACTTCTGAAATATCCTAGGAATAGATTCTAGAGGGCTTTGTCCCTGTTAATACTTAATCATATGCACTTTTTCATTTGCTTGATGTGCCATTTTCTTCTCAGGCTAGTCGAAAGAGTTTTGCAATACATTAGTTAATATTCATCTTCACACTTTACACCTAACAATTTTTTTTTTTTTTTTTTTGTTCATAGGGGGGGGGTGGGGAATAGTAACTAATGATAGGAATTATTCTAGTCGAAATACAAGCCAAAAAAAGCCCCCCGATGATTAATTCAAGGTTTTTTTTTTTTTTTTTTTTTTTTATTGCACTTGGAATCAAAATCATAAAATTCTGGGGTAAGGAAAATGCCAAAATCCGTAATATAATAATGCAAAATTTTATTTTATTTTCATTTTGGACAGGAAATAAATATATATATATTGAATAAGTTGATATTTTATTGCCTTTATCCTAATTTATCCTATCCTATTAATTATCTTGTAGATTATTTTTCTTTTTATGCGCCCAATCAGGCCTTAGTGGAAACAAGCAACGACCCATTAGAGGAAATAAGTCCAAACACGGACCCATTAACCCAAATAGAGTTGGAAATATCGGCAAGATAACATATTAATATCCCAACGCAAGCTGAAAAAAGGAAAGAAAAAAGACGAACAAAAGTTATCATAAAAGGTGCACATGCAGGTATTTTGGACGCTTCAATGAGTTAAAAAGCAAAAGGAGAAGGCAAATGTGAACACAAGCAAGATGATAAAGATAAAGGTTTTCATCTCGAGAATGAGTAGTTTGAGCAACTTAACAACCACGCACCTTCACACAATGGAGAAGGAAAATGTATCTTTAACGTGACAATTTTAATTAATACGAGAGATGTTGTTTTTTTATAATATTAAATTTTTATTTTTAATTACAGTTGTGTTTAGGTAGTGAGGTATATATTTTTAAGTATTCTGTAAATAGTAGTGAATAATATTAAAAAGTAAATGAAAAAGTAATGATAAAATAATGAATAGTAATGAGATATTATGAGAATATTTGAAGTATAAGACATTTTATATAACTGTTCATTTAAATGATTGGCGTATGAAATTATTTAATATATCATGCATATAAACAAATATAACAGGAAATGCCAAAACTTAGAACGAGGAGTTAACATGAATAGAGTAAATTGGATTCCCAACGCTTAACTATTGAAATAACAACTTATCTATCGACTTTAGCCCCCCTTCCCCAAAGGCCAAAGGTGTTGTCGTTTGTCATTTTTCTTGCAGCTTTTGCCACTGATTTCCAAGTATTCAAAAGCTCATGAAAAAGATAATCACCAAGGACAATGAATGCTCTTCTTTTATGTTGGTGAGGGACCAAAAACAAAAAGAAAAAAAGAAGATTCAAACAGATGACCTTCTTATATATATAAATATATATATATATTTATATATATCTCATCTGTANAAAGGTGTTGTCGTTTGTCATTTTTCTTGCAGCTTTTGCCACTGATTTCCAAGTATTCAAAAGCTCATGAAAAAGATAATCACCAAGGACAATGAATGCTCTTCTTTTATGTTGGTGAGGGACCAAAAACAAAAAGAAAAAAAGAAGATTCAAACAGATGACCTTCTTATATATATAAATATATATATATATATATCTCATCTGTATTTTTTTTTTTTTTAAGAAGATTAAGACGTGAAACAACCAATAAACTGAAACTACGTACCATGTTATGATCGATCACTACATCCATATATAACGACGACTGTGACTGAAATGCATAAGAACCGCACAAGTGGCTGGCATGCAACAGGAGAAAATGATAGGTTATAAAACATGCATGGAAAATCATTCACATACATGAACCTTTTAGATCTGGTTTGGTTATGCAATTTATGTTTTGTTGAACGTTAAATAAAATATTATTATAATATAATTTTTATTTTAGGATTTAAAAAAATTAAATTATTTATTATATTTTGTATGAGAGTTTGAAAAAGTTGTAATGATANGTGGCTGGCATGCAACAGGAGAAAATGATAGGTTATAAAACATGCATGGAAAATCATTCACATACATGAACCTTTTAGATCTGGTTTGGTTATGCAATTTATGTTTGTTGAACGTTAAATAAAATATTATTATAATATAATTTTTTAATATAATTTTTATTTTATGATTTAAAAAAATTAAATTATTTATTATATTTTGTATGAGAGTTTGAAAAAGTTATAATGATGAAATAAAATGAGACAGTTTACACAATCTCAACCAATTTTAAATGAGAAATATTTTTATAAATAACTTATAAAAGCAACAACGTTTTATAAAAATACCTTTAATTTAAAATAGTGGTATAAAAAATCGTAAAAATAATTGTATTTGAATTTGTAGATCAATAAATTAAGGCACATGATCATCAGAAAAATAAAAAGAAAAAATCTCGACATGCAACAAATATCAGGTACAGTTTCAACTAAATTATAAGTCAGAAATTACTGCCAGATAATTTTAAAATGATTAAAATAATATAGAATTATCAAATGAGACTAAGAGCTCATGGCTGAAGGACCCCGACGGAGATAGAATAAAAAAAATAAAAATAAAAAATAAAAAAAATAAAAAAACAAACAAACAAACAAACAAATTAGAGACCGGAGAATTCAACCATAAAATTGGGAGATTAGGTGGTGGCATTGATCAATGATCATAAACTTCTCATTTGGAATAATGGAGTTTCTATAAAGTAGAAAGAGATGGCCAGCGTGTTTAAAAGGTACTCCGGTCCCATTTTTTATTATTGAAAAATTCTATAACTTTTAAATTTATTATTTTCAAAAATATTATTTAATGTAATAGATCATGATGGATAAAAATATATCTTGCTAGCTACGAGTTTGAATATATAATAAAAAATATAAAAATATCATTCATTATCAAATTTATATATCAAATTTATAAGTGACACCTTTCTGATATGCCTCTATTATTTCAATGTTGAATTCTCGATACTAGGACTTGAAGTATCAATACTAGCGGTGGGTATTTTAATAGAGAACATTATAATATATTAGAGTTGAAGTGTCAATATTAGCATTAGAGGTGGCTGCAGATTCAAATCAATGTCTATTTCCTTGAAAAATGGATTCAATAATTTTGACCTAGCTACCATGTTTTTCAACCTAAGTTTTCAAAGTTAAAAACTAAAGAAAATGACATATCATGAATAACTCATAAAATTAAAATTTAGAAAACAAGCTAATTTAGCCATTTTCATATTGAAAGAATCTGAATAAAAATTTTTTAAGTGTGTAAATATATATATATGACTAATAAGAAATAGAATACTAGCAGTCGGTCCTTTCTCGCATCTATCTTACTATTTCTTTTTTTGTTTCCTTAATGTTAAATAATAAAAAAAAAGGTTATTCGCTCGGACATTTGTCTATAGATGTTGAGTTCTCTCTTTTTATAAAGGATGAGATTGAGTCTCTATTTAGGTAGAGAGTGTTGTCTTTTAGACCTTTATCTGTAAAAAGTATCAGCAATAATGAATACCAAACTAGTCATAAAAGAAAATAGTGTATTGGTAGAGTTCCAAATGTATTATTTTTATTTATGATGTCATGGTTATTGTAGTGACATTCTAGAATGTATCCAATCATAAATGTAAGTTTTTTTTTATGAATGAATGATAACAATTTTCTTTAAATAAAATAAAATAAACATGAGATTGGAAAAAAAAAAATTAAACTTAATACACTCTTTCACCAGAAGATCCTCCCCTTAGAAACGTATGCCTATTTTGTTCTTCAATCTATTATTAAAAATAATTAGATATATTTTGGTCTAATTTTGTAAGTCTAAACTCCTGAGAGAGAAAAATCTTGCTGTATTTTTATTAAAATTTTTATTAAAAAACCATTAAAATTTCGGAAAACCAGAAAACCAAACCATTAAAATTGCAGGAGACTTTTAAGGAAGACTTCTGTTACCTAGCTACTAGACTTAAGTCAAAGAACGTGTATGTGGCTGTTTCGTCCTACTTTTATCTTTCTTTTTTCCTTTTTTTTATGCACATTTAAAAAAAAAATACAAAACTCTTTTTCTTTCTTCCTTTCTTTCTGTTTTTATTTTTTTATTTTTTATTTAGGATGGGCCCCTGCCACCTTAGACTTATCTATGCACAAAACCTTGGTATGGAATAATGTTGGATATATCATTATTAACAAGTGGAGGCCAAAAATGTTGGATAATATAATTTAATAATTAAACTCACTATAGTCTATCAGCCTAAATTTTAGTGATATTAGTGACTAATATCATAATAATAATAATCCTAAATTCTAAATTTCACTCTACTCTATCTTCAAATTTTAATCTCAATTTGTTTTTCTAATAAGTGGCCAATCAACATTCATGTGCCATTAGTCTCATATATGAAAAGGAAAAAAAAAAAAACTGAACAAAATGTAATTAAAATTTTAAAATAAGTGAAAATTTAATCAAAATAATTATTTGCTTACGAGATTTTTATCCGACAGTCATTTATGATATCTCAATGACTAAAATTTGTCTACTTGAAAGTCGGTGTTCAAAGTACATCTTTAAAATTTACTTCTAGTTACATGATTCTCTTTCCCTCTTTATTTGGTCGATTTGATCTTATGAGTCGTGTAACGCCATGTCCTTGACTTTCTCATCTCCATCAAAAATTCCCCCACGGCCAGTATAGAAGAATGAACGATGCCAATCCTGCCCGATTCCTTTCTTGATCAACTACTAGGCCAGACTTCAGCAGTGACGTCTTACGACTGCTTCAAAACTACTTGGTTGGTTTTCGATAGCTCCTATACATTAACCTGTTTTCTAGGAAGGTTCCCGTGCATGCAGCCTGCCACTGTGGCCGGCCGCCACCCTCTTCCGTCTTCTTTTTCACCAACTTGTCAATGGAAAGGCGTCAGTCAAGGGGAAAAAAGTGATGGAGACATTTGGCTCGTGACGATGATCGATTGCAGCTTTATAATGGCCGCTCGATCTGTTTTGATGACCAAATTATAGTCTACTACTCGCTTTGAAATTCACCGTTTACTAAGCAAAAATCACATAAATGACTTAGTCGTTTGAATTTAAAATCTCAATTCATCTCATTATTATAATTTTTTTAAATTTTCACATGAAATATAATAAATAATTTAATTTTTTTAAATCTCAAAATAATAATAATATTAAAAAATAATATTCTAACAATATTTTATTTTACTATTCACAAACCATCTCAACTTATCTCTGAATCCAAATCACCCTGGTCTCGTTTATTTTCAAGACCAAAACATAAAATTTTAAAAATTTAGAAAACTTCTCATTCCATCAGTACAACTTTTTCAAATTTTCATACAAAATAAAATAAATAATTCAACTTTTTCAAATACCAAAATAAATATAATATTAAAAAATATATTCTAACAATATTTTATTCAATTTGTAACTTTAATCTTATCTTATCTCATCTCATCTCTGAAAACAAATGAATAGTAATTAATGCACAACATTCATCTATTTTAAAATTATGTTTATGTCATCGTATCATTTCAGTTTAAGTAATAAAATAAAATATTTCAATACTTTTGGTATACTGTTTTGGATTTTATATATATATATATGAAAAAATTGAATATTTTTAAAATGAATATACGCTAAAAACATTACAAAAATGTTGAGATATTGGTCTCAAAAATTAATATTAAAAAAAACATAAACTTGAATTGAGACAAAAAAAAAAGTAGAGAAAAAAAAATAAAGAGTCACGCTAGAAATTATTATAAATAATGAGATTAGAAAAAAAATAAAAACGAGGGGAAATATTGAAAGTTATAAAAAATTTAAATTATATAATTCTTTTTAGATTTTAAAATCACATGAATGCTAACTAAATTTGAAATTTATAAAAATGACATACAAACTATAAAACTTGGCATTAAAACAATTCGAATTGGCCGAAACGGGTCGGAACATACCAGAACAAAATGAAATTTGAAACAAAAGATAATGATGATGTATAGTTTATCGGATACTATACTGGAATGGAAAATTTCAACCGTTCCAATGAAAATGGAATGAAATTCAAAACTAACGAAATTTGGAACGAAACATAACGATGATGTATAGTTTATCGAATACTATACCGGAATGAAAAATTTCGACCGTTTCAATGAAAATGAAACGAAATTCAAAACTATAATATATACAGTACACCCAACTCCCAGACACTTGAAGGATAATTTCTTCAACGGCGAACGCGTGAAATACAAGAAAGCTATATATGTAGTATATCACGTGTTGACTTTATCCTGTTATAATAACGTGGTATTATTCATTAATCTTGAAATTCCATTTCTTAATAAACGAAAAAAAGATGATTCAATAATTACAGTACTTTAAGTAATGATATATATCCACTTCCGCATATGAAATGAGTTTATAATGTAAATAAGCAAGTAGTAGTTGTGTTGATTGGCCTGCAACATGTGATAATTCATTTGAGATAGCTGAGTCTTGGCTATCTATTATTATTTCAAAGTGAAGTTAGACACGTAAATGAAGAAAACAAACACCCATGATTCGATGATCTGTTATGACAACTGCATGAAAATATATACTTCTCTTCTTTGATTTGATTTGGCTGTGATCCGAATAAACAATTTAGTCATGAATCTTGTGTTGAATCCAACGCTGAGCCACATTTCTTCTGCATAATAGCCTTTAATTTCTACTCATCAGATAACTCCAAAGACAATAAAAGCCGACCAAGAAATACAGAAAAGCACCAAAATGAGAAAACTAATGCGCCACGAACTCAATGCGCACGTGATAAATCTAAGAGTAGCCTTTATTATAAAAGTAACTTTGTGACTAGAGGATTTCTCTCGTAAAAATACCTTTTTTTTTTTTTTTTAATATTTCACATCTTATTTCAATTTCAAGTTCTACATAAATAACTTTAATTTAAAAAAGTCTACACGAAGTATTGTAAAAAGGGTCCTTTCTTGCATATAGCCATAGTTGTGAAAAATAACACTAATAATAATTACATACAATCACAGCTCTGCCTCTGGAAATTCAATATCCCTAACATCTAGTAGTACATCCGGCTGAAAATAAAGATGTCCATCATCTCGAAAACTCATACTTTTTTTCAACAGTACACAATAGGGGCAGGAAGAGAGATTCAGAACGAAAGAAGACACAAGATGGAGAAACAGAAGATGAAAAAACAGATTCTGTTGAGCGACTTGGCAGCCTGCATTACATGCCTTCTGACTCTTGGACTAGTGCTCCCTGAAAGATGGTATGAATTTGGATATGTGTATACGTTTGTTATGGTGTTTTTGAACACCCTTGCATACACCATTTCTCCAAACGCACCAATCCGTGAATCGAACATATTTGTCGTTGTATCGGCCGGGTTGAGCATCGAAAAAGTATTGTAATCGCCTGAGTTGGGGTGTTGATACGAATAATTTTCCTGGTAAAATTGCTGAGTTGATCTTGGTGTGTCAAACCCACTAGCAGGACCAAGAGGTCTTCGAGGTATGACTATCCCAAGACTAGGAGGGGCTTTGCCTTTAGAAAGTTTTGTCGTTTGGCCCTTGCCATAGAGTGGGACTAGGGATGTTTGGGAAATTTCAGCTTTGCATACAGGGCATTGCAGCTGTTGCTGGTCTTGATCTTCACAACATTCGCTCTGGAAACGAAGCCATTTGTAAATGCAGGGCCAGCAGTACAGGTGACCACAGAGTGTCACCACTGGATCTTGCACAGTATCTAGACAGATGTTGCAATCAAAGCCATCCGAGGTATTATTTTCAGCATATGCTAATGCATCAGAGATAGATTTCCACTTTTCTTGGGAAGACTTGTCCTCTCCAAACGAGTCATTTTGAGACAAGGCCTCCTCAAAGTACTGCTCTAGAGCCATTTCTCTGTCAATGAATATGTTTTCCTTTGATGTCTAAATCTGAGAACAAAAGGAAAAAGAAAAACAAGGTTAGTAAGGAAGCCAAGAGACAGAGAGCTTGACACAAGAGATATATCTCTGCAACCAAACACACCTCAGCAGGCCAAAGGGCAAAAAGAAACATAGGGATTCCATCCACCCAAAGGGCAAATTAAAATAAATAATAAATCTCTCTTTAATAATCGAAGTAGACTTTTTATACGTGACGATAGAGGCAGTATTAGAGATTGAGACATAAAGAATTATCGCCACTGGTCCTTCTAAATAGTTTTAATCCACAAACCCATTCCTATGTCAGCATATAAATCAGTACAGATATTTAAACAACTTGAGAAAATTGAATCGAAATTGCTTTCTAGAAAGATTCAGACTTGATTCAGTAAAAGCTTTAAATCCGAAATATAAAAGTAATTGGATTATTAAAATACCATATCCAGAAGTCCGATGCAGTATTAATCAACTTCTAAAAACATTAAAATATCCCAACACCATCACAAAACAGAGAAACCAAAAAAATCATCTTCTTCTTATATTCTGTTCTGTGGTAAATTAAGAATATGGTAACCCCAGGTGTCTGGTTTGTAACCTAAGGTTTTCTTTTACCACGAGTGAGGACAATCAATCAACTTGGAGAACGTCCTCTTCAAAAAAAAGGCTTCACAAAAGGTAGGAAATGGGTGAACAGAAGCTCATCTTACATCTTCACAAAAGCTTCCCACATAAACCTAAATTGCTGAACTCCCATCTAACTGCTTACCCCAATTCAAGTTTCAAAGGGCCTGAGATCTTTAACACCTCGTCTATCCCTAATATAGATCTGATTTTTAAGGTGACTCAGAAAGAGAGGGATAACCAACATAATCATTGACGTTTTAACATCTATCTCAGAACGACTTAGCAAAGCAGACAAGATAAGAACTCAAGATTATATTATGTTTCAAACATCTTCCATTATAATCATGTGTAGAAAAGTAATAAACTTAGACAATCAATAGAAAATATAATATTGATAGGATAAGATCCAAAACTCCTTAACCTATGCACTTAAAAGAAAGACAACTAGCTTCCTGATGACCCAATAAAGAATGCAAGGCTTAAGCCTGGGATAAGATTTGAATCCCGCTTAATTCTTATGCGAAGCAAATAGATCCTCAAGAAGCGAATCATAAACTTCAAAAACTGCCTTATCTCGATGCCTATAATTTTTATTCAGAACTAAGGAGACAGACAACACAAACAACAAGGAACCACCATAAAAGCATCAAACTCCCACCGATGAAATACAATCAATGTTCAGGAAGCTACCCACAAATAAAAGGAGTTTTAACAGTTCTAAAACTGCATCTAAACTACTCCTTGGAAAGAGACAACAGGGTAAGCAACATTAGTCTTCAAGCAGACACGAGCTTCGCGCAAGCTGTTTTTGATTTTTTCTTTTTTATAAAAAAAAGAACGGTATTTGATCGAGATTGGTGAAAAACGCAGAAATTTCACCCATTTTTTGAGTCAAATGAGCTCCATAAAAGCATCGACAAGAAAACGAAAGATTCAAGTAAGAGACAGAGGAAGCAGAAAACGACACAAACCCAGCTAGCGAATTCTGGGTTCCTTTTGGCAAACCCAATAAAAACCCAGGACCCTTTTGCTTAAACCGAGAATCTCTACAAATTTCCAGGGAAACGAAAAGTCGCACTCTAATAAATTTCGCGGACTCTTAACTCTTAGAGACCGATTTTTCTCTTTTTGTTTTTCGTTGTCTTTCAAGACCCGGTTTGTTGGAGTCTATTATAACAGATAAGCAAGCAAGTTGGAGTCTTTGATCTCTGACTAAATATTTCTTCAGAAGAGTTTCCATCAAAACAGAGATGGAGGGAGCCATCTCAAAGGATTCCAGAGACGGATCCGAGCTCATTAGACCCTTGTACCATACATACACTGATGCACTGACACGGACGTACGTATATGTTTGTGCTGTGAGACTCTTACGCAAAGGTAGAAGAGAGATAAAGAGATTGGGAAACGTACCAAAAAGAAGAGAGATTGATTTGGTTTTTGAGATGTGTCCGTAGCTTGATGGCAATGGCGAATCAAAGACACAGAGAGAGTTGAGAGGTTGGCAGTGGCGAAAGGTTGATTGAGAGGAGGGAATAATGAACGGCGTTGGAGGCTTTTATAATTGAGAGACTAGTATAATTGTCGTCAGGATACTAACGTGTCACGTCAGTAATTTTATTTTATTTTTTCATAACCAAACATATCATTTTACTGAGAAAATTTTATTTCATCAATTATTTTTTTATCATTTCATAATATGATATAAAATAATAAATAAAATATAATAAATAATTTCTAATTATCTAATATTATATCATAAAATAATAAAAATAATAATAAAAAGATAAAAATTAAAGTGATGAGTAGGATCTCAATTCATGTCTAAAATCTTCTTTTAAAAAAGGAGACGCCCGACATATTGTCCCGTATAAAAGTACAACTAGAAAAAAGAGAAAAAGTAATATGAAATAAACCTAAAGAAAAGTTATATTCTCGCCTCATTTACATGATCGGGCGGTTTCGCCCGTTTCGATAGAGTGATTAATTGTGATCATTTTTATATGGATTTAATAAGATATTATTTTTTAATATTATTATTATTTTAAAATTTAAAAAAATTAAATTATTTATTATATTTTATATAAAAATTTAAAAAATTTGTAATGATGATATGAGATGAGTTTTCAATCTAAACCAAACCTAATTTTACTGACATTTTAGTTATTTCATTCATGGTATCTAAATATTAAAAATATAAATATATATTTAAATTTAAAATATTTAATTTTTTTTATTTAATCGTTACTTAATTATTATAATTTTTGTTAACTTCCAGACAAAACATTAAAACTAATTTAATTTTTTTAAATGTAAAAAAAATATTAAAAAATTATATTCTAACCCTCTTTTAACAATTTATATTCAATTTATTCTCTTTCATTTCTCAAATCCATATAAAAATCTTAAATTAAACAATTTCACAACTATTTACAAATTATCTCACTACTATTTATAGATTTCTCATGCCATCTGTGTAACCAAATAAGATCTTAAAACATAAGATTTGATTTATAAAATTTAAAATTTAAAATTTATGTTTCTAATGGAAATTTATCAAGTGTGTATTACACAAACTTAAAATATATATATATATATCTCAAAATGAAAATGGTGCCGGATCATAAATACTGGCCCTGTTTGGTTGTAAGACTCAGTCGAAATCAATTCAATTTAATCTAATTTTAAACTAAGTCTAATATCTAAGTACCCAACTATCAAATTACTAAACTCATCTTAACTCAAAACCTCCTTACACGTAGTTCTTACAATATTTTTTAACTCAACACATATTTATACATGAGAACCACAACCTTTTTCAATTTCTCATAAATAGTATTAAACTCATCTTAATATCCAAATAGATCTAAACTCATTTTAGATGGATTTCACATGACGCATTCTATCTACTCAATTCACTATTATTCACAAAGAACTCAGTTCAACTCAACATATAAACGCAGCCTTAATGATTATGCCTAGGAAATAATCATCATCAAAGTCGGGTTTTACTTTTTGGTGCGATGCCATTGGAGGATTGTGTTAATGCTAACATGGCTAATGATGTTTTGGATTTGTTTGCTTTAGTTTTAGATGGAGCTTACTTGGTCATCTTCTTCTATATTCTCGTACTACCAAACAATGACAAAGGCATGTTTTCAGTAAAAATATAAATAATAAATAAATAACAAATAACAAATATGTTCTAGAAACGTCGGAAAATGCGTGATGTTAGAATTATTGTCAAATGGAGCGGTGCGTTGGAGCACGCACATATGCATGATGGAAGGATGATCTGATGGCTGGCGGGCGTGCCAAATCAGCAAGGCGGTGCGCTGTGGGTTGGTGGGCGATGCCGTACTTTTTTTTTTTTAATTCTTGTTTCCGTATTTTATTTCATTATTTTTTTTACACTAGGTTAGCTTCCTTTGTTTATTTATTTAAGTATTGTTAAATATCCTCCCTTTTCCAAAACTCTTTCCTTTTTTTGATAGAAAACAAATACAACTAGGGGTATAAATTTAAATCGAAAAACTGGTAAATCGGTCTAAACTGGATCAGACCGAATCAGTTTAACTGGTTTTGAATCGGTCCGGTCCGGAACCGGTTCTTATAATTCATAAACCGGATGGAACTGGTCCGGTTCCGATTTTAAAATTTTTTAGACCAGACCAGACCGGACCGAACCGGTTGATAAAAAATATATAAAAAATAATATTTTATAAAATTAAAATTATACAAAATATTATATATATTAATATATAAGTTTTATATATAATGTATAATTATATGTGAAATTTTTATATATAATTATATATCATATAGGAAATAATTTCATATTATAATTTATAAAATATAACATAAAATGTTAATTTTAAATATGAATATTTGTAATTTATTTGACAATATACTATTAATATAATTATATATAAGACAATGTTATTATAAAATAAAAGTTTAATCTTAAAAATGAAAATGTAATTGACCGTGTATTATATAGCTATACTAATATATAGTTTATCACTAATACTAATATATACTAATATATAGTTATACTAATAGTCTAATATTAATACTATTATAAAGTCTAATAATTTATATAGCTATACTAATATATAAGTTTCTAACCTGTACTAATAGTTTAATATAGACTATAGTTATAGTTATATTAATAGTATAATATAGATTAATAAAAGTATAATAGATTTTTTTAAAACAGTTTTTTTTAAATATATTTTTAATGACAAAATGTCAAGCTTACATTTTAAAAAAATTAGAAAACCGGACCGGATCAGACCGAAAACCGGAAGTACTAGTTTAGGAAGATAACCGGTACGTAATCGTTTTTTAAAAATACAAAACCGGTCATACCGGTTCGGTCTAAGATTTTATCCAAAACTGGATCGGACCGGATCGGTTACACCTCTAAATACATCACTATTTACTTTAAATACAACTATCTTCATGCTAAGACTATCTACTCTTTTTTATTTTTTTTAAGAGCAGTACTATATGTATTTATAATTTTACATATAAAACTCATTTTACTATTTTTTTTAAATTTAAATATTGAACTTTCAATTTTATAATTATCAATATATCAATAACTGACACGTGGATAAATAAGTTTTTTATATAAATTTTTCTTAAGTATAGTTAATATTTTAAACAAAATATGGTGTTGGTCATCACTAAGGTACGGTTCGAATAAAATATTGTTAAAATATATTTTTTTAATATTATATTTATTTTAATATTTGAAAAATTAAATTATTTATTTTATTTTATATTAATATTTAAAAATATTATAATAATTAAATAAAATGAATTGAGATAAATACGAGAACTTGGAAATCAATGCTAAAGGAATGAAAGAGTTGGTACAACGACCAGTAGTACGGAAACTAGTTAGTGTGAAAAATTGTAGTTTGTTAATTTTTAATTTTTTAATTTGACTGTTGTCCAAATTTAAATACATTTATAAATAGAATAATGTTATATATAATTGTGCAGTGCTCAAATATCGTGCCGTCATTTTAGAGCTCATTTGCATGGTGGAACGATGATCTGATGGCGGGCGTGCCTAACAGCAAGGCGGTGCGCTGTGGCTTGGTGGGCGATGCATTACTTTTTTCTTTTTCTTTTTTTTCGTATTTTATTTCATTATTTTTTTTACACTAGGCTAGCTTCCTTCATTTATTTATTTAAGTATTGTTAAATATCCTTCCTTTTCCAAAACTCTTTCCTTTTTTGGTTAGAAAACAAATACAACTATCTTCATGCGAAGATCACTATTTACTTTAAATACAACTATCTTCATGCTAAGACTATTTTTTTTAAGAGCAGTATTATATGTATTTATAATTTTACATATAAAACTCATTTTATTATTTTTTTAAATTTAAATATTGAACTTTCAATTTTATAATTATCAATATATCAATAACTGAATAAGTAAGTTTTTTATATAATTTTTTTTAAATGTAGTTAATATTTTAAACAAAATACGATCTTGGTCATCACTAAGGTATGGTTTGAATAAAATATTATTATAATATATATTTTTAATATTATATTTATTTTAAGATTTAAAAAAATTAAATTATTTATTTTATTTTATATTAAAATTTTAAAAAATTATAATAATTAAATAAAATAAATTAAGATAAATACGAGAGAAATCAAAGCTGAAGGAATGAAAGAGTTGGTACGACGACCAGTAATACTGGAACTAGTTAGTGAGAAAAATTGTAGTTTATTCATTTATTTTTTATTTTTTAATTTGACTGTTGTCCAAATTTGAATACCTTTATAAATAGAATAATGTTAAGTACGGTTGTGGAATAAGTAAGTACTGTGTAATTATTTTGAAAAAGAAGTGAAATTTATTATTAAAAAATTATTTTCTTTTTATATAAGTTTTGTATTTATTTATTTTTTTCAAAATAATTACATAACACTTCATCACAATTTGCAAGTAACATTTCTCTTATAAATATTCGTCGAGATATTTACAGAGACGTCGCCTTGTTCTCTCTCTCTCTCTCGCATGTGGAAAGTTTGATCACTAGCTGCTCATCAAATAATAAATATCGTGCACGTTTTAAATTGTGAGAATTAGCAAGCAAAAGATGCATGCATACTGCATGGCAAGGCTGGCCAAAAAAATATAAATATAAAAATTAAAAAACATGATTTGAAAAATCTAATTAGTACGAACTGCCAGACCAATCTATATATGGGGATCGAATAAGATGAATTGTAAAAGGGCACGTACGTTGCAGCTTGGTGCGTACATAGGACGATCAGAATTAAAGAAATCGTACGTGGGCAAGGTGCCAGAAATTGGGGGCTGCTAGCAAGCTAATTGCATCATGCAGGACTCTAGCTAGCTAGCTTACTTAGTTATTATCTTGATCATGAAAGAAATTAAGTATCTGATTATGGGTTAATTATGATAGTTCGGTTAGTTGGAGGTTAGGAGTTCGACAAATCTTTAAAATCATCTCATCATATCTTATTTCATCCTAATATTTAAATACTATTAAAATACAAATATTTTTCAATTTTAACTTTTCAATTTTTTATCTTATTATTACCTAATCATTACAATTTTTCTAAACTTACAAACAAAATACAAAAAACAATGCAACATTTTTAACTCTCAAAATAAAAAAATATTAAAAAATATTTCTTATAACCCTTTTCTAACTTTATAACTTTTTAATTCAATTTTTTCTCTCTCATTTTCGAAAGTCTTATAGAAATCTTAACTCAAACTATTCACTACTATTTACAGATTTATCATCTCATCTCATCTGTGTAATCAAACGAGACCGAAAACTGATTGAGACTCTCAACTTGAGAGACTATATTTATGAATGGATAATTTCAATTTGAGTAATGCTAGATATTGTACACGTGCTGCATACTCTTTCTAAAAAGAGTGGGGTTCACCATTAAAACAATTAATTTTTTTGATGTGGATCTCACATTTACTCAGTTTTTCAAAAGAAATATGCGGCGCTTATGCAGTATATGACTACGAATATTATTTCTCTTTCAATTTTACTTAACTACATACCCTTCATTTTAATTAGAGTAGTAAACTAATTGTAAACTAATTATAGGTTTATTATTTTTCTTATGGAATAACATATACATGAGTATACATATAGATATATATATATATTGTCCAATAACGTAAATTTAAATTTTTGATATTGATTTCTTATAAATTAGTTTCTTTATTTTATCAACTATAGCTACACATCTCCACCATGATCCATCATCACCAATATTTACTGGTGATGATCCAACCAATTATCGTCGACCATTGAGTCTGAAAATGGCATCAACAAGTATGCATGATGAGTTGTTTAATTTGTTCATCCAAATTAATTAGGAGATCACATATATAGGTTACCTTTGATGGCCTAGCAATTAATCGTTTTTATCAGTTAGTAAAACCTAGCTCATGTAGCCATGTACGAGTATGTACAAATTTCTTGTCTTAAAGCCAATACGAGGCCCCTGATCAGCTCGAATATGAAGAAACTAGAAAATAAGTTCCTACCTATGATTTTTAATATTGACTCTTAACTCTTTTTTGGAATGTGAAGAAGGAAGATGTTCCAAAATTAGCTATAATTTTTACATATTGAATCGAGGAATAGTAGTACTGCAAATCCTAGTTTCCAGCAAAAGGAATCCAAACCAACCAAACAAATGGGAATTAAACGGATTGAAATATTGTGAAGTTGTTGTACTTGTAGCCACAATATCTACAGGAAAAATAGACTTTTGCGATCAATTTATTGCAACCAACAGATTGAATTGGTTGTAAATAAAGACTATTTGCAACTAATTTAGTCTGTTGGTTGCAATAAGTTGGTCGCAAAAACTTGTTTTTCTTGTAGAATTAATTAATATTAATTGGTACTAAATAATCTTCATGTCAAGTTTACCATTTGATCTGAAGAGTAATGCTATTTTTTATATTAAATCTTATCATCTTTAATCACACTACTTATGTGACATAATATTATTGTAAGTACGAAGCTTAATTTAATTATGTGGCAATCACTTAAATATTATCATATCATATAATAAGTGCAACTAATCTGACAAGATCTAGAATGAAAGACAACATGCATTTTCCTTTCCCTAATGTAATTATTGGTATAGTTGGTATGAGTACTAAATTTCGACATATTGAAAAAAACTCATGAGACTTAAATGATGTGAAGCGTGAATTTTGGTCTTGAAATGTCAAAAACTCAGGCTCCAATTTCATGTGTTGCGGCTTCGGAGTCAACAATATTAATCGAAGAAACATTAGGAGATAGATACCAATTAAGTTGATACTTCAATACTAGATGAGAAAATGGACAAAAGTCGAAGCTGGTCATGATGCAAATTATGCTGTTTCTTTTGAAGATAAGCAAGAAATTTTATTTTGGAAGATAGTGGTCATGATCAACTAGCTAGCTAGCTAGCTAGAAGGTGCACGCATTTAGGGCGCTATGACTAAAGTGCTTATTGAAAAGTAAGATCATGATGTTTGTGGGGTCAATATTACTACTAATGAATTGGGATTACTCCCATATTAGAAAGAGATGCAAAGGAAAAGAGTCATGTTATTATAGCTAGCTCCAAAGTAGGAACAAAAAAAGGACACGATGATGATGATATTTCCCAAGTTTATGCTTAAGGATGCGCAAGGGTACTGCGTATATGGATTAATCTATGAGGAAGAAGAATTGTATAAGGGCACGTTTCTTGATGCGTAGGAATTAAGAAGAAAGATACATGGATGCAAGTAGTGGGAGCAAGCTAGGCATGACATGAACAAGTAGCTAGTGTGAATGCATGCGTAACTTATCAAATACCGTTTCGAAAGCTTATTTATTTACTTTGAGGCATAGGGATCCAAAACAAAAAAATCATTTAAATGGATCTTTCCACTTTCAAAACTATAATATATGTTACATACAATCGTAGAGTACGTAAATATTGTACAATTATTTCTAGAAATAGTGTTGATCACTAGTAAAAAAATAGTTTTTTTTTTTTTTTTGTTCATGTGTGTTGCATATTTACTTATTTTTTTTTAAAGAGATTGTACGACGCTTACACGCTCTACAATTGCAAATTCATTTTGTCTTCTTTTAAGACACTCACGCACTACCATGAGCAACAAACCGTTTGCTGGAGTTGTTGGGGCTCACGTTTTGGGTGAGGTACTACGAGAAAAGCGGCAACTTAAAACGAGTGCAAGCGACTAATGAAGTGATAAAATTAACAGGCGGAAACGTAAGAGAATGAGATAGTACTATGGCTTAACCACTAACCAAGATCGAAGATGCTTCGAAAAAAACTAGATATATATTAAATTATAGATTTTATCAAAGTATTAAAGACAAGACGTGTTAAAACAAATATATATTAACGAGTTAAATCTATAACCTCTCCTTATCGGGTTAAATTTTTAGAATAAGTGATAATTTTAATTATATGGTATCAGAATAGATCGATTTTGAGTTTGAATCTCGCTCAACTCTACAATTTTTAGAGAAGTGATAATTTCACAAAACATCAAGCTCCACTATAAGAGTTTATACCTTATACGGCATAATATTGATCTAATAGTGTTCAGGTAACCCATATGCACGTATTTCTAAGAAGAAAATTAGAAAATACAAAATCCAATTTCAAAGAGGATAGGCAAATTGCTAAATAATACGTATATCATGATAATGATGGCCGGCAGGAGAAGTCATGAATGACTTTGATAACGCCACGGTAATGGAGATATGGATGGGAGGCGAGGCGAGGCTTGATATATATCCATCTTAACCTAATGTAAGACTTTCATAAATAATTAGGCAAACAGAAACATATAAACAAGAATATCTGTTGACATTATTATTTAATTTAAATGTACTTGATCGATCACTGGTATCATTCGATCTTTAGGAACAATACATACGTATCATTAATATTATAATTGGGTACGTACTTATGTGCACGCCTGAAATTGTACTCTTTAATTGGGACGTTTTCAGTAGTGCAAACATGTTTGATATAAATTCTCCTAAGAGCAATGAATATTTAAGAATTTATATGAAGAGTTTGGGCAATATATTTGTTTTTTCAATTGACCAAACTCTTATCAAATGCAAGGAAATTTGATTCCTAAATACCGGTGAAGTCTAATTAAGCCACGACCGCCTCAAATACATGTGAGGCCGCGTTTTGATTTCAAAGAACTACGCCAAATTACAAAATGGACTTAAGTGGGAAGACTATCATAAAAAGTCTAACCACAACCGCCTTCGTTTGGATAATGAGTTAAGATGAGATAAGATAAATTGAGATGAAAGTTGTCACTCGAGCGAATGTTCGTAATTAGGGTTTTCCATGTCGTACAGTATAAAATACATGTTATTTTTTATTGTATTGTGACTTTGAGCAGCCAGAATAAAGTAAGAGAAAGAGATAATTTTGTGAGATTCTTGAGAGTTCATTGGGATGTATTGGGGCTCTAAGATTGAAGATTTTGTGATTGATACTCCACATTTGTTGATAATGAATTTATTGATACTGACTCTTTTAGTGGACGTAGGCTCAAATTGAGTCGAACCATTTAAATTTTAGTGTTCTGTGTATAATTGTCATTATTTCTTTTTTATTTTTCTTCTGCTATTAATTCAATTTAACTTGGCCATTGATAACTAGTTAATCCCAACAAAAAATGCAATAGTCACAAAAGGATTTTATAAAATAAATTCATAAACCGACGTAACTTCATATGATACGTTCGATTTACTTTGTAATAAAAATAATTTTATATAAATCTGGCGTACCATATCAAGTCATATTAGTTTGTACGTTTATTTTTTTTAAATCTCTTTTGTAGTCAAAGTATTTCTCAAAGAAAAAGAAAACAAGAAGCATGGTCCACGATACCGTCATTTAAAAGACCAAGTGCATGGATGATGCTATTTTTATTTATTTATTTGTCTTATTAAAACTATATGTAGTTAAGGATCGCATCCACCCAATTTCAAACGATTAGGAATGGAGTGCCGTATCAACTTGAAAAATTATATCTGGCCAGCAATTAATAAAAAAATCATAGTCAGATGGTAGATTTCAATCGGTTTTCACTTTTGATTACTCTTCTTTGAATAATCTTTAATTGTTAGAAAATTTCCGGTGAAAATTTGGAAAATCCATTTATCTCATAATGCCGATTATCTATTTTGGGATTGCAGAACGATGTGAGAGGTATTTTTCACAGCTTTAATGATACATCGCAGAGCTAGCATTCAAAATAGTTAATGTCAAATACATTTTTCTGTAACATACAAAGAAAAATTGATCAAAAAAGACTATTCCAATGGATTTTCTATTTTGAGCTTTATTTTACATTTTGCTATAGTAATCCTCTAGATGTAGAGAATACTATTCACAACTCTAAAATATTTTCAATTATTTTCTCTCTTCTTTGCAAATTTATTGGTAGTTAGAAGAAATATTTGAAATAAGTAAAAAATATTAAAAAAAGAATATTTGAATGATATAGAAAAAAAAAATACATAAGCTTATGTATGACCTATTGTAAAAATCAGTATGTAAAATAAAAAAATTGAGTTTTGGTAATGTATTTTGAAGGATATGAATCATAGGATAAAGAAACTATTGAGAATGCTATGTAACTATGGTTATAAGGTTATGATATATTGTGGGACAGAGCTAGCGGACCGCACAACATTTACTCTTGGGCGTATGTCAGCACCCCAAGGACAGTAACCCATAGCCGAGCTGCCCATGCACCATCCTAGCCCATCTATGGGCTAATGCATGCCACGGGCCACCTTGGCACTTGCACCTATGTTATTGCTTTCTTATTTATTTCTACTTAATTATTTTGCAACGGACCTATTGGGGGTTTCCACTTTGTAATATCTACAAATAGGACCCTTAGACATTTAGTTTACATCTTTTGGCAAATTCCCTAAGTGGGTAGATTATTATTTTTGAGATCATTTTTCGATGTTTAACACTTGATCTATTTGGGTGAAATTCGTAAATCCCTAGTAGAGGATCATCACCTTGAAATTCGTGAATAGGTGTGGTTCAATCTATCTTGTTTCTTTGCAACTTTGTGAAATTCTTAAATCAAAGTTGTTTTGGATATCTTTGTGTTCATTCAAGTTCTTGAGTGTTCCTACTTTTCCATTTCCTATCATTTGATCTTATTATTTTATGTGTATTGTTCTTGCATTGTTCTTATGAGTTCATTGTGTTTGTTAGGCCATAACATTTTCCATTCACCATTTGATCCATCCCACATACACATTTCGGCCAGCCCTTGTGTTTGCCTTACCTTCCATAAATAAACACTTCCATAGCTAATCTCAATCAATCCACATTGACCTAACCGAAACCCTAAGTCTCCATCTTGCCAATTCCCTAATTTCCATATTGGCCACTTACTTAAACTAGCCTTCTTCCACATTACATAAGCCCTTGCCAAAACCCATATTACCTCCATCTTTCCATACACATATCTTGCCTTAGTTGAAAAACCTAACCTTCCATATAGATTTCCTAAACTTTAGGAATCGTAACCCTAGCCACCCTTCATCCAACTAAATCCTAGAGTCCCACAAGGTAATTCCTACCACTTAGGAATCCTTGACTCATCTCTAAATCCAATTTCTTGATCTTAGGAAATTCTATTCAATCTCTTATCCCTTAAATCTCTCAATCCCTAAGATCACTCAAGTCAACCCAAAACCATCTTCACTTACCAAAACCGAAACCCAATATTCCCTCAATCATATCCACATTTCCAAATCCTACTAATCCCTAATTCATCTCCTATAAGTTAAGAACTCATCTTCCATCTTCTAATTACTCCAGATTCGAAATATACCCATTGCCTTAGTCAAACTTCCAATTCCCAACAACTCCCATGTATCTTACCATTTAGGATCAAACTCTAGCCACCTTACTCATCTCCAAATCATATCTTCCTTATCATACATTTACTCTCCAATCTCTTAATTCTAGGAACTTCCCTAGAATTACTATATCCCTAAGATCACTCCATCACTCAAATCAACCAAAGATTTTCAACCTCTTGCCATATCCAAAACCTATCTTCCATATCCAATTCTTCAAATCACTTAAATTTTATCTTCTATATCCATTCCCAAGAATCACTCTAGTCAATCAAAACCTTTCACCCTCTTGCCAAAACCGAACCACCTTTCCATATTTGATCCTACACTTTACGGATCACAATAACCACTCTCATATTCAGCCAACTCTAGCCACCAAACCCTAGTCTCAATCATCCACATCTCCTTCCAAACCCTAGCAACTCATCCTACACTCCAACCCTAATTCAACTCTTTCAATCTCGAAATTCCCCTTAGTCACAATCCAAACCCTAGCCTATCTTCACCATACCCACCCTAAGCATCACCCAAGTGATCTCAACACCATGGGCAACCTTCAAACCATTCCACATTACATCAAACACACCTAATCATCACTTAGATCACCCGAACTCATCATCATCATCACTTTGATCACTAAATACCATGCCTTTATCAACCTAGAAACCCTCCATTGCCACGGAAGTTGAAGGCCAGGCAAGTTGGCAAGGCCCACTCGGTCATCATCATCACTAAGGCGAGCTCGTGGTCTTTAGTGTTTAAAGACAAGACCGGAGTCTCTAACAGCATATCCCTTGTTTGAACAAATGAAATTTGTTAATCTATTTTTTATCTTTTTAATATTGTTTTAACATCTTTAATCACTAAGAAAAAATTAAAAAAAATACAATTTTACTAATAGTTCTTTCTTAATCATTAGGTAAAAAAATAAATATTAAAATACTCGAACGGTAACATTGAAAGAGCTAAGTAGCATTTTCCTATATTGAGTGGCAATGCTATATATATGAAAGATATTTTAAATGTTTCATTGATCAACAGACTAAATGAAAATTTACTAACATAATTTACGTTTACTAGTATCATTAGGTATAATAAAATTCAGAAAGAATAACATTTCTTGATTTAGAACGTAGATAGACCGTCTGAAGCTCTGAACATCACACAGATTGATACTTCTTACAATTTTATGACTTGAATACTCTTTACAATTAAGAATAGAAAAATTTTACTTATCATCTTCAATTTCTAATTTCTCTAGACCACACATGATTTTTTTATTTTAATTTTTTTTTTCTTATCTAATATGCAGTGTATAGATCTCAATTAATTTAAGATGAATAAAATAAAAATAAATCATAAATAAATAAAAATAACTGTGGTATAAAATATTTGAGATGATAAATAGTAAAACTTGAATAGAAAAAAGATAGACGCAACATGTAGACTTGACTGTATCTAATGTTGGTCGTGATATTGGGTAAAAAAAAATTATAGGAAACTCTGATCCACGTCACACGTACACGATATGTACGTCAGCCAGCTCAATTATTGGTTGTAGGCCAAGGCCATTAATGTATATTGAAATATATAGAAATAAACCGACCGAGAAGATGACATGAGCTGCATTATCGGAGTAATTCTTTGAAAACTACTCAAATATAATATTCTTGAATTGCATTAATCATAGTGATCATCATATATTAATACTAATCTAAATCATGGGTCCTTTCAAGCACATGAAATGTCACTTCCCATGCTCCATCACATGCATGCACTCCATCGATCTTAGCTCAAAAGAATTGAAAATTAATATTTAATCCGTTGATTTTCTTAATTGATAGGGTCCGGCACTATAAAAAAATTGTTTATTTGAGACCAGTTATTTTCGGTGAAATGATTATTTTCAAGTAAAATTAATCCGTTTTCGCCGCAAATAATTATTTTTTTTTACAAAAAATATTATAAATATCCGTTTTTCTTGTAGTGTGCGGCCTTATGAGAATCATTTACAAGAAAAAAGTGTACAGATGATGGCATGGGCCATATTTGCTTGCAATTTCAACGATCAGAGTCATATACATATGTTTAGGATGGAAAGAGATAGATCATTCTTTATATATTTATTTTTTTATTTGTAGAGTAAGGGCACTTAATTTATATTTTTTCAGGTGATCAGGCATGCAGTATTTTCTCCAGAATCTTGCAACTTCAAGATTCTTAGAAACTAGGAGCCAAATGTCATGTTTAGTAGTTAGTACTGTAGAGGAGAAATAAAACCGAAAACTAATTAATTAATTAATAAAAGGTTATGTGCCTCACACGATATATATTATGGATATATTGTCCATGATCGCGCGATCGAGACGGCTGCCTGCAAAAGTCGTACATAAATTGTTTAAGTTACCCAATATTATAATTTCTTGTAATCATGGACCTCCAAATACTATATAATATATGCACCAAATTAATTAACTGATCTCGATCCATTTTCGTTAGGGATCATCGAAACCTTTGGAATGATCATCATTCCAAAATGTAAATAATAAGAAAGCTACTTCACTTGTGCATGCATGAGACATGCATAGTAGGGCGATTATATATCATTCCGTTAATAAAGATGAGATTAATGAAATAGTAAATTAATGCACTCCGATCGATCTCTCCTTGTGCGTATACAAGTAAACAATATTTACGTACAAATAATGATGCACATGAGTCATTGTCCAAGTTTTGTGTATAAATTGTCACAGCCCAGACTTTTTTTTCCTTGAAAAAAAGAACACGAGAAAATGCAATAAACAATTTCAACTAATAATAATATCCCAATAATTTTTTATTAAAATTTATAATATCACTTATATTTTTGTCTTATCTACATTTCTTTCATATTTTATCCCCGAGGGAAGAGCTAGCAATACTTCACTTCAGTTGTGTCTTTGCTTGTTGAGAGGCGAGCATCATTACTAATTCCCTTGTTTACAAAGATGACGAGCATTAATAAACCTTATTGCTTGCCAAGGAGCGAGCAATAGAATGTCATAATGCTTGTGTTGGGGTGGACACATTACATGTGAAAATGCTTGCCTACCGTATACTCCCTATCGCTTGCCAAGATGGCGAGCACCATCGTTTGCTATGTTGCCTAACACTCGAGCAACATCTTTCCTTATACTACTTCCCGATCTAACGAGCAATATTCTTCTTACGTTGTTTGCCAAGTGGAGAACATAAAAATCCATAATGCTCACCTAGTAGCGAGCATTTTACACAAGTCACTAATAGAGGTAAATATGTCAATCAACATCATAATAGAAACAAGGATGAACCGAACATCAAAAGTGGATTGTCTTTAATTGAGTGGTTAACATAGTAGACAAAATTTTTTGAAACATAAAAGGATTACATAACAAATTGTTTTTCATCCCATGGATACCCATGAAAACATTTCTACCATTTCTAGGAATAAATCCCACTTATATCTCCATCTTCAAGGGATAGGTCCCTTCATGGGAAAATATGGGTACTCTTTCTTTGGTGGAGGGGTTGGGATTACTATGGTAGTGGCAGCTGGTAAAACTAATTCACTATTGAGAGATTGGAGGGAAACTGGGGATTTCCTCACACATCTTGCCATGCCATTAATATCCTAGTACATGTAGCCGCTCAAGAGTACTAAACTCTCATTCTTCTGTTTGATTACGGTACATGGTTATCTACAAGGATGGTAACTGTTGTGCTTGTAAAATCTTCAACGGTTATATGTATAGTTCCATGTATGGAATAATGAAAGGAATGAGTTCGTTCATCATTTTTATAAGTGAGATTAATGCCGATAATGTGAACGAATAAGCATATGATCATGAACAATTTATATTGAGCAATTATTGTGCAACAATGGGAAGATAGATATTTCGTTTAATCCACATGCAGTATTACCAAAGATTGTAGCAACTATTAATCCAAGATTGAAAATATCTGAGCCATATCATCATATGAAAAAGACATCAAATAATCAAGTATTTATCAACAGGCTCATTCTTTGATCTTTATCTTGTCTAATCCCAACTTCACACATTTATCATTTTTCACTATTCATCGTTCACGGTATCATATAACCTGTACGCATGGTTTTACCCCCCAAGTGGGTTGTATGACCTTTACTCCCATTCATTATGCAGGGTTTTCCTCTCACAAGATCCAGTGGCCTCTTGCCATGGGGTATGCTCCCCCCAGGACTGCTTCAACCCCATTACATGTATTGCACTATCCATAATCAAACCTAGTACTAATCTCAAAATCGGAACATCTTTGGTTTAGTTTTTTAATTATATTAAAATTTTCAACTTTGTCCCCATAATTCCATCAGCTTTTTATAGAGACATGCTTAAAGCAATGTCTTTTGCATGAGCATATAGCTTGTTACAGAGGCAGGCTAAAAGCAGTGTCTTTTGTAAACATAATTTAATGAATGATGGAAAAAGGGATACAAGCATGCCGATTTTAACAATTTTTAATTATTCAAAATTTACAAACAAAAAGCTCTAATCATAATTAATTAACATCACATAAATGGTTAATATTTCGACAATCAGTCTTGAATTAATAATGAAATCAACAACAAATGGTTAGACAGATCCATAATAATATAATAGATAATAAATAAGTATTCAGTAGGCTTGTTCCTAGGACTAGCACAATTCCCATTTACTTTGATAAGTAAAATTTTAACTTTGGGTGGATTTCTTTTTCTTTTTCCCTTCCTTTTCTTTTCCCCACTCATGGTCCATGTTCACCTCCTACCTTGCTCTCGTCTACACTCTCACGGAAATCCACGTTTGGCACTCTCACTTTTTACTTGCACAATGGGAACCAAGGTGAGCTTAGTCTTAAAGATCCATAGCAAATTCCAGATGGACTAATTACAAGATCAAGAGCCAAGAAGATCAAGGAAACAATGCAAAATTGGTGTAATTTATTTGGGATGAAACTAGTAAGAGCCCAACACTTAATATGAGCTTGAAAGAAGGAGAACCACTTTTGATCCACTTAATACAAGCTGTGGAAGACATGACTTAGAGTTATTGTTTGGGCCTATTGTTATTAAAAAATTTCAATTTGTTAAAGGATTTATTTTATTAGTTTAGAAGAAGTAGGCTTGAGGATATTTGGCCCACATATGTCTTATTTCTTATGAACTAGGATTTGTGGTAAGACCTTGTATTTTGGATAATGGTTTATTTGAAAAGTTACTTTTTAAGAACTATGATTTTATTTTCATCAAAGTGGGGCACCTAAGGGTTTCTCTTAGGGTAAAATTCGGCCAGGGGCATTTTGGGTAAAAGGGGCCTTGTTTTGGCCTAGGATTAATTAGGGTTTAGGTATTTAAATACCTTGTAGCTGTCCAACACAAGTTCATTTTTAGACAATATTGAATTTTCATTGTGAGTTGAATTTACTCTTTATGTTCTTGATTGAATTTTTGAACTTATTAAAGGTAAATCACAACATTTGTGACGTTCCTCCTTATAATCTGGGTTCTTGAGACAGGTTCTTCAACGGGTCTAGATTTTAATATAATCTAGGTTGTTGAAATGAGTTCTCAACGGGTCTAGATTCTCTATCCATTGCCTTGATTTTTTACTTTCTTGGGTAAGTTTTTAAATTGATTGTGAGTTCAAGGGATTCCATTCCTACGGGTTCATATCACACGCCCATTCTATGCTTTTCACTCTTACTCGTTGTCTTTTCTTACCATTGCTTTCACTTTTCACTTGCTCACTTGTTCCTTGTTTTTCACTCTCACTTGCTTTCTTCGCCACTACTTTCACTTTGTGCCATCACTCTTTCACTTGTACGTTTTCTCTTTTCACTACGAGTTACTACTGGTCCCCCTGTTTATAGTAACTGGATCCTTACAACTAAAGTAAATTAAAGCCAATTAGGGTTAAAACCCATGTTATCCTAGTTCCTACTCTACACCCTAGGTCTAGGTAGAATCTCAGTGCTGCAATTTCGATTATTCTCTCTAGGCTCATCCAATCAGGGCATGAGTCTCAAGCGCCACTCACATTGCTTTTATGGTCCATGCATTGATACAACTCCAATAACAACATGTGCACTGCTAACGAATTCCTTGACCTTAGAGCTTCAAGATGTATCCCACATCACTCAGTTCCCACCAGTTTGTGAGAACTACACAACAATATAGTTTATGATTTTAATTGGGTGCTGTCTAAGATTCTGTTTTTTCATTTTAGCTATCCACTACATTTCTTCTTTTCCCAAATGAGACATAGAGGTAATTGAAGTTGAGATCTCTTACTAAATGCACCAAAATAGACGACCGAAATTTATTCCTATTGATTGTAATTTCAAGCTACAACTTATCGATCCACTTCTTGGATCAATACCAATCTCCTTTGGGAATCTCCTCATGAGTTGGCTTAAACCTATATTTCACTACCCGTTTCTCTTAATTCATCCCCCTCTGCCTTTGAGAAAAGGGTAACGAATCAAAGGTTCATGCCCATGTGTCTCCTTATATCTCTCATTTTTGTATTAGGTACCGCATCCTCTCCTCTTCTAATGAGATTTTTGCATAGGATACCCCACCTCCCTCCTCTTGTATCTATAGTTTTAATTTTATAGATAGTTGTTTCAAAAAAATAAAGAAATATGTCGGAGGGAGAGTTTTGGGTGCCATGCTATGAAAATTTTAACTTTTCAATGACATTTTTATCCATTGAGATGTTAGAATGTACGTTTCCTATACATTTCAATTACAACTTCATAAAGAATCAATTTAAATTATAGAATTACATCCTTTTATCCTCCTGTTTCAATATGTGTACTAATTTATATCATAGTTTGTAATAACTTTCAACTTTGAAAATAAAACTCTATGAGATATAAACTCATTTTAGTCAATCCGTACAAAACAAATTTGAGAGATATATAAATATAATATTAGTATATATGTGTAGTATCTCTATTAATGGATCGTTACATGATTGCTAATGGATATAAACATAAATATAGAATTTATACTAATTGATCATTAGATAATTACAAAGAAGTATATGAGAACTTCCATATCAGCCATTTGTTAGTTTTCAAATTTGAACTTTGAAAAGATTTAAGAAAATTATGTTCTCTTAAAATTAATGTGGTAAAGTATGCAGGTAACATACCCCCACTACTATACTTATACAACTAGTACTATACTATACTATGTAACATACTACACATATATATACTACATTGCATATATATATATATATATGTGTGTGTGTGTATGTGCACGTGCGCGCCCGCTTAATAAACATTTAGAAGTGTTGTATTAGAAACAATCATGGTTAGACACGTTTTCCTCAACAGGTCATATGTGCATCACTTGTTTAAAAAGAAAATCTTCAATAATAAAAAAAAAAAAGTAAAAACTTACTTTAAAAAACATAGAAGCCAAGAAATATATAAAATAAAAAAAAATTAAACGAAATACGTTTTAGCGTAAAAATAACATTCAAACCCAAATAAAGCATTAAAGTTCACATACTTAGTTCGAACATTAATGAAAATGCATTTGAACTTATAGTACTTATCAACTTTCAAACACAACATAGATGTCCAAAGTTAACGTACTTCATTCGAATGTTGATTACAATACATTCGAACTTAATGTAGATATGATGGAATGTATTATAACTAATGTTGAAATGTAAGAGAACGTTCGAACACAAATTTGAATATTGAAACTTGAAACGTTCAAAGCTAGTTCAAACTTAACATCACATTCATTAAACATTAATGGATATACATTCCAACTTGAAAATGCGTTCAAAGTTATTATAAATAGGAAAATGCTACTTTGCCCCCTAATTTATACCACTTATTATGCCACTTAATGTGACATTATAATATGGTGCCACATCGCTTTAAAATAAATTAAAAAAGAAATGATAATACAAACATAAAAAGGTAGAATGAATTTAGGATTTTAGTCTTTTTCTTTTTGTATTTTTGGGAGTCATTTTGTTTTGAATATGTATTCTTTTAAAAAACAAATAATAAGCTACATAGCTACAAGTCAATGAAGCAAAATAAGTGGTATAAATTAAGGATATAGCAATATTACCCTAATGGATAAATGTTGGATCAATGATAAGAATATATTTGAAGTACTTACGTCAATACTTGAACACATTATAATATATATTCAAATGTAAAAATAAACATTCAAGCACAAATGATCATGTTCAAACACAATTCTAACATTCAAATCTAACATCAGTCAAATGTTCGAATATTAACAGAAATAAGTTCAAATGTTATATAATTATAATATGTTCTAACTTATAGCAAAAGATTATCGATAAAAATGAAGCACATTAATATATTCAAACTTAAATTCCAAGAAAAATGACACGCTTCATTTTCTTAGAAATTTATATATACACAATCACCATTAGTGATAATAAGTTCACAAGTTAATGATAATATGCTGGAATATACACACACACACATGTATATTATATATACTAGTTATGGTACAATGTGCAAGGCACGTTTTTCTAGTTGAGAAAAAAATATTGTGAGAATATTATATTTAAGTAATAAGTAATTATTGTATGAAGATGCATAATAATTATATTCTATTTACGAAGTACTGGGCAAAAGACTAATAGTTCAAAATAGATTATAACTGAACATAAGTTTAGCAAAATAAGCAACATACAGGAAGTGAAATTATAGTTTTTTTTTTCTTAAAAGTTGTGCATATGATGTAAATATTTTATAGGACTATCAAAGTGGATATTGTGTAGTTTGGAGGATGTATTCATTCAAGAACTATGTTGTCGTTTCTTCTATGGCATGAATTGAAATGATATTGAATTTTTTTGTGACGTTGTTGTTCCCATTGATCCATATCTGCAGTGAGTTGAATGATCTATTATTTTTTAGAAGTTTTATCTGCTATGTGTTGCAAATAAGGTAGATGCTCCTGTATGGAATGAATTTAGAGGAATTGCATCATCAATATAGATATTAAATATGATAAGTATAAAAAATAGGAAGAATGATTCATTCAAAAAAAGATTATACAATTTGAAATACTTATTCCATTCCCCACAAACAAAATAACACATATTGTCATAATAATAATAATAATAAGTTAGGATGTTCCTCTTGTCCCCAAAGAAAATGAGACAAGTAAATAAAATTTGAATAAAATAATAGAAGATCATTATAAAAATGATTCCAAATTATTTACATTTATTGAGGTCGATTATAAGAATAATAGATTAGTTCAAATAAGTTGTTTCATAATTTGTATTAAAAAAATTATAAAATAAAATTTTAAACGATTTGAAGGGAATGAGTGAGTGATAAAAAGATAAGCTCAATCAGAAAGTAATAAAATAAAAGAATAAAAACATAAATTTTTAAATATAAGAAATACAATGACAAGGATAAAAATAGAAGAGTAAGAATAAAGATGGACAAAATGAAAAAAAAAAGGGACAAAAAGTAAAATTAAAGAAGGACAAAATGGGAAAACAGAACTTGGTCAGAAAGTAATAAAATAAAAGAATAAAAAAAGTAATTTTTAAATAGAAGAAATTCAATGACAATGATAAAAAGGAAAAAGTAAGAATAAAGATGGACAAAATAGAAAAGAGATTTGGAGAAAAAGCAAGACCAAAGAAGGACAAAATGGAAAAGCAAAACTCAGTCAGAAAGTAATAAAATAAATACATAAAAAAATAATTTTTAAATAGAAGAAATACAATGACAAGGATAAAAGGGAAAAAGTAAGAATAAAGAGGAACAAAATGGAAAAAAAAAATTTAGAAAAAGCAAGATCAAAGAAAGACAAAATGTGAAAACAAAACTTGGAGAAAAATTACTGTTCATACGCGGATAGGCTCTTTTTATTATAGAGAATATATATATATGTATGTATATGTAGCATGAGAAACCAATTCAATAACGTTTAAACTTAATACATTTCATTTGAATTTTAATGGTAAGATGTTGAAATGTAAATAGTAATATATTCAAACATATTTGGTAATTCATGAGCCAAAAAAAATCTGGAAATTCTTATAAAACTAAAAAGTAGCATCACAAAAAATATAATTCGATCATCCTTTTAATGTTAGAGAAATTTGTGAGTGGTTTGTTATGATTGAAGAACTATTACAAACTAGTAATACTAAATACAGTCGCAGAATGCACAAACATCGCTCAATCATTTTGAAAACTAGTGAGATCTACTATTAAAAAAATTAATTTTTTATCATGTAGGTACCGTATTTACTCACTTCAAAAAGATTGCACAACGTTTGCACATTCCACGATTGGAAATATTATTTCTCATTACAAAAAGGTGCTTATAGTTACTTTTTTTTTCCATCACAATCTTTAACCCGTACAAACAATCAAAATTGTTGCAGTGAAACACTAAAAATCACCACACATTGTCTTCCTCAAGTAGGTCTAGAAGGATCAAAGTCAAGCAATTAGATTTCCTAAATTCTAAATAGCAAGTGAAGAAACAATATTTAAAGGGTAGGAGTGTAACTTGGGGTTTTGGGAAGGTACCTCCTAAAACAATTAAAGCAAGAAGTTGAAGTTTGGATTCGAGACTATATTTGCTTTTATTAGACCATTTGTAACTAAATGCATTAAAATTCTGATTCGGGGTTGAGAAATCAATATACGAGTTGAACTATTTCATTGTGCTCATTTTTCAAATTTGTTAAATATTTGTTTATCATTATCTATTTGATCTATTTGAATCCCATACTCGTAGTTGTGATCAAATCTACACATGAAAAATAAGTGAGTCAATATTGACCGGCTACTCCATTGTCATTGCTTTCAAATACCCCTTTCATTCTTCCAAGAGGGTTGGAACTTTTTTTTTTTTTTTGTCAAAGCTAAGGTTGTAAAATGAACAAAGCTACTTGACAAGCAGCTTGAACTCGACTCGATTAAACTTGAACTTGACTTGAATCGAATATTAAATGGGTTGTTTATAAACAAAGAATTAGGCTCAATTATTAAACGATACAAGCTCATATAAAACTCAATCTACTCGATTAATATTTGTAAACAAACTCGTATGAAGTTTGACTTGGCTCATCAGTTCGATTTGTATACATTTATACATATATAATACAATATGTATTGCATTATATATATTATGTATATAGAATTATAGTCCACTACATATACTATATATATATATATCTATAATATATCATATAGAACTAGAAGTTATGATGAGTACATATATGTTATATTTTGTATGTATGATGAATAAAATATTAGCTATAAATTATCTTATTCTTATCAAAGATTCAAATGTCATATAAAAAATTATGCTTACAAGCTACAACTTACATATAGACAGTGTAACAGACTCACCATGGAAGTATAATAGTAATTATAATATTACCTGTAGGATATAAACTATAGTTATAACTTATCACTGATAATTCTATCATTCTATGAAATACTATTTTATATATAATTTACTTATATAAAACAATAAGATTAATAACTAGTAATACTATATATAAAGTAATATACATATTTAGTATTCATATCCGTTATTAAAATTTAATAAATCATACTAGTTGAGTACTAGACTATTAGACTAGTGTCTAGCAATAGTAGTCTAGTACTAGTCTAATAGTCTAGTATTAATTCTTACACATGCATTATAAATATAAGCATAAATACTAATATTATTTTATGCAAATATAAGACCGTAAGGTATTAATATTAAACTATTAATGTACTGATTTTATAGTTAATATACGGTATTAGTATTATAGTATATAGTATAATTATAATATTATGTTATGAGTAATAAATTATAATGTTTGATAACATATAATGTTAGACAATGTTATACATATATATACAGTATAAATATATAGTTTTTGTGCGTATATATATATGTTAATATACGATATTAATATTGTAGTATTAGTCTATTAGATGGTGGTGTGTTAATAATTATATAGTATTATTAGTATTAAAGTCTAACATAAATATATAACATTACAAATTTAAAAATTACACCATATGGTCCATATATATATAATATACTAATATATGTTGTTATGTAACATGTTACATGTTAATATATTGTAGGTCTGTATAGACTTGGAGCAATAGGACCTCGTGTTGCTGTGGCCTATGCAAGTTTGTAACGGAAGTTGGGGGTCAGGACTTGCTAGAAACATGCTAGCCCTTGCATTTGTAAAATGAGACCTCAGCCGTTTATTCCATTTACTAGAAACCCTAGCATACAAGATGATGACATGATGTTATTCTCATTTCTCCTTGCTGCATTTCACTCTCATCAATCATCTCTCAGAGTCTCAGTCCATTTCTACTAAATACCCTAGGAGGCTAAGCTTACATGATTTGTTGGAGAAGCCTTGATTCTTGAATGCTTGCAGCCGTCAAGAACTCGAGAGACTGAGACTGAGTCTTGAGAGAGTGACACTGGCTATGAGAAATCCTAACAAACGTAGCCAACAACTGCAATCTCAACCACGAACCATGGTAGTCAGGCCTCGGCAGATTAGTCATTAATACTAGCATTTATGAGTCCAAACCAATTGTATCACTAATTCAATGGTTCATGATTATTTGATATGTCGAATCGTCTGTCTCTCATTCGATTAGCCAGGTTCTTTCTGATTTTTAAGCATTTCATTGTGAGTTTGGTAGATTTGGAACCAGATATCACTAGTATGCTCAGCTTTGGTTCTCTCCTAACTATTTCTAAATTGTAGTCTTGTAGCTTTAATCATCTAATATGAGTACGCCGAAGTGATGTGACTGGTAATATCAATTTCTCAAATTTTGTTGCCCTGCAGACCCTGTGATACAATAATCGACAATCACGACACATATGCATCCTTCTCTTGACTGTACGTCTTTGACTTTGATTGATATGAAAATGGTTTTTTTATTTTGTAATGCCAGAAAATTGTTTTTTCCTATCTGTTCTTGCTATTGTTTGCACTATATTTTACTTGCAAGAGCTTATTATTAGTCGTATTGAAAATTTTTGCTTAAGATAACCTTATGAAGAAAGAATTTACAAATCTGTACTTAAAGCAAAATTTTCAATCCATAACACCATGAGTTTAACTTATTCCTCCTTCTTAATTCTATGTTTATATTTTTTTCCTATAGATTTAAATTTTGTTCATTTGCTTCTGAATTCTCTCGGTTTGTTTGTGTATATTGTGTGTAGCCTATGGTTTTTTATAATGTCTACAGATAGAGTCATAGAGGTGATTTGCTTATAAATTATAAATTATAATCTTGGATTCCTACTTGAAGTTTCTGGAGGTGCCTTGCTTCTAGAGGCTGGACAAGTCATTGAGGCATGGTTGTTTTGACACTGGTCGAGTCAAATCTATTTGACATTTTCCCGTTTGAATTTAGAAATGAATTGAGATAGTTTTAGATGAGTTAAATAAAATATTGTTAGAATATTATTTTTAATATTATTATTGTTTTGGGATTTGAAAAAGTTGAATTGTTTATTATATTTTGTATGAAAATTTGATAAAGTTATAATGATGAAATAGGATGAATTGAGATGAGGTGAGGTGAGTTTCGAATTCAAACGGGTAACTGTATGTTCTATATTTATAAATATATTTTATATTTCTGGACGTGCCTTGCTCGAGAGGCTCATTGATCCATCGGGGCAAGGCTGTTTTGAGAAGTATAGAGTCAAATCTATTTTTTACTTTAACTTATTTTAGTTTATTAATATAAAATGTATGTTCTATGTTTATATTCTTATTTTATGTTTCTGGGGGTGCCTTGCTTTTGGAGACACATCAAGTCATCGAGGCAAGGCTATTTTGAAAAGGATTGGGTCAAATTTGTTTGACTTTAATTTATAATTTAGTTTATTAATATAATCTGTTTGGTTTTGTGTTTACAAATGATTTATGTTAGAAAATGGATGATCGTATGAATGAACATGATTCAGTGGAGGAGTATGAAAATGAAAAATCTATTAAATTAGTAGAGCCCATGTCTGATGATGATGGAGATATTGAAAATACTAAGGTTCCTAATATAGTTGCCAATGATGGCCCAACTGAAGTGTAAACGAACCACCTATGAAAGAAAGAAGAGAAAAAGAACTTTATTGTATGGAAGGATTTTGTTGAAATTGAATGAGATGGTGCTAAACAGTCTCAATGCAAATGGTATAAAACTTTGTTCAAAGCATCTCGATCGAGTTCTACGACTACACTAAACAGGCACTTGCTAACTTGCTTGTCATACATAGTCTCTAAGAAAAAGCAAAGGTTTTATTAGTTGAGTCGAAGGAGCCAGATAATGGGTTCACTGTGTCAAACTTTGCCTATGATCATAATAAGGTGAGAGAGTTTGCCTCTCATATGATACTTTACCATAAATATCCATTCTCTTTTATGAAACATGTCATGTTTAATAAGTTTATGAGTGTAGACACTCCATATTGAAAAAAGATGTCTCGTGCTATTGCAAAGGAATCCATGATAACTTATGAAACGGAAAAAATGAAATTAAAGGCTTTGCTTAAAGTTGCTAATAAAGTTCATATCATAACTGATATGTGGATTTATTGTAAAAAGACTTTCATATATGGTAGTGACATGTCATTTTATTGATTGGCATCTTCAAATGCGTGTTTTTATAATGTACCACCTACATATTGGCCTACTTATTGCAAATACTTTACAAAAGTGTTTTCATGATTGGGGAATTGAGAATAAAATTAGTTGAATTACTGTTAACAATGTAAGTTCTAATGATGTTACCATTAGGATTTTGAAAAATGATTTTAGATTGAAGATAACATTGTTTGTTGGAGGAAAATTATTTCATGTACATTGTTGTGAGCATATAACTAATTTGCTTGTGCAGTATGGACTTGGAAATGTTAGAGAGATCGTTGATTGTGTGAGGGATGATATAAAATATTTGATAGTATCAAAAAGTAGGCTAAAATAGTTTAGTAAAATTACATAACAGTTGTAATTGCCCTTAAAGAAACTAATTTTAGATGTATCTACAAGATGGAACAACACATATTTAACATTGGATGCTGCAGTTTAATTAAAAGAAGTGTTTCTCAAATATGGTGGTATAGATAACAGTTTTGAGTGGGCTCCAAGTGTTAAAGATTGAGAGTAAGTTGAAGATGTTTGTGAACTATTTGTGATTTTCAATGAAGTAACCAATATTATATCCGGAAGTGATTAGCCAACATCAAACATATTTATTTCTGAATTATGGAAAATGAAGGTCATCTTAGGTTAGAAGTCTAGATATGAGAATGAGTATATGAAATCAATGGTAAGAAAAATGAGTTCTAAGTTTGAAATTTGTTGGGGAGAGTGTAATTTATTGATAGCAATTTCTGCATTCTTAGACCCCAAATTCAAGATGGTGCTAATCCAGTTTTATTTTCCCTTTAATTTATCAAGATCTAGAAGCTTCCAAGAATATTTGACATGTTTCTCAAGTGTTACATGAGTTGTATGATGGGTATATTAAAGAATACAATTCAACTATTGAGGCACAAAGAGGGCAAGAACATGCTTGAGCAAACTTATCCAGTGGTTCCTCTAGTGTTGGGAGAAACATGCAGTGTAACAAGTCATTTTCTTTTGTAAGAAGTGTTGAAATAGTGCAACCGATCAAATCAGAACTGGACAATTATTTAGAAGAGTATATATATCTGAAAAGATGATTCAGATGCAAATTTCAATACTTTAGAATGGTGGAAAGCAAATACTCATAAATTTCGCACTTTGTTCAAATTGGCCTGAGATATATTGCAACACCAATTACCACTATTAATTCATAATCAACTTTCAGTGTAGGTGGCAGACTTATTGATTCTCATCAAGTTTCATTGTCAACTGAAACAATATAGATGTTGTTATGGGAGTCTGATTGGGTTAGAGCATTATATGGATTTAAAATCTCATTAACTGTGACAATATATTTAAACTTTAAGTTGCTAGTGTATTATTTTATATTAAAAAATTTACATAAATACTAACTGATTTTTTTTGTCAATAGAAGGATGTCCCATCAACAACTTAGATTCTCTTGCTCTAGGTGAGACCGTGAAAGTATTTCAATTTGATAATATGTGATTTAATCGACAGCTTGTTTTTATTTTTGTATATTCGGTAGATTAAGATGATTTTTTTGATATAACATTTAAGATAATTTCTAACTCCTCACCATCTAGTCGATTAAGTTTTGTTCAGGCAAATTAAATTTTGCATTATTCTCAAACATCCCTTGATGGTATGAGTAGCCTAGTTTGAGTACTGAGGTATTCTCAAATATTCTAAGAATGTATCACTACTACTCATTATATTATTATTTTTTACTTATTTTTCACTACTATTCATTACTATTCAATATTCTATTATTACTTTTTCACTACTATTTAAAAAATATCTCACTACCCAAACGCAACCAAGTTAAAAGTACTTGACTAAACATGGAAGGGATTAAAAATTAACTTAATATTTTTTTAGTTTGTATCAGTGTATGCAAGTTGATGTCATGGTGATTTTATTGAAGTTTGGTGTTTCCTAATTAGTATATGCAGGTATAGTTGCTAACTTGATCTCATGCTGAAGTCTGTATGCATCTTAAGTCTTAATTGCTGGTTTATGATCTTATATGACAATTTATAGTTTGTATGATGTTATCTCTGATGCTATCTCAGTGATATCAATATAGTCTATGATTTTTTATCAGGATTGTATGATGCTAGCTTAATCTCAGTGAGATCTCTAGACTGTGATGCTATATCTGATGGTTTATTTATTTGATTGATTGCTATATTGTTTTAATACATATTAGATATATATATTTATATATCAATGGACAATCTAAGAGATCTGTTAATTGTTATTGTAATTATTGAAAATTACCATCATGACATATCAAATTTTGTTGAGGCAAATTAAATTTTGCATTCAAGTCAAATATCCCATGATAGTATTACTAAATTAAAAGTAGTTGAGTAATCATGCAATGAATTATAAACAAATTTAAATGTTTTTAGTGTATGAGTGTATGCAGGTTGGTGTCATGTTGAAGTATGGAGTTTTCAAATTAGTGTATAGGTTTAGTGCATAAATGGACTTCAGTGCAGGTATAGACCTAAAGACTATAGACTGTTTTCTAAGTTGATGAAGTTTGTATTCATCTTAAGTCTTAGTGATATGCTAATTTGTTATATTGGTTTATTTTATCTGTTCTATTTGGGGACTTGCAAGAATCCATTGTTACGTCTCGGGTTGTACGCTGCCAACCATTTGTGGGACACTTTCAACCATTTGTGGCTCGCTTCAGCCAAGGTCAGATTATAGATTATGAGTCTCTAATGCTATCTCCGCAGACTGTGCTTGAAGTAAATGGAGGAAAGCTTGCAAGTTGCATAGAAGATGTGATTCATGAAGACTGAGGACTTTAGAAAGCATTTTTGGTTTTAAAGTTTAATGTACCATAATTTATAAGCATTGTTAATTTGTTACATTTTATTTAAATTGTTAATTTATAATTTAATGTACCATAATGTATCTAAGGGCTTGCCACTCCTGTTGTAACTTTGTATTTTATTGTTAGTTTGTTATGTTTTAAAGTTTGTATTTATTTTAAGTTTGTTATAATTTATTTGGAAATAGAAAAATCACCCATCTCGAGCAGAGTCAAGTTGAGCTCGAGCTCACCTCGAGATCAAACCAAACCTCAAGCCAAGCTCTAGTTTATATTTCACATAAATGAGCCTAGCTCGAAAGAAATTTTGGACTGGCTAGGTTTGGATACAAAAAACATTTCATTTTATTTCATTTAATCATTACAAATTTTTTAAATGTCTATACAAAATATAATAAACAATTCAACTTTTTCAAATCTTAAAATAACAATAATATTAAGAAATAATATTCTAATAATATTTTATTCAATTTTTATCTCAATTTATCTCCTTTTAACTCACTATCCAAACTTCCTCTTATAACGAGCCGAGCCGAAGCTCGTTACGCGTTAGTATTTTAAACGAGTGGAGCTCGTACATCATATACTCGCTCGAACTTTGGTCGAATACAGCACTAGTTATAGTCAAAGCTAACCAGATGGACCAACTTGACCTGAAGCATTGGCTTCTTGGGATTCGATCAGGTTTTGGGTTGATAATGCACGAGTACACTGAAAGCAAGCCCGCTAGACCTATTAGGAGGTTTTCCCAAGAGGAAAATGAAAGACATACTGGTTCAAGTTTTTGGCATTACTTTTTTTTTGTGTCCTTGCAAAACCTAAAGCGGCTGTTTAACTTGGCCGTATAGCTAGTTCAGCGAGTGAACTCTCTTATAGAGTGTACCAGCTGGTTGAACAGGTCAAATCTCTTGGGGGCATTATAATAAATCTGAGATCAAAACTCACTTTCCTCTTTCCTGGACAGCTGATATGTGGGGATCGGGAAGATCTCTTGGACTCTAAAAGAAGGAACAAAGAGAAACAGCCATAAATATATTTCCAAGTCAATCAACACCACGAAGACAAAATGGTCTGCCAAGTTTGAATTTAAGCTATCTGTGCCTGTATTGGTTTGCATATTAAATGCTAGCAATTGAAAACGAAAGAAAAGTAACCATATTTTTCAGCTTAATTCCAAACTTCTTCAAACCCACGTGAAAAAACTAGTCAAATTCGAAGGTTCCAGGTTTGATTGAGGAGACAGAACCTCCAATTTTCAAACCATACGTTGACAAAACTGACACCAGTGGGGAGAAAAATTTTAAGGAAAACCAATCATTTAGCTCAATTTGGATACACAAATCTTCTTATCTCATCTCATTATTACAACTTTTTCAAATTCTTATATACAAATATAATAAATAATTTAACTTTTTCAAATCTCAAAATAAAAATAATAATAATAATTTATTCTAACAATATTTTATTCAACTACTATTTAAAACATCTCATCTCATCTGGACTATCTATCCAAACCCAACCTTATTATTGAATAAGTTGAGATGTTTCCCTTGCAAAAGGGAAATATTCATCATCAAAAGAAAACCTGCTACATAAAGCTTCCAGAATTATACAAAAAGATGACAGATATTCAACACAGCATGAAAGACTTTCAAAAGCATAATGCAGAAAAATCAAGAAAGGCTTCTCAAACCCGCGTCCTACAAGAACTTCTCGATGCTGGCAGTTAGTGTGGTTATGGGCACAGCACCAATCACGACATCCTTCTTCTCACCATTGATGAAAATCATGATTGTTGGGATGCTTCGAATTCCGAATTGGGTTGCGATTGAAGGACTATCATCAGTATTGAGTTTGAAGCACTTGAGCTTCCCAGCATATTGCATTGATAGTTCACCAATTACTGGATGGATCATACGGCAGGGCCCACACCATGGAGCCCAAAACTCAACCAGAACAGGCCCTTCAGCCTTGAGGACAAGTGATTGCCATGTAGCATCGGTCACAGTAGGAACTGAAATTTTGAAAGACAATGATCAGTCAACTCAACTTATATAAATCCCGCACGAAGAAACATTTGGGGGCATTTCATGGAAGAAACTAAAAATCCATCCAGTCTTTTAATTCCAGAAATCACAAAAAGAAGAATCAGCATTAAACATTTTTGGATAGTTAACATTGAAATTCAATTAACAGAACAGAACAGAACAGAACCCTACAAAGATAGAGGCTGTTTAAACTTTAAACATGCATAGTGAGACTTTTAGCTTCGGTCCAGCTTATGCCCCCCGCATCAGCTTCCTAAAGCAGATATGTTTCTCAGAGATTAACAAACCGGTTTTTGTATTTTTCCGCCTAGGTTTGGCAATTCTTGTTGCTGTGTTGGGTTTAAATCGTTCACATCGGTTCATGTTATACATGAGTCAACACAACCCAATCCATTTAATTAAACAGATCAAATCCCTCAACCCTAAAATATCAATTTCATGTTGAGTTCGTGTCGAATTTATGGATCATGAAAAGAAGTGCCAGTCTAAATGCCGTGTCGTATTCAGGTGGTATATGAGTCAAACCCAACCGAACTCATTTAATTAAATGAGTTCCACTTAATCCTAACCTGCTAATATTTCGTAAAGTTAGCGTCAATTTTTAGATCGTGCCAAAAATGGCCAGCCTTATGTTCACCACCCCACTCTGGTCGCCAGCCTAGTCATCAAGATATGAAACCTTTAAGATAGAGAGCTTTATCAGAGGAAAAAGACTTTATTCACCATACGAATTCACATATATGCTAAGAGAAATTAAATTGACTGGGCAAAGGCACCCCCAAATCGAAAGTAGAAAGGAAAGATAAAGAGGGAATAAGAAGATAACAAATACAAGAGAAATCCAAGGAGCAGTAAATATAAAGCCCAACAAACATTTAGAGCAAAAGATGAAACAAATGGGTTTTTTCCCAAACAGTATCAGACACAATTTGAGGTGAAATAAAATCTCTCTCTGAGTACCATATTAGTGTACAAGACCACTGAAATTTAGGCCTCATTTGGTTTCACAAACCTTCGAAACCATCTCATCCCATATTATCTCATCTCCTTTTATCTCAATATTTAAACGCCATTCAAACACAAACATTTTTCAATTTAAATTTTTCATCTAATCATTACAACTTTCCCAAATTTTCAAAGAAAAAACAAAAAATAATTTAACGTTTTCAAATTCCAAAACAAAAATTATATTCTAGACCTTTTAACTTTATAATTTTTTTTATTTAATTTCTTCTCTCTCCTATCCCAAAACTTCATAAAAATCTTAACTCAAACCATTTATTCACAAATTTCTCATCACATTTCATTTCATTTATGTAACCAAGCGAGGCCTTATTCAATTACCTGGAAAATGCGCTACTATAACTTCTTCTTTTTTTTTTTTTTCGCAGCTTCTATAATCTCAGTAATCAAATTTGAGCCTCTAGTACGAGTACTGACCCTTCCCTCCAATAGGACAAAACAGAGCTGGTGATCCTCTACCAACCGTTGTATGATTGTATCCATGCAAAATTCTATAATTGGGGCAGCAAGATGAAGATGACAGAGTGAGGCAGCAAATTACCAAAAGTGGGTTTTGTTATCCTTAGAGAAACTGATTTGCTTTCAGGAAAATCATTATTACATACTCCCAGAATATGCATGGCATGCTACTCCCATCTTATCATAACAAGCCAAGCCATTAAAATTAATTATGTAAGTGCTAATCTTTAATGACATGGCATACTGTGATAGAATGAAAGTAACACATATCAGTAATCCGGAACAACCTAACAATTACTTCTACTTTAGGGACCCATTAGTATGAATCTCGCTATCTTGTTTTTAAATGTGTCGAATTCCTATTGAGGACTCTGAACCAAAGTTAAACCCTGGTAGTAAATTCAATGTGTTGTTGCGATCATCCCACTCCCCTTCTCTTATCTAGCTTCCCTCTGTTTCAATGTAAAATAATGTAAAATGAGTTTTACTAACTTAAAAGTCAGTGTGTAAACATTGTAACATCCAAGCTCAATTTTGTTAAAGCTAGGATCGATGAGAATAATTTTATCGGCCTCACTGGCCCATGAACTTCTGCAACACCCCTTTGAGTTTATTGTATATGTTGGCCATTTGATAGGTCTGACCCATGATTAAGCCCAAGAAACTTATAATACACACCTGGCCCATTGGGACCCAGCCCATTTAAGCTACCTGATCATCCCACCACCCAACTCCTCTAATATTTGATCATCAACAAAACACTAGAACTCTAAGCGCCAGCTCTCCAAGCTTGGCAAAAATTGCAGTCATCTCCCTTTGAAAAATTCTCTCTTTCAAAAGAGAGAGCTCGGATAAGGTCTTCCCAAAGCATGTCCAAGCCTGCAGTGGGTCAAGTTTGACCTTATTTTCTCTCTCTCGTTTGCTGATATTACTCAACATACACAGTCCAAACTGGAACCAAGCATCTGCCAACCAACAAAGGGAAGCCATAGGAGAGCCTCAGGGATCCTGATGACTTCTTAGATGCAGCCATAGGACTGTTCATCTGGACCGGGTTTTTTTCCATGCCTGGCTGGAGCCCGGTTATCAGGGTTCCAGCCCGAAAAAAACCCAGACCAATAACTGCATAAGGTTTGTAAGAGCTGTTTATGTCAAAACATATATGATTTCTACTTCATTTATTATCTGTGTGTTTGATTATTTATTTGTTGTGTTTAATTATTTATTCTACTGTATTTGGTAGTCTTTATTACTCAATAATAGATGGAAGAAGATTTTATGAGTTGTAATGTTGGTACAATCCGAAGGGTTGGTTGTGACTCTTCTATAACAGTGGATGTGGAGGAGCATGGTAGTCTTCCAACCTCTTGATCCACATATACACAACACCCTGCCCACTCTATCTCACATTTATCCAAGAAATCCAACAAAACAACTAGCAATCAATCGGTGGTATGGGAACACTTACTAGAGTGGAACCTATTGATTGTGATAACCCGAAAGCTAAGTGCAATTATTGCGTTAAGATATACAGTTGCCATTACAAGAATGGCACTTCATCCATGATCCACCACCTCCAAAACTGATGTGAAACTTCCCATCTTAGAATTAAAGGAGTTCGAAAAAGCTAAATATGTAGTGTTAAGAGGGGTGTGGAGGAAGAGTGTGTAGTCCACTTGTGAAATATGACGCAAAAAAACTTAGGGTGTCAGCCACTAAGTTTTTTATTAGGTGCGAATTACCTTTTAGGCTAGTGGAGAGTTTGAGGTTGTGTTTGGTTATTGAACCAAACTCAACTCATCTCAAACTAATCATTGATGGAACCCACTACCTTTTCAACTTCCTATAAAAAAGTTAAACTCATCTCAACTTACTTCATACATTTTAACCTAAAAAGTTAAACAAATCTCAACCTAAAATAGTTAAACTCATCTTAATGGGACCTACAAAATAAGTAATTCACAACTCAACTCAACTCATCTCAGCATCCAAACGTAGCCTTTAATGTTGAAAATTATGGCAAAGGTCTATTCCAACAAGAAGCTTCAGTTGGTAGAAATTAGATATGTTACAAAGGCGCCAAGGAATATTTAGATGGATTATAAAGGAAGATTTCAATATCACGACTAATCTTTGCTTTAACTCCTTCCGTCAAAGCAGAAGTTGATCATAGTAATTCAGCTAGTAGCATATAGCACAAATGTGTGGATCTTTTCAAATTGAGGCATGTTATGTGACAAGCCAAGGAAAGTGCAAGCCACATATTGGCAAATATTCCAAAAGGATTAGTTAATTTTACAATTAGAGTACTTTGAAATTATTATAAAGAGCAAGGACTTCCTCCCGAGCATTGTGAGATCCAAGTCACCACCTTCCTATACTCAATTTGGGGTATTATAATTTCCCCCTCAAATCTTTGACAACCTCTACGTCATTCTATCGTAGGTGACATATCTCCAGTCTCACACTTCTGTTTGGAACTTGTATCTTACGCCATTTGTAACAATCCAAGGAAAGCCAAGTCACATATGGACCTATACTCCAAAATGTAGTCAATTTTAAAGTTGGAGACCATTGTAACTACCAAAATGGGCAAGAATTTCTCCCTCTCAAGAAATATAAAATTACATTCACCATCTTCACATACTCAAGATGGGATTACACGTTATAATATGATTTGAGCGGTCATGCCTGAGCCCAAACATGAAGAAAACAACTTCATCAAGATCACCAACCATGTTGCAAGATGTTGACTTTCAAACTCCTATCAGATAGTATAGACTGTCCTTATAGATTGAAAAGCTTCAATCTAACATAATATCTGATGAATCTATTATTATAATGAACACGGATTCAAAACAACGTACAATACATACATATTGGACACATATCGTTGATCATGTTAATAAACGATTAGTTAATTTGCGAAAGTTAAGAAAGTATATCGTATAGGATATTGAATTCCGTCAGTTTTATTCTTCAACTACAGCATAATATATCATACTTCACCATAATCCAGCAATCTAACAACACCATTCAGAATATGAAAGTTATAACTTCCATAAATTCTAATTTACTATATGAAGCGCATTAACTCAAATGAGGACTGAGATTCAGGCAGGAGAAACTTACTATCAAGAGAGGTTTCCTGAGCTTCACAAAAAATGCGACCACTTGGGCGAAGAACCCTCCGGTTTCTGGAGCTCAACGAAGAAACAGATGGGTTCGAAGGGAATTGGATCCCGAGGCCAGATACTCCAGGCATGGGCCCAGGTCTCAGGCTGCCGGATAGGGCAAGTGACGGATATAAAGTAATCGCCTTTGGGAGTGACGGTCTGAAAATGATGGAATGAGAACAGAGAGCAATGGGTTCAGGTAAGGTCGCCATCGGAAATCTGACACTGAGGCTGGTCAGATTGAGACAGTAATATACGTATGCATATAATGGATATAGACTGGAAGGAATGGAGAGATTGAAAGTTGATGTGAGCAGAAATGGGGATGTGCTGACAGGAAAGGGAAGAGAGAGAGAGAGTAAAGTTTCGGATGGAATTGAAAGGTAACGAGCTGAGACTCCACGCAGAGAGAGTATGGCATGTCGCTATCGTTTATGGCGACCTCCCCCTCAATATTAAAGATGTTACGATGTTGTCTTTTGTTGTTATCATATTCGATTCAAATTTATTTTTATTTAAATAATTAATATAAAAATATATGTTCAGTTGAGATGAGATGAAAATTGAGAGTTGAATAAAATATTGTTAGAATATGAATATTATTTTTTAATATTATTATTGTTTGGAGATTTGAAAAAGTTGAATTGATTATATTTTGTATAGAAATTTGATAAAAGATTAGATGTTTTCACTATCCACATGGGTAAAATAACTCACATCCTAAACTTATAAAGATGATTGAAGGGGTGGGGGTGTCTATTGAAGCTCCGTTTGGATAGTGAGATGAGATGAGATGGTTTTAGATAAAGTTGAAAGTTGAATATATTGAGAAGTCTATCATTTCCTCCAGCTCACAGATGACTCAACAAACAACCTCCAACTCAGTAGCTAGTCTTCCAGAAGAATCAGGTGTAACGTAGATTAGGTTGTGCAATGCCTCTGTGTAAATGTAGTGCTTTGGCAAGATTCTTTTTGTAATAAACTCTACAATATTCCTCTGTGTAGCAGCGCATGCCAGCTGCTTGATATTTTTTCCATATGAATTCTGTTAAGCCTAGCCATGTATATATACCAACTTGTATTGCTCTACTACATCAATGAGAATCAAATACATTTCTTTCAAAAACTCTATCATGGCATCAGAGTTGGAATACGACTAACGTCCTCCATGTCTGGTGAAATGTCCTCCTCCGAAAAAGACCACTCCACCAACTTCCAACTCCCCTGTAATTTTTCTCACATTGTTTCCGTCAAACTAGGTTCCGACAATTACCTCCTTTGGCGAGCTCAGATTATCGCATATTTCCATTGCCAAGAACTCTTCCATTTCATTGATGGCTCTCCTCCTCCTCCTCCCCCTCCAATCCTTCCAGCTTCCTCCCCTTTTCTGTCACTCTCCTCTCAATCAAAAAACCAATCTTGCTTATCTCCAATGGTGTCGCACAGACCAGCTTCTTCTCAATGCCCTTCTATCATCCCTCACCAAACCAATTCTTGGTCAAGCCATTGCCTCCTGTACATCTCATGAGCTTTGGGTCACAGCCTCGTTTGTTTTCAGAGATGAGATAAGATGAGATGAGTTTGAAAAGTTGAATTGTTTATTTTATTTTGTATTGAAATTTGTGAAAGTTGTAATGATTAGGTGAGAGAATATGAGACAAATTTGAAAAAGTTCAATTATTTATTTTATTTTGTATTGGAATTTGAAAAAGTGTAATAATGAAATTGAGATGAGATGAGATGAGATGAGAGTTTTCCGAAAACAAACAAGATGTTCATTTCACAATCCCAGGCCAAAATTTTTCAAATCTGTCATCAACTCACTAATCTGAAAAACAAAAGAATCAGGTGTAACATAGATTAGGTTGTGCGCTGCCTCTATGTAAATCTATTGCTCTAGCAAGATTCTTTTTGTAACAAACTCTGCAATATTCCTCTGCATGACAGCGCATACTAGCTGCTTGATATTTTGTCCATATGAATTTTGTTAAGCCTAACCATGTNGTAAGGTCGCCATCGGAAATCTGACACTGAGGCTGGTCAGATTGAGACAGTAATATACGTATGCATATAATGGATATAGACTGGAAGGAATGGAGAGATTGAAAGTTGATGTGAGCAGAAATGGGGATGTGCTGACAGGAAAGGGAAGAGAGAGAGAGAGTAAAGTTTCGGATGGAATTGAAAGGTAACGAGCTGAGACTCCACGCAGAGAGAGTATGGCATGTCGCTATCGTTTATGGCGACCTCCCCCTCAATATTAAAGATGTTACGATGTTGTCTTTTGTTGTTATCATATTCGATTCAAATTTATTTTTATTTAAATAATTAATATAAAAATATATGTTAAGTTGAGATGAGATGAAAATTGAGAGTTGAATAAAATATTGTTAGAATATAAATATTATTTTTTAATATTATTATTGTTTAGAGATTTGAAAAAGTTGAATTGATTATATTTTGTATAGAAATTTGAGAAAAGATTAGATGTTTTCACTATCCACATGGGTAAAATAACTCACATCCTAAACTTATAAAGATGATTGAAGGGGTGGGGGTGTCTATTGAAACTCCGTTTGGATAGTGAGATGAGATGAGATGGTTTTAGATAAAGTTGAAAGTTGAATATATTGAGAAGTCTACCCTTTCCTCCAGCTCACAGATGACTCAACAAAGAACCTCCAACTCAGCAGCTAGTCTTCCAGAAGAATCAGGTGTAACGTAGATTAGGTTGTGCAATGCCTCTGTGTAAATGTAGTGCTTTGGCAAGATTCTTTTTGTAATAAACTCTACAATATTCCTCTGTGTAGCAGCGCATGCCAGCTGCTTGATATTTTTTCCATATGAATTCTGTTAAGCCTAGCCATGTATATATACCAACTTGTATTGCTCTACTACATCAATGAGAATCAAATACATTTCTTTCAAAAACTCTATCATGGCATCAGAGTTGGAATACGACTAACGTCCTCCATGTCTGGTGAAATCTCCTCCTCCGAAAAAGACCACTCCACCAACTTCCAACTCCCCTGTAATTTTTCTCACATTGTTTCCGTCAAACTAGGTTCCGACAATTACCTCCTTTGGCGAGCTCAGATTATCGCATATTTCCATTGCCAAGAACTCTTCCATTTCATTGATGGCTCTCCTCCTCCTCCTCCCCCTCCAATCCTTCCAACTTCCTCCCCTTTTCTGTCACTCTCCTCTCAATCAAAAAACCAATCTTGCTTATCTCCAATGGTGTCGCACAAACCAGCTTCTTCTCAATGCCCTTCTATCATCCCTCACCAAACCAATTCTTGGTCAAGCCATTGCCTCCTATACATCTCATGAGCTTTGGGTCACAGCCTCATTTGTTTTCGGAGATGAGATAAGATGAGATGAGTTTGAAAAGTTGAATTGTTTATTTTATTTTGTATTGAAATTTGTGAAAGTTGTAATGATTAGGTGAGAGAATATGAGATGAATTTGAAAAAGCTGAATTATTTATTTTATTTTGTATTGGAATTTGAAAAAGTGTAATGATGAAATTGAGATGAGATGAGATGAGATGAGAGTTTTTCGAAAACAAACAAGATGTTCATTTCACAATCCCAGGCCAAAATTTTTCAAATCTGTCATCAACTCACTAATCTGAAAAACAAAAGAATCAGGTGTAACATAGATTAGGTTGTGCGCTGCCTCTGTGCAAATCTATTGCTCTAGCAAGATTCTTTTTGTAACAAACTCTGCAATATTCCTCTTCATGACAGCGCATACTAGCTGCTTGATATTTTGTCCATATGAATTTTGTTAAGCCTAACCATGAATATATATACCTACTTGTATTGCTCTACTACATCAATGAGAATCAAATACATTTCTTTCAAAAACTCTACCAGAATAAAATATTATAAGAATATTATTTTTAAATATTATTATTATTTTAAGATTTGAAAAAGTTGAATTGAGATTTGAAAAAGTTGAATTATTTATTGTATTTTGTGTGAAAATTTGAAAAAATTGTAATGATAAGATGAGATGATTTCTCAATCCAAACAGACTGAATCTACTTGGGAAAAAAATACAAAACTTATAAGGATGCCAAAGTACATGTGAGAAGTCTTGTACAAAAATTTCGTTGAAATCATTAGTGCATGTAATAAAAATAGAAAAGGCAATACACTAATATTTTAAACCTTTATTTCTTGACAAAATCAAGAGGAAACTGTCATAAGGGATGGTGTTTTGAGATCCAGTGCACAATAGTTAGTATGTTTTCCACTTTCACCGCCTTACAGCCACAGTACTCAATAAATGTAGGAACATAAGAGGATAGTTAAAATCAAGTTGATCGAATTGTTGGTAGCTTATGGATCATGCGTGCAATTCTGTGGTGCACTATAAGTGCGCGTTGGTGGTGGAGGGGTGGCAAAGGTAACAGTTGGGAGATCCAAGTTTCAAAATCAATTTATGTGATGCTTTAAATTTAATAATGATTGTGGATGATTGTGAATTTGTGATTCACAAACTTCTATAATTGACTCATCACTCAATATGACTTGACTTAAAGATAAATATTCAGGGACTGTTTTGATGGGGGCCGACGCGTCTGTGATTTAGATGGAGGGAAAAAGAGCCTCCTTTTATTTTCTTAGTTTCTTGGGAAACAGAACAGCAATTTTAACGCTATATTAAATGGAAAAGTCTTATTTCAGATGAATATCACATAGAATAGGGTTAATGAAACAATGCGCATGGGTGAGGCAGGAGATGAAATTTTTGTTTGTTGAAACTAGAAACCAAGATAAGTGCACAAATTATCTTCTTTTCAGAGCAGCATGGTGTTAAGAATCTGAGATAACTTACCTGAGCTTCCCTCCTATTAGAAAGCACAGCGGAAAAATACCTCAAACTCAGCTTATAAAATTGCTCCACAAGCTTCTCCAGATTGACAAATCTTAAGCATTTCTCTTAATGGCGAAGTGTATTACATAGTATAAAATTATAATAACACTTAACAAACCCACAACTTAAATATCTTATCAAGAGAGAACAAAAAGAGAGAGAGTTTTTGTGTATTTCAAATTTATCCAAAACCAAACTAAGGGGAACTATTTGTAGTCCACCTACACACGACTGGCCTAAGGCCAGCCATTACACTGCAATCTATTTGTAGACGTTGCACGCTGCAACAGCATGTAACGTATGGCATTAAGCCATCCGTTACAAGTCAAGTAACGTATAGCTTAATGCCATACGTTACTACAACCTGAAGGGAGGGGGTCAGCCCACGTGGGCGCCCCTCCTGCCCTCCTGCTAACACCTCTCAACAACATACATGTTAGCCAAGACAGCAGCCCTTGCTCTTGGATCATTACACAGCTTCCCTAGATCTTGGATCATATCTTTTTCTATTTTCAACTCAATCAAAGCACCAGAATTATACTTCTAAAACAGGAAAAACAAAAGCTTAGAGTCTTTTTTTTTATAAAAAAATTTAAACTAAAACTGTATACACTCCAAATTTAGCAACTTTTAGGCTGATTTTCAAGAATATATAGACATCTAAACAAACTTTAATCGAATTAGAAAGCTTCACTAAGCTTCAAAAAAAAAACAAAAAGAAGAAGAAGAAGAAAGAACTAGCTTTAAAAAATTAAAAAAGAGTTCTAATGATTAAAAAAACCTATAAATGAAAAAGAAAAATAATTTTATACTAGAAATCCAACTTGTAAGTCTCAGCTGGGTTCTACTCTCGAGTGTAGGCAGATGAACGATGTTCCTCAGAAGTTTCCATTTCCGTCGAGGGCAAAAACAAAAAAAGAGATTTGGGGTAGTCGTCTTCGAACGACGACTTTCTCATCGACTACAAGTGAAGGAACAATCTCGAAATGTTTACTCCTCAACTGGGGACTTTCCGTTTTCGTCGAATACAATGAAAGATGCAGGTGGAGGTTTTGGTTTCAATTGAGGGCATTAAGCTAGGGAAGGTTTTGGTTTCATCATCTTCTTCTTTTGTATTTCCTTTTTTTCCTTTTTTTTTTTAATAAAATATATAAAGGCTGCATGTCAGCATTCGGTACATGATTGGTGCGTCAGACCGCCTGTATCCAGAAGAATTGATATTAAATTTAGGTTGTATTAATCCATTAATTATTTATATTCACTTCAACTTTGACAAAAGATTTTCCCTATCATTAATAATATTAAGAGTTCCATTTTAAGATTTTTTTTTTTAAAGGTGACAGAAGCTTTTTCTTTATTCTTATTTTTTTTCTCCTTCAATAAGCCATATTACTATTCAAACTCTATTTAATTAGATTTTAATAGATTTTATTTGGATTTATTAGACTTACTTTAAAGTTTCAAATGCCACCTGGTCATCCTCATGTTGGGTTGAGAACTTTTAAGGTGATTTTAGGAATTTAATTCGTTGTTTGGTCTTCATGCTCGATTTGGAATATGGATCATTAATTTTATGGCTCGATCAAAGGTTGTTTCCATGAAATCTAGAAATTTGAGTTGGAAGGATACATTTGTCCCTCAGCAGGCTAGGTCTGGTCCGATTGCCAGAGTTAAGGGCCCAATGTTAAAAGGCATGGCAAGGTCCAAAGGCTAGCATGGAAAACAATGAGACAACTCCTACTGGAGCACGTCTTGGCCACACCACATCGAATGATTAGATACAGGTCGAAATCCCATCTCGAACATGGAGTGCCATATTAAATGCGACGCAACACCATCCCCAAACTCAAAGACTCGAATGGGTCGAGAGCCCCCCTGATAGGGAGTACTGCATTAAATGCGATTGGATCCAACCCCCACACATGAAGCCTCATGTGACCAGTGGAGCACAACGAGGTGCAAAGCACGTCTTAAAAGTTGGCATCGTTTGTGGGATCTCCCTTAAGAAAAACTAGCATGCCTTTTGCATGCCTCCAACAACCCGGTCTGAGGCAACCCAAGAACAGGAAGCGATTTCGACCAACATGGAGGGCAGGTTTGCCAAAATGAAGGAGCAAATAAAAAAGACGGCATTTGAAATGGAAAATCTCCAGTGAATGAGACCCTAAAGCAAAGGAACATGGGATTTGGAGAAGATGTTGGACGAGCCAGAATGAGTGAGTTGATATAAAGTTGTACAGCGCAGCAAAGGTGGGGCCACCCTTGACGAAGAGGAAAAGAAAAATAAGCACCTTGAGCTATGTAGCCTGATGGGCAAGTATGAAATGATGGCCTGGAAGATAGGAGCATCTTCCTCGATCGACCAATTGCTAAGCAGCAACGACCTCCCTTACAAGGAGGAGATCATAGCAGTCCCAATCCTACCAAAATTCGAAGTCCAACAAATCGATATATACGACGGATCGAAAGACCCGGTCGAGGATCTCGAATCATTTAGGACCCACATGACACTCCACGACTTTCTCAAGAAAATCACATGTCGAGCTTTCCCCCTGACGCTCAAGGGAATAGTGAGGGGATAGTTCGAAACATTGCAGCTCGACACCATCGATAGTTTCGAGGAGCTAGGCTAACAAATCATTACTCAATTCATGGCCAACAGAAGGATGAGGCATCTAGCCGCTATCTACTGACTAGTTGAACTGGCTAGGAGGACCCCTGCAACGCTGCTGGAGTTCACGGACCAAGCAGAAAAGTGTGTCAATACTAAGATACCTTCCAAAATTTGACCTCCTCGAGAAGGCCTGAGGTAGAGCAGTCGAAGAAATGGGAGAAAAAGGCTGCAGGCGGGAGTACTCGTGAGAAAGAGTCGAAAACCAGGAAAGAGTCGTACGAGAAAAGGAGAGATAGTGGCACCTCTTCTAGGAAGACACACTCGAGTATGAGTGTGCAAACAAAGAATGAGGAGTGCCCCCAAGCAATTACAACCATTGTCGGAGAGATCGTAGGAGCGAAAGCTTGAGGTCGAGGGGAGCCACAAAAAGGGATGCAAAAAACTCCCCACGCTAAAATTTGGACAATATCCTGATAGGGGAAATCCAGACTTTTGAAGGGGGGTGTGCTGGTAGAGGTGCATTTGAATCAAGTAGAAAGGCATATGCTCAAAAATCAAGGTACGAGGGGATCTTCAGCATTGGAAGGCCAACAAAACAAGCCTGGACTAAGAAAATAATGGTTGTCTCCTTTGACAAAAGATACTGCAAATGGATGATCTATCTTCACGACAATGCCTTGGTGGAGACAATGCTAGTTGCCAACTTCACCACCAGAAGAATACTAATAGACAATGGGAGCTCGACTGACATTCTCTTTTCGAAAGCATTTGCCAAGATGGGCATTGATCAAAACCGACTGCACCCATCACCAACCCCATTGAAGGAATTTTCGGGAAAAACGGTACAATCCTTGGGTTCATTAACGTTATCCATGACAGTTGGATCGGGGATGCACACAACAACCACCTTGATAAACTTCCTTGTGGTCAAGACCCCCTCCTTGTACAACAATCACTAGACGGCCAACGTTGAACAGTCTGAAGGTCGTGACCTCTATCTACCACCTGAAGATGAACTTTCCAACATAAACAAGTGTGGGCGAAGTGTGTGGCAAGGAGGTGGTGGCAAGAGAATGATACGTGCAGGAATTAAAGGGGGGAGGACAAGAACTGTTTGCCAACAAAGGAACATCGATCCCTGAGAGGAGAAGGGCTTGTTGTAATTTAAGGAATATTTTTCTTAGAAGGCTCTCATCTAAGAACACCCTACAAATTTAGTAAAACGGCTTTTTGTGACATGACTCTCCTTTGTTTTTCACTTTTTACTGTCAAAGTCCTCCCTATAGTACAAACATCACGGATGCCACCCAGCATGGCTGAGCACATCTCCCTCCTAGTAACGTAAGCTGATTCTCCATGCTCACACCTAACAAACAAAGGTGAGAACACCTCTCCTAAGCGTCCCATCTCTCCTCGACACACGGCACAGCCGAGCACATCTCCCGCTTGGTTACTTAATATGATGCTCCCCGCTCGCACCCAGGAGGGAAAATCTCTCCTAAGTGTCCCACCACTCCTCACTACCTATCACGGTCGAGCACACCTCTTGCCTAATTAATTAAGCTGATACTCCGCGCTCGCACATTGCGAACAAAGGACGGAATACCTATACTAAGTATCTCACCTCTCCTTGCCACCTAGCGTGGTCAAACACATCTCTCGCCTAGTTACTTGAGCCGATGCTCCACTCACACCCGGCGAACAAAGGAGGAAACACCTCTCCTAAAGTGTTCCATCTCTTCTCGCCACCCAGTGCAGTCAAGCACATCACCCTCCTAGTTACTTAAGTTGATGCTCTGCTCGCACCCAACGAAGAAAGAAGGGAACACCTCTCCTAATTGTTCCATCTCTCCTTTCCACCTAGCACGATTGAGCACATCATCCGCTTGGTTAATTAAGTCGATGTTCCGCTAGCACCCGACGAACAAAGGAGAAAACATTTCTCGTAAGTGTCTCATCTCTCCTCGTCAAGCAGTGTTGTTGAGCACATCTCTCCTCATTGCCACCCAAGGCGAGGAAGCACATCTCCCACATGATTACTTAAGTCAATGCTCTGTGCTTGCACCCAATAAACAAAAGAGGTAAGTGTCTCATCTCTCCTCGCCACCTAGCGAGTAAATCTCCTACCTGGTCATTTAAGCAAATGCTCTGTGCTCGCACCCAGTGAACAAATGAGGGAACACCTCTCCTAAGTATCCCATCTTTTCTCACCACCTAGTGCGATCTAGCACATCTCTCACCTGATTACTTAAGCCAATGCTTTACACTTGTACTCGATGAACAAATGAGGTAACATCTCTCCTAAGCATTCTATCTCTCCTCACCACCCACCACGGTCATCTCCGGCCTGGTTACCTAAGTCGATGTTCCAGGCTCGCACCCAACGAACAAAGGAGGGAACACCTCTCATATGTGTTCCATCTCTCCCAACACCCAGCGTGGTCCAGCATATCTCTCGCCTGGTTACCGAAGCAAATGCTCCGCGCTTACACTTGGCGAGTAAAAGAGAGAACACCTATCGTCAGTGTCCCGTCTCTTCTCGCCTCCCAGTGAAGTCGAGCACATCCCCCGCCTAGTTACTTAAGCTAAAGTGCTTATGCGCCCAAACGACGATTGATAGCCTTTCCATTCAGAATCAAAGAGACATCGACTAGCATAGGCACCTGGAAGAAGGGGGAAGAAGAGGAAGGAATCAAGAGTGCACATATTTGCAGATAGTAACAAAAGTACAAATTAGCAAAAATGTATATCATTTAAAGTAACAGAAGCACAAATAAGAAAAAATGCATATCATTGAAAGAGGCAAGAGCCAAGACCCAAGAAACTTATGTATAAGGCATATATTGTTAAAAAAAGGAGGGCTGATTATTTCCTAGTTTGGATAGCAGGCCAAGGAAAGACATCGGGCATCAGGTCCCTCCTAAAAGAGTCAAGGAACTCGATAGGCTCCTGATTAGACTTAAATATCTCTAAGTCCAGGGCCTTCAGGTCGACTTGGGGGTTCGACAATAAGTATGCCCTCATTCTCCTTAAGCATGGTTACAGACCCTCTTGGCCACTACAAACTGAAGGGAGATCCTGGCAAGATCCTCTTTGGCAGAGGCAAGCTCTGACTTGAGTTCCTTCACCCACCCTTTACATCACCTCACCCTTTTCTTGGCCGCGACATACTTGGTGTCCACGAAGGCCTTGACCCTTGAAAGCATTGTGTGCCGTACCCCAATCTCCTATCTCTAGCCTTGACACAATAGAGGTCCATGCCCATATCTACCCGAGCATCCTTGGATCTTGACAGAGAGGCATCTTAGCCAAGGCAATGCTCCTGAGTTGCCTCTAACTCCTTTACCAGACAACACCCAAATCCATTCTAAAATCCATTCTTTTGTCAAGGCTTCAAATTCAAGGCACGTAGGGGAAACGTCCTCCTGCCTAGATCCTTCCATAGGGCAAGAACCTCTTTACGAAGGAGTCCTAATGTCTCCCTCAAAGGACTAATTGTAATTGTCAACCATAACAAAAGCCAGCCTGGTCTCTCTTGACCCTAAGCTTCAGGATCTCGCGCTAAGCCTACTTAGCATAAATCCACGTCCTGCATGTCTACTTTTCTAACTCAACTCGACCATCCATGATCCAGGCCGCCAAATCATCGACCCCTTGTTTAAAGCAAAGCCAATTGGTTAAAAACTATAAAAATGATTGCGAAACCCGGTAAGAGATAGCAAGAGAATCTAACAAAGAAAGAAAGTCCTTGAGCTAGGTGGCCACCCCAGGCATGGACTCCACCCTGGCTTTATCGGCACTTGATTGGGAGTTACCAGAACTGAAAGGACCAGAGCATCTTAAAGAAGTGCGCTCCTCACCTCAACGAGCGGCCCAAGGGAGAGTGGTCAAGATAAGGGAGGTGGCAGCGACTCCAAGCCTCAGATCACTAGCTTGCCCTGCACTTGGTCAAGACAAAGGCCAAGTACCTGTGGGATCAACAAAACTTGGCTCGTCCATCGGCTCCTCACCACCTTCCAGAGGGACCAAGGAGGACACCTTCTCAAAGACAATGGGCGAAGAAGCCCCTTGCTTGACATAGGCACTGAAAGGCAAGGAAAGAGTCGATATCTTGTCCTTGCTAAGAGCCATGAGGTCATCAAGGGAGGGACCCTTACGATTGGACAACACGAAGGGCACCTCACCGTCGGTGACTATGGGAGACACCTTTGAAGATGCGATGGGCACCTTACGTCTGGGGACTATGGGAGGCACCTCAGAAGTCGAGGCACCAGACTAAGCGATGTCACCACCTGCCTCCTCAAAGTGCTCCTTGGAAATTGGGCCTTGGGAATCTTAGGAATCAAATTGAGTGGGGTCTTGAAGAAGGCCATCTCCAAGTCTGCCTCATTTTGATCAAAAGCCCTCATCGGCCCTTGGTCGCTAGGTGGGGTAGAAGGAAGGGAGATGCAGAGATAGAGAAATGGGTTGAGCATCGGGGACCAAAAGATAGAAGTCTAATGTTGCGGCCAGATTGGTGCTGACCTGTGCCATGATGGTGAGGTCTCTGAGCAGCCGTTGAGATTACCTTGGTCCACGACCTTCTTTGCCCTTGCAGCGAGGTCTCTTTTCTTCCCCTCCCAACACAACATCATAATACCTCTTCCTACCTCGAGAAATAGCAAGAACCATAAAAAATAATTAAAAAAAAATAGTGACCGACCATGGGAGATCGATCTAGTATCACCAAGAACTAGTTTATGTTCTCTCTAGTAAAAAGGGATCAGTCCTCAAATCCTCTAGGAGTTGGTCGACCCAGGAACAAACCGATTGAATGCAAGCTTGATCTTGCTTCGAGAGAATCACAGACATCACCTTGTCATCGAGAACGATCCTCAATTAGGCCTAGACAGGGAACTCTTGCTTGTTGGCTTCATTGCCGAGGAGCTCCCACCCCTCACCAGAAACAAAGAAATAGCGAGGTCAAGAGAACCTTATCGACCTGGGGTGCCAATAAAGGTCCCGACCCTTACTTAGACTCTGAGTGGCCGTGTGTTTACCTTGATCCACGACCCTCTTTGGTCTCTTTTCTTCCCCTCCCAACACAACATCAAAATACCTCTTCCTACCTTGAGAAATAGCAAGAACCATAAAAAATAATTAAAAAAAATTGTGACCGACCATGAGAGATCGATCTAGTCTATGTTCTCTCTACTAAAAAGGGAATCAATCCTTAAATCCTCTAGGAGTTGGTCGACCTAGGAACAACCGATTGAACGCAAGCTTGCTCTTGCTCCGAGAGAGTCACAGACATCACTTTGTCATCAGGAACGATCCTCAATTAGGCCTAGACAGGGAACTTTTGCTTGTAGGCTTCATTGCTGAGAAACTCCCACCCCTCACAGAAATAAAGAAAAACTTGCGTTGGCAATTTTTGGAATTAAGCAACGACCCTCAAAACGGGTGACACAATATTTGGAATGGTAATAGAAACTATAGATATTGCCCCCAAAAGATCATATCTCGTGCATAAACACAAATTCTTGGGCAGTCAAATCAGGATATTCTTCACCTGCATGCTCCGGGACCATGCGCCATATGATGCAGCACGATATCAGGATCCTCTATGAGTTAGGGTGTAACTAGGCAGGGGCCACCCTCAAAAGATCCAGGATGTTACAAATGGGGCGATAAAAGTGAGTCTCAACACTAGAAAAAAGGCACTGGTATGCGGAACAACCTTTTCAGGAAGCTCCTAAAAGTCGATGACCCCGCGGTTGGGACTTGGGACCTCCAGGACAATCGAGTCTGGAACTCTGTATGTGTCCCTCAATGCCCTAAAGTCCACTAAACTAGTGGTAGAGGGCTAGTCATGCCAGTTGTAGCAAGGAAGGCTCCTCCGGGAAGAGGGCTGAAGCCTCGCTGGGGACCCCACGGCGAGAGGAGTGTGAACCCCACAAGGAAAGTTTAGACGCATTTTTGGGAGATGTCAAGGAGGAAATGAAAGATTAAGACTTCTGGAGAAGGGACAAACAGGAGAAGCAAAATCGATTAAGGTGAAAAGTGTTCAAAAGACAGAGAGAATGGTTTAAATAAAGAAGATAATGGTCGAGTAACCCCAATGGGGGCTGACAAGTGTGGAGGAAGCAAAAACGTCTTTGAAGGTTCTCGCAAACCACACTATTGCCCAGATGACTAACCCAAGAGGGAGGTGAATTAGGTTATTTTAAAAAATTAACAATTATAAATCAACTACACAATATAAAATATAAATAAAATACTAAGTAGTAGTAAATAAAAATAGTAAGGGTAAGAGATGCAAACTTAGCATTTTAACGAAGTTCAGCCCCACTACCTATGTCGTCACCTTAAGCTACCCCTTGAGGATTCTCAAATTCACTATTTAACCTCATTTAAGACGAGATAGAAACCTATTACATCTTTGAACAATACCGCTTCAAAGAATCCATATAGAACACCTTCTACACTTACAATCATCTTATGAGTGATGATTCAACTATTTCCCATGAATAACTCCAACTACGCTCACAAGGATTATACACACCATTTTAATGTTTATACAAGAGCTAATAATGGGTAAGTTATCAGAGTACACTCCTTAATGAGTGAAATCAAAGCAATACAACATAAATTATATCTCTCTAAAATAATGAACAAGTGTTAAAGTTTAATACTTAGATAAGAGAGCTTAAAAGCTTTTGATGAATGAATGCTATAAAACTTGTAGTTGATGTGTAGTGTTTTGATTTTGAAGATCTTAAATGAGCTATTTATAGACATATGAGACTTCCTTTTAAAATTTCAAAATATTCAACTGTCAAAAAGAAGCATCACTCATTTTTCAAAGATTTCAAATAAAAGTTTCTCATTTTTGCAATTGTAAAAAACAACATCATTCACTTTTCAAGATTTTCAAACCAAATCTTGTACTTTTTGCATATGTCAAAACAAGAGCATCAATCACTTTTCAAAATTTTCAAACAAAAAGAAACTACATTTTGCATATGTAAAAAAGAGCTTTAATCACTTTTAAAAAATTCCCAAGCTTATCAGGCACATGTGACAGATGCCATTCAATAATCTTTCAAATTTTTAAAATTTAAAATTTCAATCATTTCATGCACATGTGAAAGATGACAATCAATCATCTTTCAAAAAATTCAAATTTTAAACTTTTAATTTTCAAATATATCATGCACATGTGGAAAATGCAACTTGATAATTTATGAGAAAAGATTCTTTTTGAGCCTTAATCATTTTTCGAATTTGAAATAGATGTACAAAATTTACTCTAAGGACTTTATTTGTAAGTTTGTTTCATTTCTAGCTCATGCTTGATAGATGTGCTTGGCTTCGTTATGTGTACAACTTGAGTTTAAGACTCATTTATGCTTGAACTTGTTTGTTATCATCAAAATATATATATAGATATATAATTATATGATACTTGAAACCTTGGGTTCAACAATCTCCCAAGATCTCAATACAATTGGATCAAATAATTATATAATTTGAGTGGTTAATAGCATGTGAAAATGATTTAATTAAGTGATTGAACACTAAGCCAAAACTAGGTTTAATTAGGGTTTGGAGGGAAACTTTTGGTGTTTGGGGAAACCATTTGGAATTTCGGTTTTCACCTAAATTTTGAGGTTTAAATTGGATTCTAAGTGTTTAGAGTTTTACTAGGATTGAAACCCTCTTTGATTTGGCACAAATTTGATGGTTGGATGGAATAGGGTTTTGCTTAGGTAACACGATCATAAAGCTTGATTTCCTTCATATTTTTCATCTCATGATTTCTCTTGGTGCCAAATGTCCAATACTAGTCACCAAGTGTGGATAAAATCTTGTCAAGTGTCTAAATAAAACTTTCTTAACCTAATTTGGATATTTCACATTGTGATTTTGAAAACATTGGTCTCAATGCTAACATCAACGCTACTATTCACTCCAAAAAAGTAAAAAATAAAATTTACAATGTAAAATCCTAAATAATAATACTAACGTCAAAGTGCAAATCGTTTATCAAAATTTGACTTTGGAGTGTCTCGAAAAACTCAAAACACATTTTCAAACAATCATTATCTGGAAATCAAAAATTATGTAACTACACCATAAAATCCTAAATATTCATTTGAGACTAATTGAGCAGACCGCCTCTCATTCTCACACTCATAAGTACCTCAAATAAATAAAATAGTGTTTCGAGCATCATTATGAGTGGTAAGACTGACTATGCTGACAGACTAAAACTTACGAGATTGATCGATTGGTGAAAACTTTTCAGAGTTTCCACGAGATTTCTAAAGTCTAAAAAAATTCATTCTTTTTGAATTTATGACGGATTGTTACACCGAGTGTATTAAGAAAGTAGAAACACCTCTAATACCTAAGTCAATGTGTGATTAAGGGTAAGGGAGCTAGATAGTTGATGGGAATGAATCCTTGAATGGTACCTATAGAGGGACTTTTATATCTCTCTTTGCGTACGGGGCATCTCGCTTTGTCTTGAGGGGGACAAGCCATTACATTTATGTGACATACAGAATCCTTAGTCGGCGTAATTAATGCTATGAGGTTTCCCGTTGGTCACCCCGCATGAAGGAGACCAATCACTATATTTGTAATTTCTTTCCTTTTCTTTTTTTTTTTCTTTTCTTTCAAATATTTTTTAAATATCTTTAAATGTAATTTTTTTTAAAATACACATATTCACTAATTGCCACTTTTTTAACTTTTAAAAAAATAAAAATATAAAACATCAGTGTACTCCATTGGTGTATTCCGTCGGTTGGAATAGCATTGTCCAACACAATTGCAATATACAGTATATACTATTCGATCAAACACACTTTCCATAATAGTGCGTGAAAAAGCACTTATATATTGGTAGAACAGTACAGCCCGATCGTTTGCCAGAAGTATGAAAAGGAAGTGAGGAATTTTCGGCCACCGAAAGAGGAAAAAAAAAAACAGATATGGAGAAAAATCAACATCGCAATCACATAGAAAGGCAAATACAGAAAACGGTGCAAGTTATCAACATCATTTTCTAGATCCACTACGTACGCTTTAATTTGTAGAGAAAGGGTAGGGGTAAGTAGTGTCTGGAATATTGTTACTTAGCATGTGCGAGCAAGTTGCACTCTTTAGAACAAGTGGTTGACAATGCTTTTCAAATTAATCGAGGGGTTTATACTTCTCTTCTGAGAGTGACATGATGTTTGTCCAGAACAGCAAGTATTTTGACACTATTGCAAGTATTGTCGATATTTATTGAAATCCTAAGATTTTTAAATGTCTGTCCTCCATCACAAGGCATCTCTGGCCAAAGTGTCACCTCTCATTGTAGTTTGTATCAACATTAAAAAAAAAAAAAGGATAAAAGGAAAAAGAAAGCATATATCATTTTAGGCTTGTGTAGAAGCGTGCCACTCTTTTGAATCTTGCCCAAGTATTGATAAAACTAAAGCCTGAAATGGTGCACAATCAGGAAAGAACTTGCAATTGGAAGCCGTAGATGGCACCAGGAGAGGTTAGGGACGGTGGATTTAAGAGTGGCTTAAGTCCAAATTTCTGTCAAATTTTAGGAATTACTATATCCGTAATGCTAGATACAATCTATAAACGATTTGTATTTTTTTAAAAAGAATAGAATCTATTATTAAAAAATTAATTTTTTTACGTAGATATTATATTTACTCATTTTTTTTCAAAAAGAATGAGCAGCACTTGTGTATTCTATAATTGCAAAATTAATTTTTAACAATAAATTTCATTCTTTCCAAAAAGAGTCACCGGCGATGCACCTATAACTGTATTGACCGTTACTCATTCTGAGAATTACTTTCCTCCGAAAGCAAAAACGAAACACTGCTGTAAATAAAGAAAGAAAAGGGCTACATGCATGCATAGATCCCCCAAAATCTGGAACAAGACCTGAAATATTACAGTTCATCATTTTCCAATGGGAAAGCCTACAAAAAGGGGTTGAATTTTGCCTTCACTGTCTTTTGTTAACAGCATAAGACTATGAGGTGCAGAAGCAATGACCATGGAGCCCTGAAAACTTGATGATCAAGCTTATCTGTGGGCAGTGATCAGGGTTTCAATGAATCTCAGGCCGTCAAACTTTGGAGCAAACTTTTCGGTCGAAGATGACCTCTGATTTTCTCTGGTTTGTTTCAATTCAGCCTCCTAAAAATCAAACGCAGAAATTTAAGAGAAACTTCTTGAAACTATGATTGGAAAAGAAAAAATAAACGCATCTTAGATATCAAACAGGTACTTGGGATTCATTTGACTGAAAGAAACTAAGAAATTAACAAAAAAAAAAAAACTGACCCAAAAATTAATCACTTATAAAAGGTTTTAAAACTCGGAGATAGAGAGAGCCTCTGATTTTGGTAGAGAAACTAGATGGAAGGAAAGTTATTTGGTTGCCAAGAAAGCAGAGGAAAAAAAATAGAAGAAAATGTCGGGAATTATAAAGTCTTGGGCTACAGTTTGAAGTTTGAACTGGCAAAACAAGTCAAACCTCAATTGACAGACATTTTCTGAGAATCCAAACAGGGCGGAACTCCGATAGAATAAGAAAAACCGGAGACATCCAAACCAGAAACAAAACAAAAAAGGAAAACTGCACAGACATAATATTGAAAGTTTACCTGTTTAGTATTATAGGTGGAGTTTGAGGAAGAAGAAGAAGACGAAGAAGAGAAGGCTGTAGCAGAGGCTGCGGCCACCGAGGCAGCAAAGAGTCCTGGTTTCTTCATTGTTGGAGATGGAATTCCTAGTCCCGGAAGATGGAAACAGTGTTCGGAAAAAAAAATCGCGCAGGAAAATGGGCGAGAAAGTGAGAGAAAGTTAGGGAGACTTGGGTGTTGGGGGGTAGTTGACGACAAATTTAAGGAAGAGTGCTATGGTACGTGTTGCCGTGTTGGTTTTTATATTCTGAGCATTTACGCGGCAACTACCCTCGCCATTTCGTTAGCAACTGGAGTTACGATTTTAACCCTTAGGTCTTCTTTACAAAATTTCTGTCGACTGTTAAAGTTCCGACTTTATTGTTTGGTGAGTTGAGACAAGATTAAATAAATTAAAATAAAAGTTAAAAATTATTAAAATATTATTTTTTAATATATTATTATTTAAATATTTAAAAAAAATTAAAATTTTTATTATATTTTATATATAAATTTAAAAATATTATAATAATAAAATGAAATAAAAGACTAATAATATCCAATTGACATTTTTATGTGAATGGTTGATATATAACTCTATATTTCATTTAAAATTGATAGGTTTAGATTTTTTAAAGTTTATTTTAGATTTTGACTTTTAAAATGAAAAAGAGATATAAATATTAAGTTGATCTAATCGATTTTATAAATTAAAATAGAGATGATTAGATTCTTTGAAAAGTTCAAGTCAAGCTACTGTAATTGAAATTTGTAAGAATAAATTATTTTTAATAATATAACACATATCCACAAGGCACTTACAGCGGTGTTTCACTATTTTTTATTTTTATTTTTATTTTCTTTTAGGCTAGGTGATAATTTATTTGAGATAAAATAAGCAGTACTGTGTGATTATTTAATGAATATCTTGTTACAAAATAATTTTAAGGGGCTTCCTTCAGTTTTCTGACAGAATTTAATAATAAGAAAAATCTTTATTTTCTCGTGAGGAAAGTTACAGAAGTTAGGGTCCCCACGACGATGTTTACAAAGAAAACATCCAATTAATGCCTGACACGCCTATGGTGGTAAGGAGACCACGAAATCGCCTCTAATTTCACAAGCTCCTGAATGGTAGGCAGTTCACAGTAGACAATTATTGGGAATAAAAATAGGAGAAATGTTATTTATTATTTTCTATATAATATATTAATATGTGATTTTTTTTATTTAAATATATAATGATGTGTAAATATATATATTTAAATAGAATGATAAAAATAACAAATCAGTAGTGTGTGGTGTTTAAATAATAAATATCAGTCTCAATTTGGAATGGGAAATCGTAGTACCTGTTCGATTTCCAATATTAGTCTCCCTTCTTATTTCAAAATCACAGGATATATATATATATATATATTTTTAAATTAATCGAAAATCTCAAGAATATTTGGAGAAGTAATTAGATTTTAATGATTATTAATTACTAGAGTCCATCTTTGAACAGGATATGGTGCTTTGCGCCACTCTGTCCCCTGCCCCCCCCCCCTTTTTTTTTTTTTTTTGGGAAATCCAAAACACCTATATTTTTCCTTGCAAAACATGCAACACATGCAGAGAGTGACCAGTGGACATCCTTTTTCTTTAATTTTTTTTGTTAAATTTGTATACTTTCATAAAGTATGATCAATAATTCAAAAATCTGACTCTAAAACTAGCTCCACTCCGGCTCTATTCCAATTCCGACAAAACGGAATTGGAGTTGAAGTCGGATTTTATTTTAATTTTTTAGTTGGAGTCAGAGGTGTTGCTGGACTAACTCCGACTCTGACTTTATGCTTCGACTCCGAATCTGACTTTTCCCTTCGACTCCAACACTAATTCTAAATCCAACTCCGATATTGTACATATATTATAAAAATATGTATTTATCTATATATATATCATATATACTAGTATATCTATATAGTTATCTAACTATAACTTATATAATTAAATTCAATAATATACTAGTATGAGCTAATTATTATAAAATAATATATTTATACTATAATATAAATAGATTAATGATAGTTTAGTATATGAAAACATCATAATATTACTACCACACATAATCAAGTATAGAAATAAAGTAAATACTAGTATTTAAATAAGTCTAGTATAATAAATTAATAACACATATATTAATTTACTAAAGTATAATAACATGTAATTAGACACTAGAAAATCTAGTATATAATTAAGCTAGAAATAAGTTGGGCATTAGTATAATAACATGTAACACTAATTTATAATAACATGCAATTAGACAATATAATACTATAGTATGATAACTTTTAATTAGACACTATAGTATAAGTCTAATATAAAAATAAGTTAGATATTAGTATAGAAGTAAATTATTAGTAGTGAATTATTTAGTTTTAATTTTAAATTTTTGCGAAAAATCAAAATTTGAAATGCCACAAAAAAATTCCTTTTTAAAATGAACTAAATATGAAACTAAAAAAAAAAAAAAACCTAAAACTAAAGGTCTAAATCCGACACCGCTCCGACTCCAACAAGTTAGAGACAAGGTCGAAATTCGGATTTGAACTTCAACAAGGTTAGAGTCAGAGTCGTATTTAGGATGGATTCATAAATTCCCTCCATTTAAAATGGAATCATAAAATAGTTGTATAATATTTACACACTCTAAGACTGTATCTAGCATTACTCTAAAATTTATTTTTATATACATTTTTTTAATATACCTAACACATAACTGAAGTGGATCCCAAAATAAAGTGTATTGATACACTAAACTTGATAGTAATAAAATCGCGGGTCCATTCAACCATGTAACGTATGAAAATGTGTCTCCCAAAACCTAAAATTTTTCAAGTCAAAGAACTGCAGGCATACATAGATAAGCTCTGAAATATGGTATTAAATATATATATATTTATTTATATGGTAGTATTTGTCATTTTTAGTCACACGACTCCGTCCATTAAAGTATGCGACAATATAATTGAAATGACAAATTCAAACTAATAGCCGAAAATTTTCCGCATATGCTTGGTAATTTGATTACGGAAGAAACCTATTAATAGTAGGTTTTGAATCTTGGCATTATAATAAAAAAAAAAAATAGTTATTATATCGAAATGAATGTTAAATGTGTCCTCACACGCATGCAAAGGACATTTAAGTGGATCAAGATCCTCTTAAAAAGATGATCACTAAAGTCTATATCTTGATTTTCGGGTCATACTTTTTTTGGTAATTACGTTATGTTTACATATTTGAATAAAAATATTTTGTATATAAAAATAAAAAAGAAACTTACAAAATAATGTACTTTAATATGGTACAATCAATTATAAATTATTTTAATATATTTTATAAAGTCAAATCAATTTGTAAATTTATTTAACATCTCTTTATATATATATATATAAGATTTTTGTTAGAGAGAAATATTGTCATATTATCAAATAATTTTTCAAAAGATTATTCATCATAAAAGGTAGATTTCAAGGCATGAATTGTTACATGTCATAGTTTGAATAGATTCTTTATGACTTAAACATAAGATTGCATGCATAACAAGATGAGCTGATAGGACTATGAACATAATTCAAAGTCATCTTAAAAATGAATGTTCTAAAGTAATGCTTGATTTTTTCAAAAACTATAAACTTTATTCATTTTAGTAAATTATAAACTAAAAACTCCTCATCCTCCGCTTCTTTTTCTTCTCCTTCTTCTTCTTTTGTTTTTATTATGTAATATATTAAATTTATTTTATAATAAAAAAAATTTAATAATTTAATATATCTTATTAAATCCCTTCAATTTATAAATTTACTTTTATAAAATATCAGTAAAACATTTTCTCACGCCACTGGTCCACACCCATCTTTCAAAGTCGCGTAAAGCGGCGCCCATCTAAAGATGCGCAATTACATAGGATCTCGTGGTCAAAGACTCAAAATGATGTCATCGAGCATTTAAGAATTTTCAACTCAATTAATGGTACGCTCTTGTGATTGTGTCTATTCACTGAGCCCAAAGTTGGAAATTTGGAATGCCATCTCATAAACTCAATATGGTAGCAAAATTCATGATATAGAGTAGAGATGGACGCACATACAATCCGGATATAGGCATACCAATACAAACCACGCATTTACAATCCCACCCCCATAAATAGAGAGAAAACCAAGTTATGAAGTGTTACAGTCACAAATAAATTATATAAAAATAATTTTACAAATTGACGTAATTTCATATAATCTGTTAGATCTTTTCTATAATAAAAATAATTTTATAATCTGACAAACCATGTTAAGATACATCAGTTTGTAGGATTACTTTTATATAATCATTTTGTGGCTAGAATATTTCTCATAATTGAATATAAAATTTTAAATTAATAAGGTTACTTGATGTGTCTTTTGGAATCAATTCAGTCATACTCAAATTCACCGTTGATATATCAAATAGAAGAAAAAATGTAAATTTTAAACTTTTCTTGCAAATCAACTTAGGCTATATATCATTCACGTATAAAGGAATGTATCATCCACACCGGCTTGCATTTAGAAAACTATATGGAAATATCCAGGTAGGAAGCAGACAAGATGGGTGCAGCATGCTGCATGTGATGTCGACAAGCGAGAAACACAAACAACATCCCTTGTGAGCTTTACAGAAATTATTTGAAACTGGTGAAGGTCAGCATGATCCCCCCACCTGTTACATTATAAAAGGGTTGGAAAAAGTTAGGTCCCACATTTTACCTCCCAGCAGATCAAACCGACCACTCCCTATTCCTTTGTTTTGGGTAAGCGAGACCATACAAAATATAAGGAGAAGAAAAAAGAAAGATGTCGATGTCGGCTATGAATGTATAGTTTATGGAAGGATGTCTTGGGCTGATCTTCTGCTTGATAAATGTACAAATCAAAAGCTTATAATAAACATCCTCATTTGTTTATATCTTGCCTCTAATTTTCAGAGGGTGATTGATTATGCAAGTATAATTTTATTTTATTTTGTTTTCCATTTTTTTTATTTCATTTCAAAAATATTTATATTTTTTTTCACTGTTCCGAATTGGGTAGTGCTACTTAAAATATCTAAATTGACGGAATCTATACCAAGAATTTTTTTTTATTTTATTTTATTTTATATATTTTCACCTTTTCATAATTTTTATGACCAATTTTTATTCATGTACAATTCAAGAAGTGATAAAAAAAAATGAAAAAATGAAATAGAATATGAAAAATTCGGTAAAATTTCGATCACATTTAAGTAGTGTTTTCCTTCGCAATTTACATGGCAATATGCCAAGCCAAATTGCCAAAATGGTCACATACCCATTGTATAATCTCTCTCTCTCTCTCTCTAGAATTGCGACGAGAAAAGAAACAAGTTGCAAGGAAAGAGGTAGAAAAAAGTTCAAATGGAGTTTGAAGAATTTCAAAACATAGAACTTCAACTAATCAGTGAGCAGAAGGGACGCCATCACCAGTGAGGCCGAGTATCTTCACATAAAGCCCAACAAAAAACAGGTGCATGATAGAGCTAGAAATCATATATATACTAAAGGGGTAAAAGACTATAGAAACACATCTGAGTTTTACTATCATCTCAACATCCTCTCATCGTCCCCCATACCTCCAAGCAACATGTATAGTTTGTGAAATCACAGAAGAGAGAGAGAGAGAGAGAGAGAGAGAGAGTGAGAGACCCCATTGAATCTGAAGTCACACCCAGTAGCATCTCACTTTGATGTAAGATGATTTTCATATCCAATATTGTTTCACTCAGAATTGGTTTTCATACTATCAAAATCAGACCAACTTGCAGTCCTTAAATCAGTCTGAAAGAGTTATATTTTCATTCAAATTGCTTCCAATGCTACATCAGAAGATCCAGTAACCTTGTGCGAGATCGGAAGGATGTTATGGGCATCATGGCAGCAGTGGCATGTGTGGAAGTGTAACGTAAGGACTCTGGCACGTATTGGAACTCAGCGATTTGATGAGCACGTGATTCATTAATGTGTAGATTTACAGGGTTGTCCTTACTTACTTAGGGTAGATTACAAGAATGCCCTTATCTATGTAACTAGAATAACGATCATCATTTTAGTATAAATACTGAAATCTTTTGTAAAGAGATTCATTATGAAAAGTCAATAAAAGGATTGTTTTGGAGGAATCCGATCCCTCGAAGATTAGAAATTGTCACTTACTTGTTCTTTGTTACAATTAGTATCAGAGTAGTTTGAATTTTTGGAATTTTTTTTTTTTTTTTTTCATTCGGAGTGACTATGGCATAGGGAACTCGTTTTAAGGAACTAGAAAAAATGGTTCTTGGGTTGCGACAACACCAAGGACAGCAGGAGAAGAGAGTTGAGGATCATCATGAAGCGTTAGAGCTGTTGAATTCAGAGATCGATGTATTGTTGGAAGCTATGAATGGGGGAAGGAATGGGTTTCAAAATGGCAATAGTAGACATGAGGAAGGAGTCAATTCTAAGTTTTTGGGAGTTTTTGCAGGTATGCAATTTCGTTCTATCAAGTTAGATTTTTCAAGATTCAATGGGGAAAATCCAACTGAATGGATTTATATGGCAAATCACTACTTTGCCTTACACTACTTTGCCTTACACCCCATGCAAAATGGGCAAAAGATTTTAATGTCCTCATTCTATATGGAAAGCAATGCATTGACCTGGTTCCAGGATGTTGAGGAAACTAGAAACTTTAACACGTGATCTTTTGTAGAGGCTTTATAGATGAGGTTTGGGAATTCATGTTATGATGATCCCATGGAAGCACTTACACATTTAAGGCAAAATACTACTTTTGCTGCCTATAAAACCCAGTTTGAAGTTATTTCTAATAGATTGAAAGGCTTATTTGAGAATTACAAATTAAGTTATTTTTTAAGTGGTTTAAAAGACAAAATAAAACTGCCAGTGAGGATGTTACATCCTCATAATCTTAATACTGCCTTTGGATTAGCAAAAATCCAAGAGGAGTACATTCTTAGTACTCGAAGTGGTGGCAAGTCAATGCCATATCAAACCTTCTTATGTGTCAATGCCAGTGGGTGGTAACGTAGTAGCCATTAGTTCTGTGAGGAATGAGGGTTCTTTTGTGGGAAAGAATAATAATTTTAAGGCTTCTCTTCCTATTCAAAAGTTAGCCCAACTGAGATGAAGGATAGAAGAGAAAAAAGGCATGTGTTACTTCTGTAATGAGAAGTGGAACCCAACCCATAAGTGCAAGAAGGTCAAGATTTTTGTCATGGAGGGTATGGAATTGTTTCAAGGTGATGACTATGAAAGTTCTAAACTAGTGAAAGAAAGTGAAGGAACTACCGTTTTGCCTGTGGATAGTGACATTTATGAGATATCATTACATGCCATTGTAGGTTCGAGTCCAAGAACCATGAGAATTAATGGTCGAGTCCAAAACTGTTCTATAGTGATCCTTGTGGACACTAGCATTACACATAATTTTCTTAATCTCATGGTAGCTAGAATAATGGGATTGGCAGTCAATTGCAAGAAGCAAATAGAGGTTAGAGTGGCAAATGGAGAAAGAATCAGAAGTGAAGGATTGATTCAGAAGGTGCAATTTCAGATGCAAGGTAATCAGTTTAATACTGTTTTTTTTTTTTTTTTTGCCACTAGGTGGATGTGATGTAGTGGTAGGCATGCGATGGTTAAGTACCTTGGTTATTGTGTTATGGGAATTTAATTGTCTCACTATGTCCCTTGAGCATAGCAAGAAATTTGTGATTGTTAAGGGCATGAATTCTAGCAAGTTTGAATTGGTGGAAGATGTGCAAATATGCCAGTTAACTACCATTGAGAGAAAGGGTATGCTTTTACAAATTGTACAACAGGAGTAGTGTAGAGATGCGGGAAGGATTTATTCGAATATAGAGACTATGTTGGCTAAATACAGTGTAGTTTTGATGAGCCAAAGGGGTTACCACCCAAAAGGAGTAAAGATCATCAAATCAATCTCAAATAGGGAACTTTGCAAGTTTCAGTGAGACCATATAGATACCCTTTTTATCAAACAAAAGATTGAAAAAAAATTGTTAAGGAATTATTGGATGCAGGTGTGATTAGAAGTAACTAATCTCCATTTTCCTCACCTGTGCTTTTAGAAAGGAAAGCTAATGGATCATGGCGTATGTGTATTTATTATAGGGCAATAAATAGGAAAACAATGAAAGATAAGTTTCACATTCCAATCATTGATGAGCTGTTAGATGAGCTGTGGGGAGCAACAATTTTTTCCAAATTAGATCTCAGATTTGGGTACCACCAAATTCATGTGAGGGAAGGGGATATTGAGAAGACTGCATTTAGGACTCACCAAAGTCATTATGAGTTTTTGGGATCAACTTTTGTTATTAAAACTAATCGACAGAGTTTAAAATTTCTGTTGGAACAAAATATGGGTACTCCATCACTGCAGAAGTGGATCAGCAAGCTTCTTGGGTATGATTTTACCATTGAGTATAAGAAATGTAAAGAAAACATTGTTGCGGATACTCTTTCAAGAAGAGATGAAGTGGTAGAAGGAGAACCTAGCTTGTCAACTATTACATTTCTGAATCCAATCTGGTTGGAGCAGGTAAAGGCTTCATATTTGCATGATGAGGAAATTTAGGGGATATGCAGCAAGTTACAAGAAGGTTCTGTTAAAGATCAATCTTTTGAGGTGAAGAATGGGCTACTTTTCAAGAAAGGAAGGTTGTTTTTGTCAGCCTCATCTCCTCTCAAGCAACAAGTTTTGTAGTTTATTCACAATAGTGCTTTTGAGGGACATTTTGGTTACCAAAAATCCTTACATAGAGCTAAGGCTGATTTCATTTGGACTGGGATGAGAAGAGACATCAAGCAGTTTATTAAAAAAGGTGCAATCTGCCAAAGGTGTAAAGTGAAGAATTTACAACTTGCCAGTTTATTACAGCCACTGCCAATTCCCACAAGATCATGGAGTGATATCTACATGGATTTCATTGATATTCTTCATAATTCAAAAGGATTCTTTGTGATTTTTGTTGTAGTCGATAGACTTACAAAATATGCTCATATTTTGACCTTATCCCATCATTACACTGCCATTTTAGTGGCTAAGCTTTTTATTTCTCATATCTTCAAGTTGCATGGTATGCCAGGAACTATTGTCACAGATAGAGATGTCACGTTCACCAGTAATTTTTGGAAGGAGTTATATCGACTGCAGGGCACGAAGTTGCATTTCAGCTCTACCTATCATCCTCAATCAAATGGGCAAACTAAAATAGTTAACAAGTGTGTGCAACAGTATCTTAGATGTTTTGTGTGTGAAAGACCCAAGTAGTGGATTCATTGGCTTCCTTGGGCTAAGTAGTGGTATAATACATCAGTACATTCATCCACTAAGATTACACTATTCGAGGCTTTATATGGTGTTCCACCCCCTTCCATGTTACAGTATGTAGCAGGTACAACCCTAAAAGAGGCAATGGATTTTGAGTTGAAGTCAAAGGAAGAAATTTTAGCCCTTTTGAAAAAGAACCTCTTAGTTGCTCAGGCTAACATGAAACAACAATATGATAAAAAAACCACACACAGAGGCAGTTTCAGATTGGAGATTTGGTATATTTGAAGTTGAAGAAGTATAAGCAACATAGTTTGATTCAAGTGGCTAATCCTAAGCTAGAAGCAAGATATTGTGGGCCTTTTAGAGTGCTGGAACGTATTGGGAAAGTAGCATATAAGTTGGAATTGCCACAGAATTCACTATACATCTAGTTTTTCATATTTCCAGGTTAAAGAAGCATATTGGGCCAACAGACAATGTTACATCTTCATTGCCATTAATTGATTCTCATGGGAGATTAAGGTATGAACCAGAGAGTATATTACAAAGAAGAATGATTGTCGTTGACAATAAACTCTTCGTTGAGTTGTTGGTTAAGTGGCGCAAGGCTCCTAAGGAAGATTCATCTTGGGTTCCTATTGAGCAGTTGAGAGAACATTATCCTGACCTTTTAGGCAAGGTCTTTTGATAGGAGGAAGTATTGTTGTGGGCATCATGGTAGCAGTAGCATGTGTGAAAGTATAGCATAAAGGTTGTGGCACATAATGGAACTCAAGGATTTGATAAAGTGTTGTAGGAAGCAATTGAGGAGCACGTGATTCATTAATGTGTAGATTTATAGGGTTGTCCTTACTTAGGGTAGATTACAAGAATGCCCTTATCTGTGTACTAGAATAACGATCATCATTTTAGCATAAATATTGAAATCTTTTGTAAAGAGATTCAGGATCCGCTTGGATACACAGTTTAAATAAGATAATATGAAATGTTTTAAATAGTAGTTGAATAAAATATTGATAGAATATATTTTTTAATATTATTTTTATATTGAAATTTGAAAAAGTTGAATTGTTTATTATATTTTTATATGAAAATTTGAAAAAGTTATAATGATTGAGATGAGATGAGATAAAATAATGATTTTATATAAACGAACGGGGCCTCATTCTCAAAAGTCAATAAAATGATTTTTGGAGGAGTGATCCCTTGAAGATAAGAAATTGCGCCATTTACTTGTTCTTTGTTAAAGGAACTTATTCTAGGTTTAATATTGCTTTTTTTCTTTTCATTTTTATTTTTTTATTTTTTATTTTTATTTTTTGGCTTTTCAGGTGAGAAATAGCTAAAGCACAATTCTTGATGAAGAAACATCAATTCACCTAGGCAGCTTCGCTCTCTTTTTTCTCCAAAGCCGAAAGAAATCCCTGCACCACCCCCATTTGGGCCGCCAGGCTTCTCCCTCCTCCATCTCCTCTCTCCCATTTTTCCCACTACTCCCAATAATCTTTCCCCCTCTTTTTTTCATCCAATTCTCCTCCCCATTTTGGCCAGACAAAAACCACTTAATAATCATTCCTTACACCCTCACCCCCACCCGCGTCGCCTTTATTTCTATTTTTCTCATCAGCACATAAGCCACAATTTCCGTCTCAAGCACATGAAGAAGTCATGAGAAATGTGGCATCCCGAACCTTAGTTGTGCCTCCTTAGAGAGCTGCCCCTAATATGTGCTCTTCTGTCCAAGGTTGTGGGAGAAAATACCTCCTTCAATGGCCCTAATTGCTCCTCATTTCTGTTTTACACTTGTTTGACTGTATTGTTCTGGGGTGCCAATGTTATGGGGGATATAATTGCTTTGGCGAGGAAAAAATTGCCAAGACTCGCACATATGCAACTTTTTCTTACCATCCAGCTCAATCTAAAGCCAAATACTTCTCTAGTTTTGGATGGCCCTACTTTTCTTTCTTTTCATTTTTAATAGCAAATCAAAGATCTTATTAAAAAAAAAA
>QEOT01001605.1:360853-423921 GCA_003123785.1 Pterocarya stenoptera | reverse complement strand
AAAAAAAAAAAAAAAAAAACCATCATTCACGCCACATTAATATTAACAAATGGATATTACATCTCCTTATTCATATCTTGGTTAAAGGGTTTTAAAACAAAATATGTTCAGAACATCGTTCGGATGCGCTGAATGGCTTGCAGGGCCATCTCTAGGAACATCACAATCAACTCTAAATAACAATCTGGATCTAACTCCTCCTCAATCATTCTCAGTCAAGGATTTGCATTCATCACCATACTTGGATCTTGCTATAACTCCTACCATCTCAAATGGAATGGTAGTTGAAATTAAGGCCCCATTTGTTTACATAAAACTACTATCTCATCTCATCTCATCTCATCTCAATCATTACAACTTTTTCAAATTTTTATATAAAAATATAATAAACAATTCAACTTTTTCAAATCTCAATATAAAAATAATACTAAAAAATATATTCTACTAATATTTTATTCAACTATTATTCAAAACATCTCATTTCATCTCATCTGAACTGTATATCCAAGCGGGGCCTAATAGGGTGAAATTCTTTGAAATCTTAGTAAGTTAACGTCCAACGTACACAAAGATAACATAAACATGACAGGTAATAATTATGCAATGGATGCATAATATGTAGAAAATTTCATATTTGTTTTCATCCAAATTCATTAACATCTTTCAAAAAAGACACATTTTCTTACAGATAACGTTTCATACTTCTTCAATCCTTTTTAGTTAGGTTCATTTCTTTTGTTACTATGATCTTTCTTAACATATGGTAATCTCATGGCTCTCCTTTTTTCTACACTGTGAGTATCTAGTGGTTTTCATTACTGAACTTTTGGTTGAAATAACATCGTCAGACCTGCGTAGATAAGTTTTAATGTATTGATCATACTTTCCATGACATGGGCACCTACGACCATTAGGTGTTATAATATGACAACGCCCTCCAATCCTTTACAGAGGAACCAGTCAAAGGTTGTTGACTGTTCTTCATCAACTCATAAGTGACCACTCTATTTTTACAATAGTTTTATATACAGTCGTCCTATGCAGTCGGCTGCCACATCAACGGATTTTAAATTAAAATAATAATTAATTTTAAATTAAAAAAAAAAGGCGAACGACGAACTAAATTGAAAACAGGATCCCATTTCGTCCATTTCTTTCCAGCTGCTTCCCAAACCAAAACGTCAAAACATCATGCATCTGCACAAGAGCTTTGCCGGTCTGCTTCTTCTGCAACTTCTTTAGTCACAAATCGAACGGGCTTTAGGTATGCTGATGTTTCTCCCAGAGTAGTAGTATATGCTCAAGCCTAAGTGTTATTTTCCATACTACCTAACTACTATTTTTGTGAATATAGTGCTTTTGTGAATATAGTGTTATCCTCTAAAACAGAAAAAATAGGGCCAGACTACCAAGTAAACTACACAGTAAAAAAAATTACACAAAAAAAAAAAAAAAATCCAACCAAAGGAAAATCTAACCACATGTCCAGCCAACCAAAGAAAAAACCAGCCAACACGAACAGTAGGTTAAGCAACAACTATAAACTTTTTTTCTCATTTTTTAAAATCTAATAAAATATCTTAACTCAAGTAATTTCACTATTATTCTTGCCATCTTGAAATTTCTTAGAATTATGTGTAATATCATTCATATAATCATTATCTATAGACTCACTTATTTTAGCTCTCCCTTATTATTTTCAATTTTTTCTTACATTTTATATTTAAAAAATGATTTACACACAACCATTTTCACAATATTTTATACAATTATGTTTTAAATAATGGGTTCTTTGTAAAAGAACTTATAAAACTAATATTGCTTTATAAAATCTTAAAATATTTTTATTAAATATATTGTAAAATTTGATGTGTATATCATTATTATTATTTTCACTTAGTTTGTGGCCCAAATCTATAATTCCCCAACTACTTAGAGCATTCTCATTGAATTGGCCAAATGTAAATTCAAATTTTAACTAATATCACATGAGTTAGCATTTGCTTATTCCATTCAAATACAATCTCCATATTGGATTATCTATTTATTCTCTACATAATAATAAAATATTATTAATTTAAGAATTTTTTTATTTAATTTATTTTTATCACATTTTGTAGTTCTACCAATTAAATGTTAATAATAATTATATTCTAATTAAATTAATATTAATATTTATCACATTTATTAAATATTAAATATTAATATTAATTATATTCTAATTAAATTAATCATTAATATTCTAATTAATATTAACTAATTTATTTACTTTTATCACAATTTATATTTAATAATAATAAATCGAACCAAATATCTTAATTATAAAAAATACCTACATATTTGGTGAGAGGAGTGATAAATGAATATTATAGTGTTTGGCTAAGTTAACTGTACACCCACATATTTGATGAGTTACTATAGTTAATGTCTAAATTTATATAGACATGACTAATTTAATGTGGGGTATTTTAAGTGTCTTGTTAGTTAAATTTGACTCAAAGAGTAAGGGAGGTTTGGGAGTTGAGATGAGAATTTTATGTTTTATTTTAAAGTTTAAAATATTATTTTTTAGTTTTGAGATTTGAAAAAATTGTATTGAGATTTGAAAAAGTTGAATTATTTATTATATTTTATGTGATGATTTGAAAAATATATAATGATGAGTTGAAATGAGATGTGAAATTTTGAGAATTTCTAATTTCCAAACCAGCCCTAAAAGTAAGTCAATTTTTATAAAATTAAATTATATTATTACGTTATTTGATTAAATTTCTTTTCTACTAAATTTATCTACTTTTTAAAAAAATATACAAGTCGAACTATAATTATCATTTATCTTGACAAATTTCCGTCCTTATAATAAACACAAAGAAAACCAACCACAGGGTAATTGAGGGTATAGCTGGAAAAAGTACACGGTGAAATGGCCTGTGAGCCTCGTTCTTATCTTCCCTCAAATCTCAACACGTACGAACGCTTTATTTATGTCCGAAAGAAAAGAAAAACGTGTTTCCTCGTGCAGAATTCCACGAAACTTCCTCTCCAAACAAAGCCTGAAAACTCTCTCTCTCTCTCTCTCTCTCTCTCTCTCTCGCAAAGCCCTCAAGTACCTCAAGTACTCTCAAACGTTCTCTCTGAAAACCACGCATACCTCGATCCTTCTCTCTTTTGATGGCGTCCGGATCTTCGGTTCGGGCAAACCCGGGCTCCAAAGGGTTCGATTTCGGGTCCGATGACATCCTCTGCTCCTACGAAGACTACGCGAACCAGGACTCCTCCAATGGCAGCCACGGCGAACCGGTCATCGCCTCCAATACAGGCAAGGTAACTGTACCTGCTCTCTCTCTCTCTTGAGCTTTGGGATTGTTTCAAATTGGGGTCTTTGTAATATGTGCATAATTCTAGAGAATTAGTTGAGGTTTACTGTTTATGCCATATTCTACAATTTGTTCTCTCTTGGTTGAATGTAAATATTAGGTTTTTCATATGTTTTATATGGTTATGGATGGTTAAATACCTGGTTACTATATACGGAAAGATATTTAATTTCCAAAGCCTAGAATTTTCCCAAAGCTGAGCTTCTTAAAAGTGTGGACTTTTTTTCAAGATGGGTTTTAACTTTTAGCAAATTAAAGAAGCAGATACCAATTTCTTTTTGGCCAAGAAATATATGCGTATGGGGAAGGGGAAGTAGATAACATTCTTTACTTTCTCGCTTCTTTCGAAAATCTCTTAGTCCCTCGATCTGTTGTAATACATACCAATCTATATTTCTTGATTTAAAAAGGGTGCGAGCTTTGATAATTTTCTTTTCGAAAATTTTCTGTCCCATTGAAAATGCAGTTATAGCAAACTCGTGACGCAACTTTTTCATCCTTTGGGGGCTTTTACTGGTTAGGGTCTTCTATGATTTTGCTTTCAAGGTTGTAAGAATTGCATATCACTACTACTTTGATTCAGGAAAACAACTGGTAGTTACTTCTTAGTCATGTTACTCATTTGGAATGTTTAATCATCTGATGCCTTTAATTGACCATAATGGAACACTGTTGTATTCACTTGTTAGAAGCTGCTGTTTTCTCTTTTGAGCAGGATTTTCACAAAAGCAGAATGGCAAGATCAGCAATGTTTCCTGTAGGCTATAACCAACCAGAAGATTCTTCCAGCCAAGATGTGATTGCAACCGTTGAAAAAAGTATGAAGAAGTATGCTGACAACCTTATGCGTTTTCTTGAGGGACTCAGTTCACGGCTGTCTCAGTTGGAATTATATTGCTATAATCTTGATAAATCAATTGGTGAAATGCGGTCAGATTTAGTTCGTGATCATGGAGAGGCTGATTCGAAGCTTCAATCTCTTGAGAAACATCTTCAAGAAGTGAGTTAGAATATCCAAAGTTTTAGCTATGAGATATGAAATGCAGCATCTTTGTATGTTTAGTATTATCATTATGGTGATTATTTGCATTATAATTAGTGACCTTTATTCTTCTCTACATTGTCTGGTTGGCAATATAGTTTTTCTTATTGGAAGTACAAAGACCAGTGCTTTATTGAGTTTTCTTGGGCCTAATGAAGAAAGGATGCTAGTGAACTGTAATTTGATAATTTTAGTATGGTTGCTTGGAGTATTTTTAGAAATGACCTGCCTCTTTCAAGTTTGTAGTGCATTTTAAGGACCATAACTCTTTGAATTAGGGAAGGGGCTGGATTTGTTAATGGGAGAATGGAGAATGGAGATTGTTGATGCAGAGTAATTTGTCGTATATGCTGACTTATGCAGAGTAATATGAAGGATAGAGAAGATACTCCACAACAGATTAAATCCATTAATATAAAAACTGGGTGGCTCTCCACCCAAGAGTGGCGGCCACCCCATTTAGGGTGTGACTGTGACTGCCATCGGCCCAGAGCCGGGTTGGTCTGGTAGCTCCCAGGTGGTGGGGTAGCTAGATCCATCCTGGGCTGAAATGGTTTGCCGCCACCTTGGAGTGGTTGGACCACCCCCCTTCATTGGTTTATTTTTTATTTTCTAAATATATGATAGAAAAAATAAGTCAGTGTAGGTGGCGTCATTTGAAAAATTATATGATTTTTCCGTATCAGTGTTCCATTAGAGGGTGCAGTTTTACACCACATCTTGACAGTAGGTGCTCCATTAGTTGTTAACTTGTTTATGTGTCTCTCTCTTTTACTCTCTTATGAATTTGGGTATCATCTTCATTGCTTTTTATTAATAAATATTATTAACTTGCTTATAAAAAAAAAAATTCTGAATTAAAATTTTAGTAACACCTTGGAGTGGGTTGTATGCATTCATACCTAATACTTCATAGCTGTCACTGGACTTACAGATGAGCTCATGGCATCATCTGTATGTATGTTTTAAAGTGTTTCATAACAGTAAATTTTAAAGTTTTCTCTTTTAGAAAAAGCCTTCTGCTCCCATTCGTTTGATCTATGTGCCTGCTTTTTAAGACCAAGATAGATTGTTTCAGGTTATGTCAAATTTAGAACAATTCATTCTTTTCTTTTCTTTTTCTTTTGTCAAGTTGAACCTGATAAGAAGCCGCGCATATTCTATGACTTTGGTGTTGCGGAGGGTAACAATATGGATTAATTTATTCATTTTCATGCTACTTTAGCTGGCTGGCATTTGCATTAACATGCATTGTGATTTTCAACAAGAGATTAATTTATTTTATACTCACTGCAGGTCCACCGGTCTGTACAGATTCTAAGAGACAAACAGGAACTTGCTGAGACCCAGAAAGAATTGGCCAAGCTTCAGCTTGCACAAAAAGAGTCTTCTTCAAGCCACTCTCAGTCCAACGAGGAGAAAGCTTCATCAGCTGCAGCTGATTCAAAAAAGACCGACACTGCATCCGATGCGCACAACCAACAATTAGCTCTTGCCCTTCCACACCAGGTAGTACCCCAGCAACAGCCTGTGGCACCCCCTCCCCAAGCACCCACTCAGAATCTAACCCAACAACAGCCCTACTATCTCCCTCCAACGCCGTTACCAAATCCACCTGCCCAAACACAACACCCTCAGAGCCAATATCCACCTTCTGATTCCCAGTACCGAACTCCTCAACTGCAGGACATCTCTAGGGCGGCACCTCAGCCAGCTCAATCTCAAGTAAATCAAACGCCACCAGTCCAAGCATTCCCTCAGTATCAGCAGCAATGGCCCCAGCAATCACCACAGCCCCCACAACAACCCTTGATGCAGCCCCAGATCAGGCCATCATCAGCAGCAACATACCCTTGCTACCCACCAAGTCAACCAACAAACTTATCTCCTCCAGAATCACTCCCAAGCAGCATGGCAATGCAAGTGCAATTTCCAGGAATCCCTCAACCTGTATCAAGCCGCGCTGATGCCATTCCATATGGATATAGTGGGGCAGGTAGAACAGTCCCACAGCAGCCGCCTCAGCAAATCAAAGGCACTTTTGGAGGACAACCAGGCGATGGATATTCAGCCCCTGGACCCCAGCCCACACTTCCTCAGGGGAGTGCATATATGATGTATGACAGTGAAGGTAGAGCACATCATCCACCTCAACCTCCTCATTTCCCTCAAGGTGGATATCCTCCAACAAGTGTGCCTCTTCAGAATCCACCACCACCAACAACAGGCCCCAATCATATGGTCCGGAATCCAAACTATTCACAGTTCTTTCGCAACCATCCTTATAGTGACCTGATTGAGAAACTGGTAAGCATGGGATGCAGGGGTGACCATGTTGCCAGCGTGATTCAAAGGATGGAGGAGAGTGGGCAACCTGTTGATTTCAATACTGTCCTCGACAGGTTGAATATGCATTCTTCAGGGGGTTCTCAAAGAGGATGGTGAGTGTGAAGAAATTATCCAAAACTTGAACTTCGAATTTCTGTGACAATCATTGCGTGTTTTAGAATGCATTGAATAAAAGGATGATGTGATGTGCACGGTCTTCTTGTATATGTCGATTGAGAGATTCCAAATTCATGTATAATTTTTATTATCCTTTGTTTGATTACGTCCCTTGTTATCTAGCAATAGAAAGTTCCTTTTGGTTATCTTTTTTCTATGTTTTATTAAATTCCTTTGCGAGATTGGTAAAAAATTGAACATCCCTTGGGCGGATGAAGTTTTTCAATTTTCGGTAATCATTAAGAAAACAATTTGAAATGTCAATTCAAGATGCAGTGGGCAACTACACCTTCCAACCAAAAGTTACATCAACTTCTTCATCACAACTAAAATGCACTCTGTGTGAACCACGCTAGTCTATTCTTAATAAGAAAAATAAAGAAAATAGGATTTTATTGCTTTTGGGCAAACAAAACGAGCTAGTTGACGGGTCTGGCGAGCAATGCGTGTTCGGGATGTTTCCTTAGGCGAGCATCAAGCGGCCGAGCAACGCACCTAGTCAAGGCCTAGCAACAAGTTTAAGACTCGATTGGATGTAGAAACAATTTTATCTCAATATTATAAATTTTTTAAATTTTTACATAAAATATAATAAACAATTCAACTTTTTTAAATTTTAAAATAATAATAATATTAAAAAATAATATTCTAATAATATTTTATTCAACTTTTAACTTTTATTCAAAATTATCTCGTCTCATCTTACTATTCAAACCAAATAGAGCCTTAAGGCAAGCGAAGATGTTGGCGAGCAAAGAGTTGGTACAGTATTCAGCTACCGGGCAAAGACGAATGTTGAATGGACAATAGACGAGCAAGAGAACGGGTGAGCAAACAGAAGTGTGTTCCGCAAAGTGTCCAAACAAGTGATCAAAAGTAAAACTCGGGAGTCTTTCGAGCAAGTACCCATAACGCCCTTTACATGGGTTTGGTGTACGAGCTACTATTGGTCGGGATGCTCAGGATTTCCATGCTACACGTTACTCGCCCAACGCTCGAATTAAGCTGCATCTAAGTGCACAGTAGATAACATTACTCAGACAAAAGGGACGCTCAGAAGCAATGCATGATCTACCACCTTTCAGAGTCTAAACAACACCTCACACAAATCTCCTGACACCTCATAGCTTTACTGACAACGCATAGGACACCCGTCACTGTGGTTGACTATATATAGATGGGAGGTGGGAGGACAAACAATGTGGTTTGGATTTAAGGAGTGAGATGGTTTCATCTCATCTTTTTGTAAGGAGAAATTAATTCTTATTTAAAAGGTCATCGCATGCTGATTTGAAAATAGTTTTTGATGTCTTTGCAAGACAACAAAGTTTCTAATAGTAGCTTTTCATAAGGCCAGCGGAAAAGAAGAAAAGCGTTTAGGTTTTACACGACAAAAACACAGCTCATACCTTCTGCTTTTTCAAAAAATAAATATATTTATAAATAAAACAAAATAATTACAAATAATATGTAATAATTTGTGAAACCCATATCTATCTCTTCTCCAACAACTTAAAATCATCTCATCTCACTTCCAATCCAAACACGCAATTTTCAAAAACCATCTTAATTCATCTTAACTCACAAATCTCACTACTATTAACAAATCATATCAACTCATCTCATCTCATTTATCTCTCAATCCAAACGGGGACGCCTTTCTCTTGATCGCCTGTCTCACCCAAACACCCTTACATTGTGTTTTCTTTTTTCTATCTCAGACCTGCTAGTAAACTGAGGGAGAGAAATCGGGCGAGAGAAGGAGACTAGCTAGCATTTTGGCAAGAAGAATCTATATTGCGACCAAAAACTTCACTTAAACCACGAGAACTATAAATGACCAACTTGTACTAGAGAAAAACAATAATTTACCTCTGAACTCCATTACGTGATATTCCTTCAATGACCAATTATTAACTGTTAATGTGTTTAGCATGAACAAATTGTATTATTTTGTTACTGGAAGTCACAAGTTTATCGTAAGTATGCCATTATTGCATTAGATATGAAATTATATATATATAAAAAAAAACTATATGTGATTGGTGTAAAAATTTCTAAGTTAATATGCATAATCAGCACACTCAAACACACAGCGAACAAATGTCTTTGGGCGAGTGGGCACGTTCGGACTTGGGATAAATGTCTCTGGTTCGATGAACATAAAGAAATTCAAAGGGTATAAATGTCTCTAGGTATAAAAATCTCTGGTCTAGTGGACGATTCAAGCCTTATTTGGATAATAAGTTGATCGCAACTCGTTTCATCTCATCTCATCTAATCATTACAACTTTTTCAAACTTTCAAACAAAATATAATAAACAATTTAACTTTTTCATATTTTAAATAAAAAATTATATTAAAAATTATATTATATCAATATTTTATTCAATTTTTAACTCTCTTCTCATCTCATCTCATCTCAACTCACTATATAAACCTCCCATAAAAGATTTTGAGACATCTCTGGGAATAAAGGTCTCTGGTATAGTGAACCCACTTAGACTTAGAGGGTATAAAGATCTCGGTTCTAGTGGTTGTCTCTCAACTGATGGAGGCTTGGAAACTTTTAAAGTGAAAGATGTTTGTGAAGCATTAGATTTCTTCAAACGATATCACACTTTCAAATTCATTAACTGCCGGAGGAAAAGCATGGTATGATTTAAAGGCTATAAAGTTGTATTTGCATATTTGTTAGTAATTGTCATTACTACCTGATATCATGAGCGTAGCTCTAGGACTAACTTACTAAAACTTTAAAATCTCATTGTAGTAGTCCCACAACGGTCTAGCTTCTCATAACCATAGATTGTGATGCTGAGCAAGATTTTGAAATAGTAGAGATAAAAATTGAGGAGTTGAATTGAAGTAGTTGTTCTGGTTGGCAATGCATGTTATAACATTTTGAAGACTTGAGGATTGTAAATCAGTAACTAGGGGAAAATGCCTCTATTAAAGATTTGTGGATTATAATATTTAGACACATGATCTTGTAGATTGATGAGTGTACGAAAATGTATTCTAAATATTTAATTATTAAATTAAAATATTAAAATGTGAATAGAAATTATATAAATTAATTTATATTGTTGAATTTAATTTTTATTTATTTTGAGATATTTTTAAATATATTTTTATATGTAATTTCAGAATGGTGAGGCCAAGCCCAGTCAGATGAGCCAAACTCACGCAGACGATGAAAAGAAAAAGTCACACGCCGCATGGGCTGCGAGAGAAATGCAAGAGACGTAAAAGTCGGAAGAAGTTTTTTTAGTGTTTAAACTCTCACATGCGGATAGGAGACTTTTGGACGCAAATCGAAGGGACTGGGCAAAAATGCGAAAGACTCAAACGAAATAACTGGAGGAAGAATACAAAAAATAAAAATAAAAAAATAAAAGAGAAGGGAAGCTTTCCGTTTTTGGTGAAATTCAAGGCGTGGGAGCCAATTACCTTTTGATTTTTGGAAGGAAGAACAACTATTAGAACATAAAATTCTCGTCTCATCTCAATTTATTATTATATATTTTTAAATTTTTATATTAAATATAATAAATAATTTAACTTTTTTAAATACGAATTTAATTTTTTCAAATTTTAAAATAATAATAATATTAAAACATAATATTTTAAACTTTTAATATTTTACTTTTTGACTTGATGAACTAGCACGTATTGGAAGACTCAGGTCTCGTTTGTTTTTGTTAATGAGATGAGATGAGATAAGATGAGATGATATTTTTTTAGATATGTATAAATAATATTGAGATATGTTAAATATAGATGAAATAAGATAAGATATGTATTTATTTATAGAGATGAGATTAGATTAGTTTCATTTTTTTCAAATATTTATTATGGTGGGACTTACAACTAATTATAGTGTAACAGTACTGAAATGACGTGCAACAGATTATACTGGAAGTGAACAATCACCAAGCGCTTTCTATTTCAAGCTTTTCGGTGTGTGCCTGGTCATGTGAGATTGTTTTGGTTTTTTTTTTTTTTTTTTTTTTGGGGTTTTTTCTCCATCGTTTTTAATACTGGTGAGACCACTTTTAATTATATTAATTTTTTATAATACAGTAATATTAAAACAGTTTAATCCGTGCATAAACAGTAACACCAAAACCGTAACGCCAGATGGCAGATCAATTTTTTTTTTTTCAAAACAGTAACATCGGGCAGTTTTTTTTAAATAGTATAATTTATAAACAGTAAATAAATTAATAAGATATAAAATAAAATGAAATAAAATGAGAGAAGATAAGATAAAAAATAAATATTTATTTTCAAAAGTAGCCTACCGTATAAAACTTATAAAAATTTTCAAAATTTTGTATGTGATTCCTGCAAACAAACGAGGCCGGAGTTCCACTTGTTGATTTGTGGAGGCATCACGTTGTGGAGGCATCACTCATCCTCATGCGGCACTTAAAATAATGAGAAACGCTAGGGTGTCCTTTTATTTTTGTTTTTTTTTAATTTTATTTTATTTAATTTAGTGATTAAAAAAATATTATTTAATAATATTTTAAATTTTTTACTTCTTTTAAAAATATTTAAAAGTGTTAAAAAATGAAATGAAAAAAATTCTTATTTTAATTTCACATCATTTTTTTAATACTTTTAAATATTTTTAAAAAAAGAAAAAATTTATAATATTATTAAATAATATTTTTTTAATCACTAAGTTAAAAATAAAATAAAATAAAAAAACCAAACGGGCAAAAATAAAAGAGCCCAAATCGGACTCTGACATTTTTCTAAAATAATACTGATGTTAGGGAGTTCGTTTTTTTCCCTTTTTTTGCCTGATTTTATCTTTTAATATTTTTTATTTAATGATTAAGAAAAAGATTTTTTTTTTCACATTATTTTTTAACACTTTTAAATATTTTTTAAAATTAGAGCCAAAACGGACTGTGTAGCATTTTTTCTGGGAGAAACACATGCATATGGACGCCAAAGAGAGGGAGGCTGCCAGAAATTAAAATGCTGGCCGGAATCGGCAGACAAAGAACAAATATAAATAAATAAAAGCATCTTGTGGCCGACCAACTCACGTAGAAGAACAAAAATAATTTGTTTAGTGGGCAAGAAAGAAAGATCGACTGGAAGGAACAAAGAGCTGGTTGAATCACGCTGGGAGGAAGAAATAAACAATGAATAGGCAGCAGACACACGCACGCGGCACGGAGAAAGACCACAAGAATGAAGAGCTGGTTTTTCGGTGGAAGACAAGAAAAAAAAGCACTTTCGGGATGGGCGCCGACACGCATGGAAGAAATAAAAACTGTGGAGAACTGCGGTGCTGGAGTTGCGGCGCTAAAGAAAAAAAAAAATCAATTCCTATGTAGGTACTCGGCATTAGGTATCCATCGCGAAACTGTGTGGAATGCCACGTCACTTTTATATTATTATTTTAATAAATAAATTAAAACACACCATACGGTATACCCTTTCACACTCACTCACATTACTCTCAAATTCAAATTCAATCTGATTTCACTCGTTTTGCTTTCGCAAAATGGCAATTAAAGTTAAGAAATGGGTGCATATGGTGATGGTGCAGACGCAAACGAACATAGCGGTGATTAAGTATTGGGGTAAGAGGGATGAGACCCTAATCCTTCTCGTTAATGATAACATCAGCGTCACGCTTGATCTTGATCACCTCTGCACCACCACCACCATCGCTATCAGACCCTCCTTTGACCGCGACCACATGTGGCTCAATGGCAAGGTAAGTCTAGTAGAAAGAAAGTTTTTTCTCTGCCTTTTTTGGCTCTTTCTCAATTCCCTCGGAACTAAGATGTGTTTGGCTCCTAAGAAAGCGGGGTGAAAGAATAGTAGAAAATTTTGTTTCTTTAGTCAAACTGCTTTGTTTGATATCATACAAGACCGTTTGTTCAAAGAGTAGTGTCGGGGAGGCAAAGAGATTGGAATTTGGAACGCTTAAATTACTCGGTATCTATTACTAATGATTTTTAAATTGGTGAATATTGGAGTTGATTGGATTCGGCTTCATATAAATGATTAGCTTTAAGAATCGAAAATTCAGATTTGGCTTCACGCAAACGTATAGATGTTTCTGGTCCCTCTTCCATGGGTGTTTCGGTGCGAGTTCAATCTTGGAGATGAGGTGACCTGGTTAAGATTGTCTTGGGTGGAGTTCGATTTCTAAAGGACCGGTGAACTGGGTGGAACGCGATTTCTGAAAGACTTTTACATTTGAAAATGCACCGTTTAATTAAATGGTGCATACACACACTTTAATTAAAGTTGAGTTGAAACCCGCGTACGCGTCCCGGGTGAAAGTAGCCTTTTTGAAAAAAATAAATAAAGGAATAAAACCAGAAAATAAGGAAAAGAAAAGTTCGCCCGGCTTTAAGACATTTTTCGGTTGGATTTGGATAGATAGTGAGATGAGATGAAATGAAATATTTTGAATAGTAGTTGAATAAGATATTGTTAGAATATATTTTTTAGTATCATTTTTATTTGAAAATTTAAATTGTTTATTATATTTTTATATGAAAATTTGAAAAAATTAAGATGAGATGACATGAGAGTGATGTGTATCCAAATTGAGCTTACTCGCACGCAAACGAGAATTGAGAAGCCTCGTGCTTTTCGATTCTATATAAAGGCATGAGGAGTCCGGCATATTAGGGGGAGAGAGTTCAGAGTGAGTTTTCGGACTCACAGTTTGAAGGATTCACAGTTTGATTTTTGAGAGAGTTTTGTTGTTCTTATTCAAATGGACAGCTAAGTCCTTAAGCAAAGTTAGGGATGAACTTGCACAATTTAGGGTGTTTTTAGTTTATTTTTTATTCATGTTATTGTTCTTTATTAATGCAAACTCTTGTTTATCATTCTCTAATTATCAATAGTATTTTATTATCTCTAAATAATCTTGGAATTGATTCCCTTCATAGATTCAATCATGCTTTTTCTATAGAATGGTTAAGATCCTTGATTATGTTTAGATTAATTTATTGTCTTTATTGATTTAATTCTTTATTGCAGTATTGCCCACTGGATATATTTTCATCGTTGGGTTTTGTCAATAAGGATAATAATTCACAGAGTTTTAAAAAGTAGTGAATGATTTATCAAAAATTTATCTTTCGAGTAATGTTATTTGTAGTTATATATCTTTCAATTGGGGACTTTGGAGTTGAATCTCTAATTGTGTAATTTATTGAATTAAGAATAAATAGAAATATCCGATTTGTGCAAGAAATTCCTGACGTTTTGTTATTTTTAATTTGAGTAATCCTTTTTTTATCCTTGTAATTTTAGTTGCTAAATCGCATTAAAATTAGTTATTTCTTATTGATCATTAAAACTCTTTTATTTTTTTTTGTGTTTCTTTAATCTATCTCCCTGAGGAATCGACACTTTAAAATTGTGCTACAACTACCGCATTATTCTTTGGGCATAATCATAGACATTGTAAATGAGAATAATTATTAAAGAATGTATGACCTATAATGTAAATATCTTTTGGTGATTACGGAAGCTTTTGGATTGAAATGTAATTTATTTGGCAAAAGTTTTAAATTGTCTTTCCCCTGCAAATTATTGTATAATGGTAATATCATTGTAGGTTCATGTATATTAAGTATCATAAACGTAAGGGGTGTGTAACCAATGTTACATATCTCGACTCCTCGACTTCCATTAAATCCCAAGCGAGAGTAGAGAGCGCCACACACTCACTCACTCACACTAATAATTTAATCTAATGGCACTTGTCAACTACTGAACTCTGACGGTCGGTAGCCCAATTTTGACGAACTCTGGCGATTGGCAGTCAGATTATGGAAAGCTTCAGAGACCTCTCGGAGGTGGTAGCCAGAATACGACTAATAAAGTTCTGAATAATTGTTTTGAAGAGTTAATGGTTCATATTTTAGGGTTTCAGAAATTTTCTTTTAAAACACTTTAATTCAGTCTGGTTTAGTTTATTGTAGAATTTGTAGACTTATAAGATAGTGATGTGTGATTGAAGAGTGTAAAAGCCATTTTTATACCACATCCTGATTAAAAATACACATTTTTTAGGTTCCTTCCAAGGAGAATGGGGCCTTTAAAGATCTTTTTCATTAAAAAGAAAAAAAAAAAAAAAACTATTACAAGTGTTAGTTCGGATAATGGAGAAGATTGTGCCAAAACAAGAAGTGTGCTTGGACCAAAAACACAAGTGGAAGGAGCTGCAGATGTCAAAGTGGCATTTTGAAGCTGACCGTGGGCCCTGTGATGAGAAAAAAGAAAGGTTAGTTCATCAAAAACAACATGTCTGGATACATATATTCGGCTTAACATCTTGACATTGGAGCAAGCAGTTAGTTGATGAGAAAGAAAGTCATATCAATGGCAATAGTCCAAAATTTGGAGGGCGCAGAGGAGTGGGCCATTAGTAACAACCCAGTCTCAACAATATGTATGTCCTTGTTCAGCCAAGCCACTTTGCTCAAGGGTGCCGAAACAACCTAACTAATGAACAACTCCACATGATTGAAAATAGTCCTTCAAGACTTTATTAACATACTTGCCACCCTCGTCACTTTGGACAATGCCACATCAAATTTTTGAGTCATTAGATAGTGCCAAATAAATCAAGAGTATTCATCAATAATAACCAAATAAAATCGAAAGCAATAATAAGAATTGGGAGGAGCGGGTTCCCAAACATCAATGTGAATGGTATGAAGGAAGGTAAGGGCATAAGTGGATCGAGACTTACAATGGCAATTTGGAAGATTTTTCAAAACCACAACTTTCGCAAAAACAACACTCTTCTTCGAAGATGGTAAACAAGATAACAATTTTTTAAGAATTCCAAAATGCCTTAAGTGTGCTTGCCATAAACTACCAGTTGTTTTATTGGCCATGAGCCCAATTATTTTGTGTTGAGGCAATCTTGGACTGATTGGGTACAAGTTATCCTTTATGGATCCTTGAAGCATCACTCAGCCTGTCTTCAATTCCTTAACCACAAAATCCAAGGATAAAATAAGAAGCAACATTTATGTTCTTTTATAAATTGAGAGATTGAAAGTAGATTCCTGGTGATGGCAAGAACAAGAAGCATGTTATTCAATGTAATATCACTTTTAGGGAGCGTAAATCAACCAATGGCAACAATAGATATGTCAGAACCATTACAGAGTCAATTATAGTACAAGGGTCGATACCTTTAATATGAATGGATTAGTCGGGACTTTGTTCTCAGACACCTAGTATCAATAAAAAAAAAAGAAAAAGAATTTGATGTCATATAATGGTTGGCCCTAGTGTCTGGATACCAAGTAGCATCAACATTGTCACCTACTTATAATGTAACAAAGGCTTTATACTGATAAGCTTCTTCATTAGTGGCAAAACATCCAGGACTTTATAATCTGGACCCCACATCTGAAACATGTAATACGAGGATGATGATCATCTCCATGAATATAGCTAGATTCGCAACCACAATAGTTGGAAGCTGAAGACTGTTGCGATCTACTGCATGTTGCAGGCCCTTGAGACCGAACATTACCACCCTTATTTTGATGTTGTGTGGCAGTGTTGTGATTATGACCACATCCACCATGATTTCTGGAATAAGCGCCTCCTTTGTTGGGGTAAACGGTAATAGCAGATGAAGCGGATCATGCAACAATAATCTTTATCTCAAAGTCACAAAGCTTACTTGTAAGACTTTCAAAGAGTGGAAACAACATCTCAAGCATTAATGACAGCAACAATAGGGGTGGGTAAAATTTTTGATTTTTAGACTCCAATTGAATTCCAACTAGGCTCCGACGACTCCGACGGAGTCGGAGTTTGAGGAATTTGGAATCGGAGTCGGAGTCGGAGTAACTCCGACTCCACTAGTCGGTGTAGGAGCCCACATGGCTTTGAACTCTTATATTTATTTTTTTAAAAACAATGCATAAAAAAGACATCATTCCACTTTAAGAGGAACGACGTCATTTCGCTCAAGGGGTCAAAAACGCAGGGGCATTTTGGTCAAGTAACCTAACAATGTCCTTCCGCTTCTAGCGGAATGACGTCATTTCGTGGAGAAAGGGGTCCAAAACCCAGGATCCCCTTCTTCCGCCCTCACTATCTCACCATAGACCTGCAACTCCCTTTATCTTTACACTGCGCTTCACCTTCCCTAGCTCCCCATCATCTGTCGTCACCTGAGGCCGTTGCAAGCCACCATCCGAAATTCATCACAATTTGAAAACCACTCAATCGCTCAATTCTTTTGTAGAATTTTAGGGTTTTTTTAATTTTTTTGATTTTTTGTTCATTTCAATGATATTTTGATTTTTAGACTGTTAAATTTAGGAATTGAGAGATTTAAGTTTTGAAAAAATCGGGTGTTTTTGTTTTAGGTGACGTTCGCTCGAGTGTCGCTCGAGCGAACATCACATAAAATGTTTGATCGAGCCTACGCTCGAGTGTGGCTCGAGCAAATATCACACAGATTGTTCACTCGAGTGTGGCTCAAGAGTACGTTCATTTTTTTGTATTTTATTTATTTTTAAAATCACAAACACGAATAAACACATAAGTTTTCCTTTTCAATGTATTTCCAATTAGTAGATAATTTTCATAATATGTTAAATGACAGATGTCATCTCGCCATGATTCTCCACAAGAGGATGATGCACAGCCATTGGCGTCATCAATAGGTACTTCGGGCCGTAGACTCTCATCTAGAGCAGCTAACTCTTGTGCAAGTAGTCGAGTTCCAATAAATTAGAAGACGTTGATGTGCTTAATGAGGAGGAGGAGTTGATGAATGTTAAGGCCGATCCACTAGCACGACCTAGTAAAAAATGGTCATGGACATGGGAACATTTTACCAAAGTTCCAGGTGATTATGAGAACCCGCAGGCTTGATGCCACTACTGTGGGCAACTATGCGGTTGTCATTCAAAGAAGCAAGGCACGACAATATTAATAGCACATCTTACGGGATGCCAACAGTATAAGATACACAAAGGGTTGGTAACAATTGATCAGATGAAGTTGAGTTATGAGATTTCTACGGCCACTAATGGCACGCAGATTAAGAAGCTATCAATCCCTTAATACAGTGAGAAGATATTGAGAGATGTTCTTGCGAATATGATCATCACTTATGAGATGCATTTTACCACTGTTGACAAGGCAGGCTTCCATAAATTTGTATATACTTTGGAGCCACGATTTCTCATGCTTTCATGGTATACTGTGATGCATGATTATTCGAAGAGGCATGCCCAGGAGAAGGCATCGATGAAGAAAATGTTTTTCACCACTGGCCAAAAATTGTCATTTACGACTATTACATGGACCTCCATACAGAATGTTAGATACATGTGTATCACAACCCACTTGATTAACAGTGAGTGGATGCTACAGAAGCGGATTATCGAGTTTCAAAAAAATTGTTGATCACAAAGGTTCATCCATTGGCAAGGAGATGGATGAGTATATAAAGGATTGAGGGATCAGAAAAGTGTTTTGTATCACAGTTGACAATGCCAGTGCGAATGACACTGCCACTAATTGGTTCAAGTGGAATACGATTGTAAATGAGGATATCATTTGTGAGAACCCGTTTATCCATGTTTGATGTTATGCCCATATCATCAACCTCATAGTTTCTGAGGGGTTCAAGGAGGTTGATGATTCTATTATTAAAGTCCAAAACCTTGTGAGATATGTGAAGACTTCCCTCCAACAGCTCTGCCAGTTTAAGGCAATAGCCGAACAATTTGAAATCTCATCTTCGAGTAGTTGCAACTGGACGTTCCGACTCGATGAAATTCTACATACATCATATTGGATGTAGTACAGAAGTACCAAATAGCTTTCGAGTGGATGGAGGTCAAGGATGGGGGCATGAGGTATGCTTTGCTGGAGTCAGTTGGGGGGAGAAGGGGGCTCGGTGCGCCAAACACAGTTGATTGGGCTAATGTTAGGTATTTTATTCAATATTTGAAGTTATTTTTATGACATAACTATGCAGATATCTTGGACAAAATATCCTACTATGAACATGTACTTCGATGAGCTCTCGGGACTTTATGACCACTTGCAATTGAGTTGTGTTGACAGTATGAGTTTGTTGAATGCAATGGCTATAATGATGAAATACAAATATAATAGATATTAAGGGGATATGGAGAAGATAAATATATTATTATTTGTGGGTGCATTCCTTGATCTCCGATATAAGTTGGCGTTTGTACATACATCATATTGGATGTAGCACAGAAGTACCAAATAGCGTTCGAGTGGATGGAGGTCAAGGATGGGGGCATGAGGTATGCTTTGCTGGAGTCAGTTGGGGGGAGAAGGGGGCTCGGTGCGCCAAACACAGTTTATTGGGCTAATGTTAGGTATTTTATTCAATATTTGAAGTTATTTTTATGACATAACTATGCAGATATCTTGGACAAAATATCCTACTATGAACATGTACTTAGATGAGCTCTCGGGACTTTATGACCACTTGCAATTGAGTTGTGTTGACAGTGTGAGTTTGTTGAATGCAATGGCTATGATGATGAAATACAAATATAATAGATATTAGGGGGATGTGGAGAAGATAAATATATTATTATTTGTGGGTGCATTCCTTGATCTTCGATATAAGTTGGCGTTTGTAAAAGATTTGGGGACGTCATCAGTGATGAGGACGCTGATCAGTTTATTAAATTGCTTAAATGTGATATTGATGATTTATATAGCCATTACAACAGTAGTGATCAGTTTTCAACCGAAGGTGGTAGCTCTTCATGCTCGACTGACTCGACATCTTCTTGGGATGACACACATGCACAAAGTTCAAATTTATTGCAGCTACGATGGTATCATCAAAACCGTGCATCGAGGAATATTATGCAGTGTAAGTCTAAGGTTGAGTATTACTTTATGGAAGATGTCGAGGCACCTAGTGATACATTCTATATATTAACTTGGTGGAAGGTGAATTCTGACAAGTTTCCAACCTTTCTCAAATAGCCAGGGATGTACTAGTCATTCCTATCACTATGGTTGTCTCTAAGTCGGCGTTTAGCACCGGAGGTCATGTCTTGGATGCTTATTGGAGTTCATTATCTCCGACCACCGTTGAGGCCCCCTTTTGCACACATAACTGGTTAAGGTCAGTGCCCATTAGAGTAGATACCGTTGATGCTGAGAGCTATAGTCTTGAATCATGTAACTTTATGATTTTAAATAACTTTTTACATAATTTAAATTTTTTTTCATTATTTAATTAATAATTTATATGATTTTGTAAACCTAGCTGTGAACCCTAGACTAATTATGGATGATTGATACGGACGCACTGTGGGATGGCCCCTTTATTGGTGAGAAACTCGATTATGAAAATAACCATTATGCAAAACTCGTCAGAGTTAGAGGTGGAGGTGAGTTCATAATGTGTCATATTTTATGTCATATATCACTTAGCTGATGGTTTAGAAGTCTATAGTTAAATGACTAAAGAAAAGATAGTGCATATGATCAATAAAACATCATGTAGAAAAATTAGAAATCACTATCGAGTCATCGACTCAAATGCATGGACTGCAAAGAGTGATGTGGAGGATTGTGGCTATTTTATATTTGAATGAAATCTATAACATTATTAATATTTTGGTGCTATAAATTTAAATTTATTGTAGTTTTTAGTTTTAAATTTAAATTTATCATTTGCGATTTGTAGTTTGATTTTCATTGTATTTAAATTTTAGCTTTTTAACTTTTTTTTTTACAGTATATTAGATTTATTTAATTATTTTTTACATTATTTTTTAAAAATATTTTTAAACATGAATGAGCCAATATGAATTTCAGATTGGGTCTTGGATATTGGGTTGTAGGCCTAAGACCAATTTGAGTAGGGCAACTGGGGTCCAATTACTGGGAAGTCCACTTCTACTCCGATCAGAGCTTTGAGTTTCGACTCCGAGCTCCGGACTCTGATCGAAGTTAAAGTCGAAGCAGCTTTTGACCTCTAACCCTAGTTTGAGTTGGAGTCAGAGGTGGGCATTCCGACTCAATCGGAGTCGGAGTTGGAGTTGGAGCCCACCCCTAGGCAACAATGGTATCAAACTCAGCCCAATTCTCAGACAATACAAATAAAAAAGTCATTTTCATCCATTGGCTTTTTGGCACCTCTAGGCTAGAGAGCCAAGAACTTGGCTTTATGATTATAATCCCCGAGGGAAAAAGTTTCGATTAAAGTTCAACTTTCATTTGCTAAACACGGTCTCTATTATGACAACCGTAAAAGGTTTCCAAGACTTCCCAAGCAACATGGGAAATTTCACTATTAATCACTTGGGACAAAGATGCATCAGACATAGAGCTGTTGAGCCAATCAAGAATCAACTGGTCAATTCGTAGCCATCGGTGGTGGCAGAGTTGGGCAATACGACACCATCGGCACCAACAATGTTTTCGGGTAAACAAAGAATTTCATTGTGAATGTAGCCAAGGAGATCATGACCACATAAGGCAAGAACTACTTGCGCTTTTCAATGGCAAGATGTTTGTGGAGGCTAGTTTGATAGAGATTTCGGGTAGGTTGGTTTTGGCTGAAGAGAAAGTAAGGACAACAAGGTCATCAACTTGCGGGATCGAAATGTGCAGAGGACTTCATTGTCACACCTCAATGGCTCTTGATACCATGTAAGGAAAACAACCTACCTCTTGTATGTGGCCTTGTATTAATTTAAATAGTCATTACAAAGATAAAACAAAAAAAATGATGAAATCAAGCTATACAATCTGATGTACATGGAAACTAATGACTATATTTTGATTTCAATCATAAGACTATGATGGAGTGAACCATGGTTATGTTCATGCCATGTTAATTCATTTAGGTTAGGTTTGGAAGTATTTTAAAACACAAAACTATCATCGCATCTCATCTCAGCTTATCATTTCAAATTTTCGTATAAAATATATAAACTATTCAACTTTTTCAAATCTCAATTCAACTTTTTCAAATCTCAAAATAATAATAATATTAAAAAATAATATTTTATTCAATTTTTAACTTTCATTTCAAACTAAAAATTCTCATCTCAACATCTAAACTTAACTCATTCATATTTACTTTTTCCAGCTTTTTTCCCAACTTTTTCTTATACTCAGATGATTTCATTATAATAATCCAAAGTACAGTAGGTGAGAGTTGAAGACATTTACAATTTCCCCAAAATTTTCTAATCCTTGGTGCTTAACAATCAAATTAAGTGTAAAACGAAATATATCGAGGGAAAGTTGAGACCAACTGAGTAGCACATGCCCCATATTCTCTTGGAATAGATTGCACTATGGTTTATGAGAAGACCAATCATAAAGGTGGTTTTTCCTTATGATCTTAATCTTTGAATATACTTTATCTCTACAATTTTGCTATGTTTAGATTGAGAAACTACTTCAATTCATCTTATCTTATCTTATTTTATTATTATAATTTTTTCAAATTCTCATATAAAATATAATAAACAATTCTACTTTTTCAAATTTTAAAATAATAATAATATTAAAAAATAATATTATAACAATATTTTATTCAATTTTTAACTTTTATATAAAATCATCTCATCTCATCTCACAATCTAAAGGGGAGCTAAAGTTTTCTGTATTCTCTCATTTTACAAGACAAGATCCAAACCAATGACCAACTCATCCTATCTTATTATTTACTACATAAACCAAATCCAATGGCATTAGACTTTTAAGAGTAAGTAATTTTCATTCGCAATCGTAATAGATTTCTCATCATGTCATAAAGCCCGACCCAAAGAAGAAAGCTTTTAGTTTGTACCTCTGTAGAGTGTATTTCTGGGGAACCGTCCAAGTTAGAAATTGTCATTTCCATTATAATTCAACTTGACCAAATCAATAAAACTTTTAATTATTTTCATTTTTCTTTCAAATCTTTTTAGAAGAGAAGTCATGAGTATGAAAGTCATTTTATTTAAAAAATGCAAAAAGAAAATATTCAATTTAATCAAGTTGGATTATAAAATGGCATGCAAGATGTCAATTTCCTTATACTAACTCTATCTCTACAGCACCTTGTGGGCTTGTTGTACTTGTTTATAGTTCTTATATTATTAAGGACAAAGTTTGGAAAGTAAAATAAGATGAAAATTTTATGAATAGTAGTGAAATAATTTGTGAATAGTAGTGATATAATTTCGAGTTAAAGGCTTGTTTGGAAAAAGTTTCTATTCTAAAATTTCTATTTCATCTCATCTCATCTCTTTCTCAAATAATACTCAAACACAAATACTTTTAAACTAATCATTGCAACTTTCCTAAACTTTCAAACAAAAATAAAAAAATAATTCAATCTTTTCAAATGCCCAAACAAAAATAATATTATAACAATATTTTAATTTTATAATATTTTTTATTTAATTTTTTCTCTCTCATTTCTCAAAATTCTATAAATTCCCCGTTTGGATAATAAAATTGTTTCATCTTATTTCATTATTACAACTTTCCCAAGTTCTCACACAAAATAAAATAAAGTTGAGATGAAATGAGCTGAAAATCTCCGTTTGGATTTAGAGATGAGTTGGGATGAGTTGAGATGGTTTTAGAAGAGTTGAATAAAATATTATTAGAATATTATTTTTTAATATTATTATCGTTTTGGGATTTGAAAAAGTTGAATTGTTTGTTATATTTTGTGTGTAAATTTAAAAAAATTGTAATAATGAGATAAGATTAGTTTCCAATCCAAATCAGAGCAGTTGAAAGTTGAATAAAATATTGTTAGAATATTATTTGTTAATATTATTATTATTTTGAGATTTAAAAATGTTGAATTATTTATTATATTTTATGTGAAAATTTAAGAAAATTATAATGATAAGATAAGATGAGATGAGATAATTCTTGTATCCAAACCGGGCCATCATTCTCTTCTTAATTGATAACCTTGGGAAATTTCCTTTAAAAAAAAAAAACCTTTGAAAATTTGATCTACTACCTGACTTTACTTTTCTTTTGTGTATATAAAGAAAAATGATATTTACATTCTTTATGCAAGTTCCGCATATTTTTTAAAATAAATAAATAAATAAAAGATCTATATAAAAAATTAATTTTTTAATGGTATATCCTACTCTTTTTTAAAAAGAGTATGCAAAATTTAAATATTTAAAATGAAAGATTCTACTCATCATCCTCACTCTACATGCTACATATAATTTTTTATTTTTTTAATTAGTTTAATGATAGATAGAAGAATTTAATTAGTTTAGAAATAATAAAACTAAAAATGATTTAAAAATAAAAATAAAAATAAAATGATATATAATGTGTAAAAATGATGAATAATAAAACTTATTATAAAATTATATCTATTATTACTCTTATAGAGAAATGGGGTCATTGGCAAGTTGGAGCAGGAAGAAAATATTAGGGTCATATTCATATAAATTAATATATAATAAAGACCGTCGGGCCGTTTCAACCTACAACCCGGGGCCGTTTTTGGTCTTAGTAGGAGACCCACCACGATGTCGTTGTATGTGGACCTAATGATTCATTTCTGACCTTATCAAAGAGGGATTTGATCATTTGAAGCTTTCAAATTTATTCAAAAACAAAAAAGCGCGTCTAGATTACGCTCCGATTGAGATGGATTTTAATTTCTTTGGAAAATGCTAACTTCTTATGTGGTTTTGTTCCTTAAATTTGACTGTTTATATATTTTTATTTTTTTATTTTTTAATTTAATAATTAAAGAAATAATAATTAGTGAATTTGTGTATTTTTTTATAAATAAATATTTATAATAAAAAAAACTTTGCACTAATGGTAAGCCTATCGATAAATGCTGAGTGGCTGAGTATTACTATTCAATTTTTTTTTAATGTTAATATCATATATATTTAAAAATAAAAAATAAACACATTCTATAACGTTAAGTATGTGTAGATAATATCAGCCTTTATATTAAATAAAATTAAGAGAAATAGTATTTACAGTTATGGAATATATAAGTACTGTGTAATTCATTTAAAAAGTAAATAAATACAATATTTATATGAACAAAATTTAATTTTTTAATAATAGATTTATCTATTTTTTAAAATGATTGTTCGACGTTTATATATTTCACGACTGTACGTAACATTATTTTAAAATTAATTCACATATTATATTTATATATATACATATATATTTTTAAAAAAAAAGATGATTTGTACAAATCTTAATAGACAAACCCTGCATAGGTCATGAAAAGTGTAAAAAAAAAAAAAAAAAAAAATTTTAGAGGAATCTATATTTTTATAAAAGATTTGCAATTTGGAATCTAAAATCTTTTTTAGTGAAATCTATATTTTTATCGTCTCGGATTACTTTATTGTTTTTTAACAATTTAGAATCAGATAATATATGGTTTATAGATTTCCGTGAACAACTTTCTATTTTTTTTTTTAAGGGCACTGCTACGTCTCCTGAGAGATGTAGTTTGAGAAGCCACCGAATAGGCTAAATTTTTTATTTTATTTTTTATGTATTTTTTAATCAACATAAATACTTTTAAAAAAAATAAAAAATTCATAACATCATTTAAAAGTATTTTTTTAATCACTCAGTAAAAAAAAAAAAGTCCCATTCGGGACACATCTTCGAGATCCAAATTCAAGTCCCAAAGCATTTCTCTTTTTTTAAAACAGATTTCATAGCTTTTCAGCTTTCCATGATATCCCTAGACGATAGAGTCTGAATATTAAAGTTGGGTTTAGGTATACAGTTAGATGAAATGAGATATTATAAATAGTAATTAAATAAAATATTATTATAATATATTTTTTAGTATTATTTTTATTTTAAAATTTAAAAAAGTTAAATTATTTATTATATTTTTATATAAAAATTTAAAAAAATTGTAATGATTGAGATCAAATTAAATAAGAGTTTTGTATAAACAAACGGAACTTAAGAGCCGGTTTGGATCGAAACGTCCATGTGAAATTTTCACAATTAAAACTTGTATCTAATATTATCCAGTTATATTTATATCTATTTGAATTGTAAAATTATAGAAATATGAGTTTATTATTTATTATTTTAATTTTTTACGCATTACACATCATATTTATTTTTATTTTATTTTTAATTTTTTTAATTTTATTATTTTTAAACTATTTAAAATTTTCTACTTTTCATTCATATATTATATATTTGATAAGAAAAAAAAAAGTATAGTGAAGCGTAAGGATATCGAGTAAAATTTTTCTAGAAATCTTGACAGCTGACATTTTTTGAATCAACATAAATTATAAAACCTTCCAAGTATGCTAATCTACGCGTTTGACGTCATAGGCTGAAAAGAAATGGAAAAACCGTCCAAAGATGTTGAAACAAAGTATTAATAATCTTACTTACATTTTAAGAAACATTCTGGCGTGAAGAACGAGAGGAGCACCCTTCGAGGAAAAAATATTGGAAAAAATATTAGGAAATTTCCCTCTTTGTTTTGTATTGACTTTATGACCATCTAGATGGAGACGCTCGATATTTTTCTACAATAATGTTTTAAAATTCTTTATTAATATAACTTTTGAATTGACATCTTACTTGTCTGAATTTTTTAATTAAAAATAATATATTTTTAAAGAAAGACCAATCCCAGCCATATGAAATAGATTTTTTAATACCAAGCCAACACCCTAGTCTTTGTTTGTTAATGCGACTACTTATTCTTGGATCTAGCCTGTCCTAAATGAAATTTTAGTGCAAAATTTACATATTTTAAAATTATAAATTTAATATTTTAAAATAAAAAATATGCTTTGAAAAAGAATGGAAATAGAATATCTGAATATGCAATGAGCTTTTCACAATTTGAGTAAATTTATTGAATCTATTTCATTTCCACTCGAAATTTGATCAAATATTTGTCATTCAAGTTTTGAGTTGTGATGCTCGAAGAAGATTGGAAGAGCCTCTTTTCAAAGAAGAAAAATAATGCATACATAATTATTTTTTTATTTTTGAGACAAATTTATTAATAAAATTGTTGTGTTTAGACTATGTCTCAATGAAACCCTCTTTTTCTTATTGGCTTGGATTATTTCTCCACCTTTTCTTTTCACTTGGTTCCATTAGTCTCTTATACCGTATTATTAGAGGTGTAAATTTAAATTGAAAAATTGAAAATCCGGCCCAAACCAGACTGGTTTTATCGGTTTTTAACCGATCCGGTCTAGTCTGGAACCAGTTTCTAAAATCCGTAAACCGGTCAGAACCGGTCCAATTCCGATTTTAAGATTTTCCAGACAGAACCGGTTACATCCCTAGTTATTATCTACAATTTTTCCTTTCATATAAAAAAATAATTGAAAAATAGACATGGACCACATCAACACAACAGATAAGAGTGAGATTATATCACAATATACAGATATATTGAGAAAATTAAGACTGCGTTTGGATGCTAAACTCATCTCAACTCATCATTACACCTTTTTCAAATTCCAATACAAAATATAATAAACAATTCAATTTTTTTAAATCTTAAAACAATTTTAATATTAAAAAATAATATTCTAACAACCATTGTAATTGAGATCACAAATTTAAAAATAAGCATTAGTACAAAATATATGTTATATGAAAAAATCTTAAATTCAAAATTCAAACCAACGCCTTTCACCTTCTGTCGTTCCGCCCTGCGCGATCTCCCCTCCGACTCTCTCTCTCTCTCTCTTCCAGAACACACCATTTCCGGATCTTATCCCATGCCATGAGTCACCGGCAACGCCCATCTCGGGGCCCTTCTGAATTCGAGCCCTACAATATCATCCCCATCCACAACCTCCTCGCTGACCACCCCTCCCTCCGGTTCCCGGAGGTCCGCGCCGTCACCACCGCGCTGCGAGCAGTTGGGGATCTCCGCAAGCCCCCTTACTCCCGATGGGAACCGCAAATGGACCTCCTCGACTGGCTCGCCATCTTCTTCGGCTTCCAGACCGACAACGTTCGGAACCAGCGCGAGCACCTGGTCCTCCATCTCGCCAACGCCCAGATGCGCCTTTCCCCTCCCCCCGACAACATCGACGCCCTCGACGCCGCCGTTTTGCGTAAGTTCCGCCGGAAACTCCTCCGCAACTATACCGCCTGGTGCTCCTACCTCGGCAAGAAATCCAACATCTGGATCTCCGATCGCACTCAGGCCGCCTCCGAACACCGCCGCGAGCTCCTCTACGTCTCTCTCTACCTCCTCGTCTGGGGTGAGTCCGCCAATCTCCGCTTCGTCCCCGAATGCATTTGCTTTATTTTCCATAACATGGCCATGGAACTGAACAAGATTCTGGAGGGCTACATAGACGAGAACACGGGTCAACCGGTGATGCCCTCGATTTCGGGCGAGAACGCGTTCTTGAACTGCGTTGTGAAACCGATTTACGAGACGATTAGGGCCGAGGTTGAGAGTAGTAAGAACGGAACTGAGCCGCACAGTGTGTGGCGCAACTACGATGATATCAACGAGTATTTTTGGAGTAAACGGTGTTTTCAGAAGCTCCAGTGGCCGATCAAATTAGACAGTACTTTCTTCGTGACTACTGGTAGAGTGGGGAGACATGTGGGGAAGACCGGCTTCGTGGAGCAGAGGTCGTTTTGGAACTTGTTTAGGAGTTTCGATAGGTTATGGGTGATGCTGGTGTTGTTTTTGCAGGCGGCTATTATTGTTGCATGGGAGGGGAAGGATTATCCATGGCAGGCATTGGAGAGCAGGTATGTGCAGGTGCGTGTTTTGACTGTGTTTTTCACGTGGAGTGGGTTGAGGTTCTTGAAGTCCTTGTTGGACGCCGGGATGCAGTATAATTTGGTCTCAAGGGAGACAATGGGGCTTGGGGTGAGGATGGTGATGAAGAGCGTGGTTGCTGCCATATGGATTGTGGTTTTCGGGGTGTTTTATGGCAGGATATGGTCGCAGAGGAACGCTGATAGGGATTGGTCCACTGCGGCAAATAGAAGGGTGGTGACTTTTCTTGAGGTGGCGCTGGTTTTTGTGTTGCCGGAGCTTCTGGCAGTGGCACTGTTTATAATTCCGTGGATCAGGAATTTTCTTGAGGAGACAAACTGGAGGATCTTTTATATGTTGTCATGGTGGTTTCAGAGCAGGACTTTTGTGGGTCGTGGGTTGAGGGAGGGTCTCGTGGATAACATTAAGTACACTCTGTTCTGGGTTTTAGTGCTTGCTACGAAATTTTGTTTTAGTTACTTTTTGCAGATCAAACCGATGATTGCCCCATCAAAAGAAATGTTGAAACAAACAGATGTGCATTATCAATGGTATCAGCTGTTCAAAAATAGCAACAGATTAGCAGTTGGGCTATTGTGGCTTCCTGTTATTTTGATTTACCTCATGGATATTCAGATTTGGTACTCAATCTACTCGTCTTTTGTTGGGGCAGCAGTGGGGTTGTTTCAGCACTTAGGTGAGATTCGAAATATTGAACAATTGAGGCTGAGGTTCCAGTTCTTTGCAAGTGCCATTCAATTCAATCTCATGCCAGAGGAGCAGCTGTTAAATTCAAGGGGGATGAGGAATAAGTTTAAGGATGCCATCCATCGGTTGAAACTGAGATATGGGCTTGGTCGACATAAGAAGCTTGAATCCAACCAGGTTGAGGCAAATAAGTTTGCTTTGATATGGAATGAAATCATTTCGATATTCAGGGAAGAAGATATCATCTCTGACCATGAGCATGAGCTGTTGGAGCTGCCCCAGAATTCTTGGAATGTCAGGGTCATCCGCTGGCCTTGTTTCCTTCTCTGTAATGAACTGCTGCTTGCACTCAGTCAGGCGAAAGAGTTAGTAGATGCTCCTGATAAGTGGATCTGGTATAAGATAAGCAAGAGTGAGTACAGGCGTTGTGCTGTGATTGAAGCTTATGACTGTATCAGGCACTTGTTGCTTGAGATTATCAAAAGAAATACTGAAGAGCATTCCATTATGACCATATTCTTTCAAGAGATCGATCACTCTATTCAGATTGAGAGGTTTACTAAGACATTTAATATGACCGTACTACCACAGCTCCATGCCCAGTTGATCAAACTTGTTCAGCTATTGAACAAGCCTAAGAAAGATACTAGCCAGGTGGTGAATACACTGCAGGCCCTATATGAGATTGCTAAACGGGATCTTTTCAAGGAGAAGAAGAGCATTGAAGAGCTGAGGGAGGATGGTTTGGCTCCCCATAGTCCAGGTTCCACTCAGGGGCTGCTTTTTGAGAATGCTGTCAACTTGCCTGATCCCAGTAACGAGACTTTCTATCGGCAGGTTCGGCGGTTGCACACAATTCTTACCTCTCGGGACTCGATGCACAATATCCCAGTTAATCTTGAGGCAAGACGCCGAATTGCCTTCTTCAGTAACTCCCTTTTCATGAACATGCCCCATGCACCCCAAGTTGAGAAAATGATGGCCTTCAGTGTTTTGACCCCTTACTACAGTGAAGAAGTACTCTTTGGTAAGGAACAACTTAGAACGGAGAACGAAGATGGGGTTTCTATCATGTACTATTTGCAGACAATTTATGCTGATGAGTGGACAAATTTTATAGAGAGGATGCGCCGAGAAGGAATGGTGAAAGAGGAAGAATTATGGACAACGAGGCTAAGAGATCTTAGGCTTTGGGCATCATACAGAGGTCAGACACTTGCCCGCACTGTAAGGGGAATGATGTATTACTATCGGGCCCTTAAGATGCTGGCATTTCTAGATTCTGCATCAGAGATGGACATCCGGGAAGGATCACGAGAACTTGGTTCAATGAGGCGAGATGAGTTGGATGGTTACGGCTCAGAAAGGTCACTATCCTCCAGGAGTTTGGGTAGAACAAGCAGTTCAGTCAATTTGTTATTTAAAGGACATGAATATGGGACTGCTTTGATGAAGTTCACTTACGTGGTTGCCTGCCAGATATATGGGACTCAAAAGGCAAAAAAAGATCCTCATGCTGACGAAATCTTGTCTCTTATGAAAGACAACGAGGCCCTTCGAGTTGCCTATGTCGATGAGGTTTCCACTGGGAGGGACGGGAAGGAGTACTACTCTGTCCTTGTGAAGTACGATCACCAATTGCAGAAGGAAGTGGAAATCTACCGGATAAAGTTGCCTGGTCCCTTAAAGCTTGGAGAGGGAAAGCCGGAGAATCAAAATCATGCCATCATCTTCACCCGTGGTGATGCTGTTCAGACTATTGATATGAATCAAGACAACTATTTTGAGGAGGCTCTCAAAATGCGTAATCTATTGGAAGAATTCAGGCGCAATTATGGCATCCGGAAGCCTACTATATTGGGAGTTAGGGAGCACATTTTTACTGGTTCTGTTTCATCACTTGCTTGGTTTATGTCAGCTCAGGAAACGAGTTTTGTCACTTTGGGACAGCGGGTTTTGGCAAACCCTTTGAAAGTTAGAATGCATTATGGCCATCCAGATGTTTTTGACAGGTTTTGGTTCTTGACTCGTGGTGGCATCAGTAAAGCTTCCAGAGTGATTAACATCAGTGAGGACATTTTTGCTGGGTTTAATTGCACGTTGCGTGGAGGCAATGTTACCCACCATGAATATATCCAGGTTGGCAAGGGAAGGGATGTCGGGTTGAATCAAGTATCCATGTTTGAGGCCAAGGTTGCTAGTGGAAATGGCGAGCAAGTTCTCAGCAGAGATGTCTACAGGTTGGGTCATAGGTTGGACTTCTTCAGGATGCTGTCATTCTTTTACACTACTGTGGGATTCTTTTTCAACACAATGATGGTGGTTCTTACTGTATATGCATTTCTATGGGGACGACTCTATCTGGCTCTTAGCGGTTTTGAGGATTCTGTTTTGGCAGATGACACAAAGAGCAATGCAGCACTTGTTACAGTCTTGAACCAGCAGTTCATCATCCAACTTGGTCTGTTCACTGCCCTTCCAATGATAGTGGAGAACTCTCTTGAGCATGGGTTCCTGAACGCTATTTGGGATTTCTTGACAATGCAGCTACAGCTGTCATCTGTTTTTTACACATTCTCTATGGGAACGCGTGCCCACTACTTTGGCCGGACTATTCTTCATGGTGGTGCAAAATATCGGGCCACTGGGCGTGGTTTTGTTGTGCAGCATAAAAGTTTTGCTGAGAATTATAGACTCTATGCTCGTAGCCATTTTGTGAAGGCCATTGAACTTGGACTGATACTGATAGTTTATGCATCACACAGTCCTGTAGCTGGAAATACATTTGTTTACATAGCCATGACCATCACAAGTTGGTTCCTGGTTGTCTCATGGATTATGACCCCATTTGTGTTTAATCCTTCTGGATTTGATTGGTTGAAGACTGTTTATGATTTTGATGACTTTATGAACTGGATTTGGTACTATGGCAGCGTGTTTGCAAAATCTGAACAGAGCTGGGAAAGATGGTGGTATGAGGAGCAGGATCATCTTAGGACGACTGGTTTTTGGGGAAAGATACTGGAAATTATCTTAGACCTTCGATTTTTCTTTTTCCAGTACGGGATAGTATACCAGTTACATATTGCTGCCGGGAGTACCAGTATTGCTGTTTACTTGTTGTCTTGGATCTATGTGTTCGTGGCTTTTGGGATTTACGTGGTAATAGTATATGCTCGGGATAAATATGCAGCAAGAGAACACATTTACTATCGTCTAGTCCAGTTCCTTGTGATTATACTTGCGATACTTGTGATAATTGCCCTGCTGGAATTCACTGATTTCACATTTATTGATATTTTCACTAGTTTGTTGGCATTCGTCCCCACGGGGTGGGGCATGATATTGATTGCCCAAGTATTCCGCCCGCTTTTGCAGCACACTATACTTTGGGACTCTGTTGTTTCTGTGGCTCGACTATATGATATAATTTTTGGAGTCATTATCATGGTTCCTGTGGCATTACTGTCATGGTTGCCTGGTTTTCAGTCAATGCAGACGAGAATTCTTTTCAATGAAGCATTTAGTAGGGGCCTCCGCATTTTCCAGATTGTAACAGGAAAAAAATCTAAAGTTGATTCATGATTTGAGGTAATTTCCTTTGTCTATTTGCAGGACGATTTTTTGAGATTTCCAACATTATTTTTTTTTTTTTTTAACTTTTGCTTATTTTTTTTTTTATATGTAACTTTTGCTTATTCATAAGACTTCAATTAACAATGGAATCTTGACAAGCTGCTAAGGTTAAGCTTCTGCATCATGCAATTGAAAAATGTTCCATTCTTTTCTTTTTTTCAAATTTTGAAAATGGGATGCAGGTAATTACTTTTCTAAAGAGTTGATTAGGTAGGTGCTCTTCTTTTATTGGTAGGATGTATGACCATAAGTGCATCGTACGGTTTATCAATTACCTATGCTGTGCTGTATTCAGCTCAGGTACCTATTCTGGTTGTATTATACATTTCATGTTAGAGTTGTCATTTACCTATTTAAATTCTAACCATGTCATATGGTATTGTATGGTCAACTTCCTCTTGAAAGTTTTGAGAACCGTTATTGCACTACAAGAAAAGTTCAGAAGTGGTTAGTCTTCAATGAATCGAAGATGAATCAAAGTTCAGAAACGTTCATTTTTTTTATACCTAAAAAAAAGGGATACAAAAAATATTCGAATCTCAAACTGCGGCTAGAAGTTTGCATGTTCAGGCACCTGTTATGATGTTTATTATCCATTATTCTATTATCTAATTCTATTTGTTTCTCTCTTTGGTAAAATCAATTTTATTTCGCATAAGCTATGTATCTTTTCTAGTTTGTTCTTTTTTTAGACTGGTATTTTTTAATCAATAAATTTGGTGTTAGTATAATGTAATGGGTTATTTTGGTGATCTGAAAGGATGAAACTGCCATGTCATGAACCCCTCTGCCGCTTGGTTAACTTTTTCTTTCCAAATCTATGTTACTAAATTTGTAAGAGCGTCTAAGTTCGTAGATTCTTACAATGCGGTCATCATCTTCAAGATGGTCAAAATAATAGTGGAAATTTTGAAAATAATATTATGGGAAGTATTGAGTACAGTTCAGATTTAGTGAGGAAATTTTATTTTTTGTTAAAGTACTTCAGCTTCCTTTTTTGTTTTTAAATCTTTTATACTTGCATAAATACCAGATTGTATAGCTTATTGGGTCTGATTACAAGGTTCTATTCCATTTTTCCAAAATGGTCAAACTTTAACTTTGTGCCTTCCTAGTATGTAATATAGGTCAGTTGCCAAATGGCTCAATAAATAAGTGGTTCTCTAGTAGCATCAAAGCAATGTGTGGTTTACTATTAAGAACAAGAAAAGTATATTTAGCTCAATAAAAGGAAAAAAAAACGAGAGATCCAGAGCAACATACCTAACAAAATACATGAAAAAAACTTACCTAACAAAATTCCCAGCATGCGTGGATATAATGTGATTATTTCTATATTGGCATATATTTTCCGGTCAGTAGTGGATGAACAGTTAAGCTTTTGTTGCTTTTGGTGTTCAGATGATTTCTCAGTTATTGCATATAGAAGTTCTTGCATGTAGAATGTCTCAGTTGTTATCCGTGATCACTATGATCAATAAACTAGCACGTTTAAGCATTGCTCTTGTATATGTCCTGAATACTTGGGCTCTTGCCTATTCCTATGAGCAATAATTTTGTTTACCGATTAAAAAAAGGTCTCAGTTTTTGTTTTTGTTTTTGTTTTTTTGCATGCCCACTTGTTTGTTTTTCTTTTTTTGCCAAGTAAAATATCATTCTTTTGATCAGTTGCCAAGTAAAATATCGTTATCAAAGAGCTTACATATATGTTCTTTATGGGGCGTCAAAAACCTCATGATTGAAATGTCATAGAATGTTTGAATAGTTTTGTATTCAAATAGAATCAAGTTCGAATAGATACTCAACATAAGATAAGTAAGTGGAGATATAGAAATGAATGGAACAAGGGATTCTAGGAGGGTGTTTTATTCATCTTACCAATCTTCAACACAATAACATAAGAAATCATTTTCCATAGTCCTTTCTTATATCGAAATAATAATGTAATGTCTTGTGTCAAAGATCCTATTTTCTATTTAGTTTCAAATTTTATCCCATTTTACAATATGCCATAGAATATCAGCTCCCTTCATGCATCCACAAGTGCTCTCTGTTGCCGCCCTTTTTGCCACCTCATGTGCCTGGGATTTTGCTGTTCTAGGTATCTGATTGATCTGCCAATCAGTCTTGCTCCTGAGGATGGATCTGATGTACTTCATGCCTTTGATCAGCCTTCCATTTTCATGTGGATTGTTCTCAGTAATTGAGTTGATCACTTCTAGTGCATAACTTTCTATTTGAGTTTGGGACCTTGGATATAATCCATGATATCAGCCATCTTACTAGCCAGTTAGCCGCATTAAATCAGCTTCATAGGATATACACGATTTGACCTTTTCCACCCAAACATTTTGAATTAGGTCCTTATGGTCCTGGCAAACTTGCAACCAGAGAGTGATTCGACCTCACAGCAGCATCAAAATTCATTTTCCATGTCCCTTTTGTGACTTTTTCTCATTCCAAGCCATTGCCAAAGCACCCAGGTTCTTCTCGTTGTGCGCCACCATCTTTCAGTTGTACCAGATTGCATCCATAATGATGAGCCTGTTTTTCTTGTATCTTCATAAAATCGTCCTTAACTCTGTTAGTTTATAAGTTCCTGTGGAGTTTGATTTACTTATCAGTTATGTTCTATATGATGCGCATGTAAACCCCAATCAGAAGTATACTTTCCATGTAAACCTTTTTTTCTTTGAAAAAATGGCTAGGCTAACTGCAATTATATATGATGTGTATTGTATGTTTTCACGTTTGTGTTTTTGTTTTTATTTTTGTAAGCATAGAAAGTTTTCACCCGTTAATTCTGAGATTGTTGCCCCATGCTTTGCAGGTCGGGTTTGTGAGGTGGTGTAGAGGAACGATAGAAGTTGAGGGGCAGGATCTTTTTAATTTTATATCTGCTTCGTGGAGGTTCTTTTGTGGACGTCTGCGTAGATTCCATTATGTTCCATTCCTGCAGCGTGGAGGTAAAGGACGATACATACTTTCTTATTCTTCATCAATGCTTGTGAAAAATGTTCTCATCTTTTACTCATATTTGGTAGGGGAGCTCTTAGTTATTGTGCTTTTACTTCCCACTTCTTCAAAAGTTAGAGCTCTTCGCATAGTGTATACACTCTTCACCGAGTATAGAGCGTAGTTTGGTAGTTTGCTCAGGTTAGATATTTGTTATTCTTTTGTCAGAAATTGAGCTTGTATATGTTTGTTCATACTTTTAAGCCTTGCTTTCTTGTTCCTGCTACAACACCAATCGTGTTTATTCAGATCAGATTTTCTACAATTTTTTACCCAAATTTAATAATTCAGATAGAGATCGACACAATATAGATCCGTTTAGAGCAGTAATCAAGCTTAACCGAGTGAAGATGAATCTAGAGCTGTCACAGCTCGATTCAGCTCATAATGGTAGAGCTCGAGCCGTTTTTACAGACTTTGCTCGAGTTTAGATGGCTTGGTTTAGCTCGGCAAGCCATCGACCAAAGTGCTTTAGTTGAGTCTTGAAATTTCTAACTTTTTAAATTAACTCGAGACATATAGTAATTAAAAAATAAATTAGGAAAAATTCATTATAATTAAGCAAGATTTTTACACCCAATTTTGAATAAAGAAATTATATCACATTTCTAAGTTTTTAACTTAAATAAGTTCAACTGGTAGTAAACTTAAAAAAATAAAATTAATTAGTAACTTTGCCTCGCAAAAGGCAAGAAGGTAATACGAAATATAGAATAAAAATAAATTGAAATATAATTTGATCAGCATTTAAAGTAAGAAAAAGGCAATGGGCTTGGCTCACGCAGTAAACTCCTTGGACTTGGTATATGTCTTTTCATGTCTAAATTCCCTTTGTATAAACAATCTCTTAAGGTTATTGAATTGAGGGATTTTTATTTTTAAATTATTTGAGGTGCATTTGCGAAAAACTTTTTGTTGAGGACTTATGCACTACCGGATTAGTCGAGACATTTTTCTTGGACGCCCTGTGCCAATAAAAAAAAAAAAAAGTAAGAAAAACTCTTTATGGGTTGGCTCAGTGGTAGTCTTGGTCTTGGTGGCATGTTTTCTCTAGGTTGATCCTTGTTGCAAACAATTTCTAGGGCCATTAGATTGGGAGAATTCTTTATTGAATGAGTGGTACTAGAGCCACCGCTGGGAGCTACTGTTTTGGCTATTTTGTTCTGAATTTTCCATTCTAGTGTAGTATCCAACACATTATACCTCTTTGTTTCATTTTCCAAATTTTGGCTTGTTCCTGCCATTCCGGGTCCTATTCTGTTTTGAACTATTTTAATGGTAGTTTTGTAATTTTTATTAGTTTAGATGACATTTTTGTAAATTTTAAATCTAGATTGTATTTAATTAATTCTAAAATGTAAAAGGTATTTATATAATTTTAATTTTTTTTGCAACTTTAAATATGTCTCCCTATTCTCTCTTTTTTAAAATATAATTATTTTTAATCATTTCTCTGTTTTTTTTCTTTCTTTATTTTTTTGTGTCTTAACTCAAATTTGTGATTTTTTAATATTATATTTTGACACTAATGTCTACTTTTTTTTAATATTTTCAAGATATATTCATTTTATAAATAGTCAATTCTTCTCTATATATAGATACATGATGCATACTTACATATATGTATTTATTCTATTAGTTATCAGCTTATATATACATGTAAATACTATATATATAAAATGGTACACCGAAACTCACCGGTTCTATTTTATTAGTTAGAACTTTGTTCCAGCATACCAATAAAGAAATGTCTCATATTTAAACTTGTCACTTAAAGTCTTAAGTGGTAAAGGCTTTGGATTTCGGGTATGCTTCTCTTAAGTTTAAAGTTCAAATCTTCTTGGGTGCAAGCAATTTCTAGAGATCATTGGATTGATAGATTTTTTTTCTTGAATTACCCGAAGTGGACTTACCGAGAACTCTTTGTCGAGAGCTTGTGCACCTTTGGAATTAGCTAGGATTCTGTTCTTGGGCACCCAGAGTCAATAAAAAATAGGTTTTAAGATTTAAGGTAAAATACTAAAATAGTCCTTGTGTTTTGCCTCTAAGACAAATTAATCTCAAAAGTTTTAATCTTGAACTTTTTCCTTTTTATGCTATCAACCACTATTTTGTTAATCAGATGTTAAAAGAATAAAGTAAACACTAATAAATACTTGACACGAGTGCATCATATTGATAATAAAAATCACACAAATAATATAAAAATAAAATTAAAAAGTTGTTTAAATTTTTTTAAAAAACCTTAAAAACACATATCAATTTAAAATGAATAACTATGTTTTTCTTATGAGTTGTATTTTGGTTAAAAGAAAGTCATTTTTCGACACCTACATATATAGTTTTTAAAAATTTTTAAATTTAAATTAAATCCTAAATTGTTTTTAGAAGCTCAAGTTGAAATCAATCTTAAAAATGATATTCATTTTAACTTGAAAATTGTTTTTTTAGATCTTTTTAGTTTTTAAATGACTTTCTTATTTTTATAATTTTTAAAATATTGAAGCACACGTGGCAAATATTGGTTAGTATTGATTTGGTGCTTTTAACAGTCGAGCAAGCGAGTTTTTATTTGCATTGACTAAGCTTGAATCAAATTTAACCGGTATCCGATACACTGGTTCATTTAAACACTAATTTTATTGTTAATTTATATTTAATGACGGATTCACATAACCCACAGGAAGCATTTAATGCAGTAGGCTCTACACATGTCTATCTCTGTTCAACCGGTGGACAGGGTTTGAATAAACAAAATAAATTATAGGAAAATTACAATCCGTTTGATCATCCAAAGCGACATTATTTTCTTTCTTTACATCTTCTTTCAACGAACATAAACCCTGAACAAGTGATCTGACACTCTATTCAAACATAACTCCAAAGCTTAGGTTTAATTTATAATCATGATATATTAGAACTTCTATAAATATAAAGAGATTATATAAAAATAAATTTATAAATTGATGTGGCTTCACATGATCCGTTAGATTTATTTTACACTAAAAATAATTCTATAATCTGACATATTGCATCAAGTCATGTCAGTTTGTAGATTTACTTTTGTGTAATTTATTTATGACTAAAGTATTTCTATTGATATTTATATTTGGGGGATTGTTGCACGGAAATGAAACACACGTGAACAGTGTAAAGATTTATCCCTTTCATTTCTGTGCCTTTGCTTAGCACGGAAGCTTATGGATTATTAGTGGGGAACACGTACAAGGTATGCGTCTAATTTCCCGAGCACAAAATGTTATAAATAATATAAAAATAAATAGAATATTCTTTTCCTCAAGATTGCCGCAGCCTACAATTAAGTCTTTGTTCGTATGAGATTAATTTTGGTGACGGTAAAAAGGGTAATCGGCCTCCTAATATTTTGGAGAGACATTTATGACAACTCTCAGATTACAACAGTATGTAAGATGGTTTGATTTTGTCATTGACCCACGATGTTGATATGGTTCAATGACATCCCACAACAGCACTACGAGTCTCTAATTGAAGACCTTGGAGCTTTTGTGGGAATGTGGTTTGGTTTTATCAACCCACAACGCTATCATTGTAGGTCGACAAATTCCCATGGTAATGTCGTGAGTCTAGGACTCAAACTCGCATTGCTGTTGTGGGTTTCATAGATCGCATCTCACATTGTTGTGCATCTCTTTTGGTTTGTTTGATTTGTTCGTTGGCTTGATTTATGGATGGTTGGTTTGATCTAAGTTGTCTGGTTGGATTGGCCGAATCATCTGATTTATGTTGGATCGTCTAGTTTGATTCAAAGGAGGAAGTCTAACCATCATCTGTAATAGAGGCATTTTAGTTTTTTTTTTTTATCGGTAAACATAATAGAGGCATTTTAGTAGCAATGGTACTTTGAGTTAAATACGAAATCAGTGGTAGGGTCATTTTGATCTGATGTGTACCAGAAGCAATTTAGTCCAACCAATCTATAGCAAAGATATTTTTAGTTAATCAACTGCAACAAAACCTACTTCTTATGTTCAGTTTCATTTTTCAACCTCTTTTAATGCTCTCTCAATTATTCGGAACTCCCAAGGGCCCGCTACATCATCACATAGTCCCATATTGGGCTGCATTGATGCGCCATTCCTCTTGCCTTCGGTCTCCTCAATTATCCTTCCGTATCTAGCCTTCGCTTACGTGTTTTTTCGGTTGCTCTTCTTTGTTTGCAAGGAAAAATAAATAAATATTTGTGGAATTATGTGGACCTTCCTTGCAAATGATAATAAAGTGCAAAAAAGGAAAAAATAAAAGAAAGAATTCTAATTTTCCTAGTTGATAGTTCCCCTGAAAAAATTTGTGGTGGAGGAGAGGCCTCAGTATTTCTAGGCTTGCATGTGCCTTCTGAAAAGGGACCAGATGAGCTGGGCCATCTTCGGATACTTGTATTTATCCACACATCTTTTCCCAATTAAATTATTTGAATAATTCACAAAAATTTGTAAGCAATATGTAATTGGAGCATTGCTTTTGAAAAAAAGTCGTTTCCCACAGTAAATAACTACTTTGGGAATGTTCCTGAATTCTGACTGACAGTTTTCTTGTGCTTTACGTTGACGGAAAGAAAGATCAAAGAAAAAATTATTAATAAAATTATATATGCATGTTTTTAAAAAAAGTGAGATCATAGTAAAATAGTCAACTTTTTCATATAAAATTCACTGAAATTACAAATTCTAAAATTATATTAATCATTTATCTTTAAGATATCCAGATAAATATCTTAAAAAATATTTTAGAACTTCTTGCAATTCTCTCCTAATATTCTAATAAAAAAAATTAAACGCACTTGATAAAAATATTCTCATTGACTTGATTAAATTTATCTTTAAAATTTAGTCAATATTATAATTTTTTACATTTATTTATTTCATTTAAATTTAGTCCATTGAATTATCCATTCATTTTCTATATAATAATCAAACATTATTATTTTAATAATTTTTTATTTAATTTATTTTTATCATATTTTATTGCTCTATCAGTTAAATGTTAATAATAATTATATTTTAATTAAATTGTTATTAAAAAAATCATATTTTCAAAAATATTTAATGCTAAGCAGATTATGCCACTCACTCTCAAGAATTACCTACCCCGCACCGCATGAAGGACTCATAGCGAGGCCGGGGGCGTATTGACCCCAATGGGGCCTTGCCCCTCATCCTCTCAAATTTATAATAAAAAAAATTATTTTTAAATAATTTATATAAATATATATTGTATATAAATATATACAATTTGTTAAAAATTTGAATTTAAATTGATGGATTGCATTGGCCTCCTAAATCAACCTTTATATAAGAGGTCAAGGCAATACAATAGTCATTTTTAATATGATCTAAATTTTTATAAAAAGATTTTCTTACTTAGAATTTCTATCTAATATGACACTTTTTTTAATAGGATCTATATTTTTATAAAAGGTCTGCGCGGGGTTTTCATACTTAAAACTTGTATCTAATATTATACTTTTTTTAATAGGATCTACATTTTTATAAAACATCTGTGCGAGATTTTCACAATTAAAACTTGTATCTAATATTACTCGACTGTATCTATATCTCTTTGAATTGTAAAATTAAAGAAATCTGAATTTTTCATTCATCATCCTCACACACCACACATCATATTTTTTTAATTTTAATTTTAATTTTTGTTTTATTCTATCTAAATGACTCGAGTTCTTTTACTCATTATCTATATACTACACATTTGATAAGAATAAAAAAAAAATAATGTATAGTGTGTGGTATAAAGATGATGAATAAATTTTTTCTAAAAATCTTGACTGTCACAATTTTTTGAAGTAACATAAATTGTTAAACAAAAATGTTGAATATAGTCGAAGTGGAAAAAATAAAACGCACCGTTTAATTTAAAAACCAAAACCACGCCGCACTTTCCCCTCAGTTTCCCTCTCCTCAATTCCCCCACTCTCTGTATTTCTTCCGCATGAAGAAATTGACTCCCACACTGAGTTGAAGTCGATTCCACTGTGGCAAATTGAGACAATTTCATGTTAGTGATAACTACGAAATACAATTTCATACAGCTATCTACTGCTGTCTAAGCTGTAGAAAATATTTTGATAATAAAGAATCTTAAAAGCCACATAGTTGGAAATTGCAATTCTTCCCCAGAGATGCATATGGCAATTAGCTAACTTTTGGAGACTGTGCTGCTTTCATATAAATATATATATATTCCCTCCTTTTCTTGAGCGTTAGACCGGAACTTCTAATAGAATTTCTTCTCAATCAAGTAGAAGTCCAGCAATGCTTACAAAAAAAGTTCCAAGTCCAGCAACATCACATTCCATCCTTACCACATAAGGTCAGGTAATATTAGCTGCAAATGTGAACGACTGTAAGCTCTAATGGTACATACAGCTGCATTTTCAGTAAAACTACCATCTACAATTATTTTAATCCGTTCATCTCCAAGAGAAGCGATTCCACCTCTCTCTCTCTCTCCCTCTCTCTCTTATCTTCTGCGATCCCTAAATCAGATTTGTAGTAATGGTAGTCATTTCTATGTGAGTACTGTATGTGTTTATATTTTTCCCATAGTTGGGTTTGAAGTGCTTTGTGTTCTCTCTAATTTCACTCCATTTCAAGATTAAGCCAATCAAATCTATGGATGTGAGAGTCTATTGTTGTTGTTGTTGGGTTTGGGAATTAATCGTTGGTGGAAAAGAAAGGAGTTGAAGTAGTTCAAGAGAGAGTGAGTCTCTTCTGCTAGTTATGTTGCAGTCGCCATATGGACATGAAACTAAAGACCAAAGAGAGTATAAAAGACCAAAGAAAAGACACTACAATAGAAACAATTATTTGGGACGAAATTTTTCGTCCCAAAAAATTTTTTGAGATGAAAAAATATCTTTTGGGACAAATTTGATAGAAACCGTTCGAACGGGAAAACTTTTTTGTCACGGTTGAAATTCACCCCAAAATATCATTCGAATGGTATGATTGACGTTTGAACGGTGTAAATCTACATTTGAACAATGAAGACATTAGCTATACCCATTCGAACGGTAAAAATATAGCTTTCCGTACGAACGTCAAATGGACAGATCAAATGGCATAAATATAGATTTCCGTTTGAACGCTACAAAAAGAAATAGAGTTCGAACGTTAAGTGGGCGTTCGAACGATAACTATTTTATTTAAACTCAATAATAAAAAACCAAATAGACATTCATAATATTTGAAAAAATACATTAGAAACTGTTTAATAGTCACAAAAGTTTTATAATAAGTGCGAACTAAATAAACAACCATGAAACTAGCATTGTTCGTATATAAATAGAAAATCTCAAAATGTGTACATAAAAAACCATTAGTTGCTTGGAGGCTTGTACTGTTGCATAAGCTACTACATTTAGAGTTGCATCTGTCTCCTGAACTCTTCTTTGTTGTTCTTCATGTTGTGAAGCGCATCTCCATGTTTGCTTATTTTGCCGATTGAGCCTCTAACTCATGCTGCCTTGCAGTTAATTCTTCGATTCTAGAATTTGCATTCTCTAAAGCTATAGAAGCCGTAGAGGCAAACCCGGAAGAACAGGAAGAGGGAGAAGGCTTTACACAGCGACCCATACCCCTCAAATATCCTGAACGTTGACTTAGGATTTGTGTAAAAATATCAATATCACTTGTTGAGGAATTTTGATCTGATGCAGATTCAGCACGAAGGGCAACCATTTTATCCTAGACATATATAGAATAAAGAATTAATATCGTCATAAATATTATAATATATTTAATTAAGATTATAATACTTACATAATTTTTACGGGCATCAGGATTAGTCCACTCTCTATTACGATCAGTGTACGATGCAACATATAATTTTATCTGATCATAATTGGTATCTGAATCTTGCTACAATTAATATGTGTTAAGATATAAAGTCATTATGATTCATCCAAACAATTAACTATATCCAATAAAAAAAATAACAATACCAATTTCTTAGAAAGGTGATGGAAAGTCTTGAACTTGCATGATGATTAATATTCAATTTTGACCTATTTGTTTTGTTTATAGAACTTCGCTCCTGTAAAGAAATTGAAAATATTATGAAGCAAAATAACAAATAAGACAAGAAAAATAATTAATTTAATTATGCCTGATATGATGGATTCTCAAACATGTCACAAAGTTTTTCCCACTCAGAAGGTCGGACATCTTGAAAGGGATGTTGGCGTGCATCTTCTTTGTTCTCAAACTTATTATAATGCTCATGATACATCACCTTATATTTACAGAATGAATTACTCATAAGCTCTTCTACAATCTTACGCTCATTTCTCCGACCAAAATTTAATTCAAAATCATCCTTGAAAAAAATAGTCACAAACATATTTTCATTTATAATATTCTAAATTTAAGTAAAATATAGAAATTTATTCTACTAAATCAATGTTTTAAATATTACCAAATAACGCTTCTTGATAAACTCTTTAACATCTTAGAGGACTTTCTTCCATGAAGTCATTGCCAAAAGTGCATAAATTCATGTAAGAGCACTCACATGCGATGCAAGCCAAACTGCTGGTTGTCCTTTGCCTCCGGTATGTTCGTCAGGAATGTTAACCTTGATCTTACCCACCTTGTGATATTTTTCCAACATCACGCATTTAGTGGTGCCTCGACCTTGACGAGATTGTACTATGGACTCTATAAAATATAACATTGTAATCAATCTCTATTATATGTCTATCATACTACCTTAATTAATAACTTTTATGAGTATTAGATTTTTACCTTGTTCTGTAGAGTCAATCTCTAATGGTGAGTCTGAATGAGAGTTAGAAACAGATGGAGATGGGTTACGAACTTCCTTCCTCTTTGATGGCATAATTTCAAACTACTAATACATTCAATAAGTAAAATATTTGTCATCAAGTGTAATGTTAACACATAATTGGTCAATCGTTATCTGTATCAGTTTCATTTGACAATTCGCTCTCATCATCTGTAGATACTTCAGATGATTCAAAATTTTCCTTAGTTATCGTATCAACAATTTCAGCTTCAATATCTTCTCTATTTAATCGAATCATCTCGTATTGGCTCAAATTCACAAACAAATTTAAGGCGGGTTGACTCTCTTGGTATGCTTCTTTAGTAGAGGGATCATCACATTCTTCATCTTATCCTTCAGCCTGAGGGATAACATCATATATATTTCTTGGAGAATATTTTTGTACTACTCGCCATTGATGTCCTAACTCTGGATCATCTAAGTAAAATACTTGAGCTGCTTGAGAAGTCAAAATAAAATGATCATCTTCATACCATTTTTTTGATGTATTAACACTAAAAAAATATTCATCTTCACTGACGCCAGTTGGAGGATTGCTTAAATCCCACCAATCACACTTAAATAGATACACCGCAAGCTCCCCCAAATATTTCATTCTAATTATATCGATAATAACCCCATAGAAATCAATGTTTTCTCCATCATGACTCCTTTCAATTAGGACACCACTATTCTGGGTTTTTCTATAACAATCTCGATCCTTTGTGTAATACCTACTTTCTCGAGAAATACATGCAGAAATACGTATTGAATAAAGTATATATTATATCAAAATTTATATCAATATTTGTTTATTGGTTATTGAGTAAAGCATATGTAATGTCATTACTTGTTCTTCAAACTATCTCGGGAACTCCTCTTCATGCTTCTAGTTTATATCATTTACTCCTAGTTTCTTTAGCATAATTAATATGATCACTGAAATTGATAATTACCACAAAATCTTTTATATTCTTAAAATTTTTTTTAAGTAAATGAGCGAATTTACTTTAAAAAAAAGTTATAACTTACTTCAAGTAGTTCTCTATTTTAGGGCAATTGTTGAGCACATACCACTGAGCTTTCTCGAACTCTCTTTCACACAAGTCATAATCACGCATAGTACCAATTGGACGTACTTGCTGAGAAAACATAGAAAATACATTCCGCTGTCTTGCTCGGTCAACGTCAAAGTTTCTTTCTGGTCGATCAAACCTAGTGTCAACTCCATGGAAATATTTGGAACAGAATGTATACCACTCATCGTCAATATATGCTTCTGCAATTGATCATTATGGGCGGGCCTTGTTACCCACTGTAAGTTTTAAATTTTCAAGAAACCGTTCAATGGGATACATCCATCTATATTGAACTGGTCTTGCAAGTCGAGCCTCACGCTGCAAACGAACTGCTAGGTGAACCATGACGTTGAAGAGTGACGGTGGGTAAATACTTTCTAGCTTACACAATATTATGGCAATTTCTCATTCCATTCGATCCAAAGCTTTCACATTCAACATCCTAGCACATAAGTCTTTAAAAAATACACCCAACTCAGTTAAAGCTACGCGCACGTTTCTCGTCAAGTACCCACGAATACCAATAGGCAAGATACGCTGTAAGAAGACATGACAATCATGACTTTTTAATCCAGTTATTTTCCAATCATTTGTTCTCACACTCCTTACTAGATTCAATGTATAACCATCCGGTAATTTAATATTCATTATCCATTCACAAAATGTAGCCATTTCGTTCCTTGACAATGTATACCACCCAATCGGCATGTAGACAGATGAACCATTTTCTTGCAATTGCAGTTTCGATCTTACTCCTAACTGCTTTAGATCCTTCCTTGAGTTTAATGTATCATTTGTTTTTGAATATGCATAACATCAAGACTATGCCGCAATTTTAACTTCAACCAGTACAAGTTTTCAAAAAATATATTCTTCATGGTCCAATTCAACTCATTCGTAGCTCGTTTTTTCTTTTGTTATTTTTTACTAAATTCATTACAACCAACATCTATAAATTGTGCAAGTACATTTTCGCCAGAAAAATATGGTGGAGGTTGGCCCCATACAATAGTTCCATCAAACATTCTAGAATTTCCACGCCATCTATGGTCATAGGTTGCCTGTTGATGAATCAAATATCACAACCCCATTCTCCAACAAATCTTTCAATTCTGCAATTAATGTCTGTAAGTGTATGTCTATATTATTTTCCGGTGATCTAGGATCTAGAATGAGCAAACTTATCATGAAATATGGATCTTTCATACACTTCCACAGTGGTAGATTATACAGCATAAGTACAACTGGCTAAGTATTATGACTAGTAGTCATGTTTCCAAAAGGATTAAATCTATCTGTTGCCAACCCAAATTGCTTCCACACTTGAGAGTCAGCAGGATGTGACAAAATATCATCGTTCCTTACTCTATCTGATGAGTGCCATGTCATGTCAACAGTCGTTGTGCATGACATAAATAATCGTTGTAATCTAGGTATTAAATGAAAGTGGCGTACGACCTTTGCGGCACATTTTGCTTGTCCGATGTCCATCTTGATTCGTAGCATATGGGGTACTCGTTCAATTGCTCATTCTCTCGCCAAAATAATATGCAATCATTCTTACATGCATGTATTACGTTGTAATCAAATACAAGTCCTCGTTTCAACTTTTTTGCTTCATAGAAGTTACGAGGTAAAGTATTGTCTATCGGCAGTGCCTCTTTAAACAGCTCAAGTAACATATTCACAGCCTTAGTAAATAATCGACACATTGATTTTATGTTAAGCAATCTTACGGTAAATGATAGCTTACTATGTCTTTTACATCCTGGATATGGCCTCCATCATTTGAACTTGATGTGTCCGCTTCACCTTTATCCATAAACATTCCCGCACCGATGTCATCTAACATTTGCTCCATATCCTCATCATATTCATCTCCAACAACCTTTGATTGTACATCTTCATCAATCTCATCTTCTTCATGTAGAGCCTCATATGAAGTTGGATATGGTTCGCCGTGTAAGACCCAATCAGTATAACCCTTGTCAATACCTTTGACAAACATATGCTCTCTCACCAAGTCTATCTTATGAGAACGCAAATTCCTGCATTCTCTGCATGGGTATCTAATACGCCCATCACAATCGCAAGCACCCAATGCGAACTCCAAGAATTTCTTAACTTCTTCAGTATATACATCGTAGTTCTGACCCAATCGATTGTTAACTTGCATCCAACTCTTATCCATACTGACTATATTCATTACAAACAGTCACGTATGCATCAATTGGGATTATGTATGTATCATATATCAATCAAAGAGTATGTCACCTTTCACTGGGTAGTTGGTCCTATCCCATCCGGGATTGTAAGATCATAGTCGCCAATCTATGATCCATTATCTGTCACGTCCAAAAAAATTTCAGCAGCATCTCTCCATAGTTCTCCAAATATGCTCATTTGGTTGTGTGCACTGACGATTAACACATCGTTGCACCGTGACCGAAATTGTAATGTTAGACGATAATAGATATAGTTCGATAGTTTGCGAGAATGATCTTACAATCCCAAACTGTCCACTTTGGACAATTCAAGAGTTATCAATCAAGCATTCATCCAAATTAATAACTCTCGAACGGCTTTAAAGATTATTTTGATGAAATATAAATAATACAATATATGTTAACATATGTCAAATAATAAGAACATATTATTTATACAACAATACAACAACAACATCAATATTATTAAATCTTAACTATATTTATTAGAATTTTCCAAGATTTTGAAGTATTTTAATTAAACTACAAATTTCATAGTATTTAGAATTAACTATTTCAATATTATTAAAGCTTAGTTATATTTATTAAAATTTAAAGATTATGTAGTATTTTAATTAAACTACAAATTTCATAATATTTAGAATTAACTATTTCAATATTATTAAATCTTAGCTATAATTATTAAAATTTAAAGATTATGTAGTATTTTAATTAAACTACAAATTTTATAGTATTTAGACATAACTATTTCAATATTATTAAATCTTAGCTATAATTATTAAAATTTAAAGATTATGTAGTATTTTAATTAAACTACAAATTTTATAGTATTTAGACATAACTATTTCAATATTATTAAATCTTAGCTATTTGTATTTTAATTTAAAGATTATGTAGTATTTTAATTAACATACAAATTTTATAATATTTAGAATTAACTATTTCAATATTATTAGATCTTAGCTATATTTATTAAAATTTAAAGATTATGTAGTATTTTAATTAAAATTAAAATCTCGTAGTATTTAGACATCACCATTTCAATATTATTAAATCTTAGTTATTTGTATTTTAATTTAAAGATTATGTAGTATTTTAATTAATATACAAATTTTATAATATTTAGAATTAACTATTTCAATATTGTTATGTATTGTAAGTTCCCGTTCAAACGGTGTTAAACCTACAGTTCGAAAATAACATACACGTTCGAACGGTGATCTCAAACTGTTCGAACGTGTTAATTTGAGATTTTCAGTTGTCTTCAATAACGAAAAATGCAAATATATCAACAACAAACAAACTATAACCTGTATAATAACAATATGCCAACAAACAACAATATCAAGGAACCCTCAAATTTTCAAGATGGAGATTAAAATGTAGATAAAAACTTATAAAAAGCAGATTATAAAAAACATACCTTAGATGAAAATCAAAGAAGAGATAAAAACTTAGAACCGAGAAAGAGTTCCACAAAAAGGAGTAGAAATAACGTATTGATCCGAAAATACTTGAGTGAAATGAAAAGTAGTAGTATTTAGGGCTGGATTGAGGGAGAAAGGCTCGGCTTTGTTCGTGAGGGACTGAGAGTGCAGGAGGAGAGGGAAAATTCTGAGATTCTGTCGTATATTTCAATAAAGTTTACCGTTCGAACGTGAAACGACAAGGCGGGAAAAATTTTCCTCCTAAAGTTTCACGTTCGAACACTTAATTAGTACATTTGAATGTGAAATGATGTATTCCTGCTCTCAGTCATAAACGTTCGAACTCTTAATATTTACCGTTTGAACGGTTTGCTAAATGTTTAATAATATTTTTTTTTACACTATACTATTAAATAAAATAACAACATTAATATATATAGACATATTAAATGATACTATAGTCTAGTAACATAGTAATAACATATATATAGTATCGTCATATTGTCTCTTCTATAGTACTAGCTAGCATATATATAAGTGTCCTCTAATTGGACCATAACTAAAATATATTATGTTAATATATTAGACTATAGATAACATATATATTGTATCATATATAGTGTCATCTAATTAGACTATAATATCATATTTATTATAGTATAGTAAAGTAAAATACAATATATATTATTAACTATATATATCATATAAGTAACTATAATATATAGTACTATATAGATATTAATATACCGCTAATATAAACTAATTATAGTATTTAGTAATTATAGTATCATATATATATATACTAATTATATATATATGTTCACCAAAATATTTATATAATGTTATAACATATATACTAGAATATAATATAGTATTGATATTATATCATATAACTCATAGTATATTATATATATTGATAAAAGAGGATCTTGTTCCATTCATGAAAGGGGACTTACAAAGTTGACTTAAAAAAGTCAATTACGGACGATAATAGTTTCCTAGTACACTTCCGCGGCTGGCTTGGTCTAGTCCAGATGACAATCTCTACAGACAGAAGTCTGGGAGACAGCACCCCTCTATCTAAGATAAAGGTAACAATAACACAACAAACAAACCTCCATACCCGACTAAGCAGGATATGGAGTTGGAAACCCCATCTTCTCTGCCATCACGAAGCGGGGACACAAAAACCATTCGGACCTAGGTCCGAATGGCGTTACATTTTTGGATTTTTATTTAGTAGAAAGTAAATACAAGACATAAAGAAAATTACAATGTGAAAACACTGTAAGCGGAAAATCAGTGCATGAAAAGACAGTTGGAGGAGAAACCGACGGTCGAGCTTGGAAGAACCAGAGGTGCAGAGTTGGGAATGGCCGCGCGTTGCAGTGGCAGACTGTTCCTTGGTGGCGTGTGGGGCTCACGCGCTGGCGAACTCCGAATTCTTTGACCCGCTCCGCTCCGATGGAGGCTGCATTTGGAGGTTTTGCAGATCGGCGGCATGGTAATCTCCTGGTGGGACGCTTGTTGTCTGCTGAGTGCCAGAAAGTCACGAACGCCGCTTTCCCTTTGGCTGGCCTGAAAAGACACAGAAATTAAACTAAAACTACACTAAATGGAAATGCAGATGGGAAAGGAGCATGGGTGAGGGGAGAGGAGCCTAAGCTCCCACCCCCTCTGGTTGATCTCGATAGTGAGTAAGTTTAGGGGGGAGAGTTCGGGAGCTTTCCGGGGGGAGCGTTACATAATTTCCATAGTATATTATATATATAGTATATTAAATATAATAACTATATATTATAATATGTACGAACATATATTATAATATATGAATCAAATATATAGTACTATATAGATATTAATATACCGTTAATATAAACTCATTATAGTATTTATTAATTATAGTATCATTTATATATACTAATTATATATATATGCTCACCAAAATATTTATATAATGTTATAACATATGTACTAGTATATAATATAGTATTGATACTATATCATATAACTCATAGTATATTATATATAGTATATTAAATATAATAACTATATATTATAATATGCCATTAATAACATGTATATATATAATAATATATATTATAATATATACTAACATATATTATAATATATGAATCAAATATATGGTACTATATAGATATTAATATACCGTTAATATAAACTAATTATAGTATTTATTAATTATAGTATCATATATATATATACTAATTATGTTTATATGTTCACCAAAATATTTATATAATGTTATAACATATATATTAGTATATAATATAGTATTGATACTATATCATATAACTCATAGTATATTATATATATAGTATATTAAATATAATAACTATATATTATAATATGCTATCAATAACATATATATACATATATATAATACTATATATTATAATATATATAATAACATAAATTACAATATATAATATATATAGTATATGGTACATAATAATATATATTAACTATATTATAATATCGTTCGAACGCATTAACTAACCGTTTGAACGGTATTGTATATATAAATTGTCCCCGACGCCCATTTTCATGAACACCGAACTCTCTCTCAAAATTTCAAACCGCTCACAAAACCTCTATCTCCGCTGTTTAACGCCGCTGTTGCCGTCGTGAACAGTACCCAGTCGTAGCCTCCAACTCTAAGCACCGGTACCCTCTTTTTCTAACTATTTTACCGTTTAAATTTAATTTTTTGATGGATCATTTGTTTAAATTAGGATAAATCAAATTCTCTATCAATACTCACTGTAGATTTACTTAAATCTGTTGGAGATGTGGCGCCCCCAACTTCCATGTACGGACACACATGGAAATCGGGACATCGGGATGATGACGACACGGTCACGCACCCCACCGACATGTGCTGAGTGTGTGCAATGCAACATGTGTACAACAAACAATACGCAGCGGAAATGTTAAGTCAAATAACTAAGTACCAGAGTTTAATACAATACCAAAGTACTGAAAATCCACATGTCAACATAATACGATTTTTGTTACAAAACAACATCAAATCAAATAAAATACAATAAGCATAAGCGGCAATAATCTTTAAATACACAATATAGCCAATGTCCCTACTCCTCAGGCGGAGCCGTATCCTCGGGCACAGCCTCATCAAAATCTGCATCAAAATCTACAGTACCAAAAAGATGGTACCGCAGGTAAGTAAAATCTAAAATGCTCTAAGACAATAAATATATTAAAACAACTAACGCTATGCATGCATATGATGCCCAAACGTAAAACCCGAGAAAAATACCATTTCTAAAAAATCACAATTTTTTCATACATGCCAAAAATCACCATTTGGCACAAAATAGCGATCCAGGAATAATTAAATTAATTTCAATTTTAACCGTATGCACTATGGCCTCCCCTAGGGACCATCCACATACTCTGGCTTCCTATCTTCACCCCATGGGTAACAACCGTGCAAGTGATACATGAATGATGCCTAGTTCCGCGTCCACCGCGTACATAGCCAGGCATCCTCTGACCCCCGCCAGCCCGAGGAGTCACGGAGTCGGATCAAGAGCGCTACCATTCTGTCCAAGTCCCGGGCAAAAGCTCCAGGGGACGACACTCAGTATATTAAACAGATAACCAAAACATAGTTTATAAAACAAGTTAGTGCAAAAATATATTAAAGTCTTAAAATTCTTTTGGAGAAATACTTACAGCGCTTGATAATAATTTAGGAGGATCCCGGAGGAACTGGAAGCACCAAAACAGTAACTCCATAGTGTAAAAACATTGTGGTCGAATACACTGTAAACTCAAATTTCAACGGAGTCAAACAAAGACTTGAAATTGATAGGGTAGGCCTAATGAGGTTGGTGAAGCTAATGGTACCGAAGGTTGGCTGCGGGTGGAGGGTCGAAATGGCGGTTTAAGGCCACGAAGTACAAATCGGAGAGGGTGTTTGTAGTGGCGGCTCCGGCGACGGATCGGGGAAAAAAATGGGTTGGTTAGGACGGCAAGGTGCCGGTGATGAAGTGGTGAAGAAATGGTAGCCAATGGTGGCCGAACGGCGGTGGAACGGTGAAGAGAAGCCTACGGCTTCGCACGGTTACTGGCGGCTAACGGCGGCGTTAGCCGGCCTGAAAATTTATGGGTGAGGTTGCCGGTGGCTAAGGGACCGAAGGCACCAGCGGTGTCGACCACGGCAGCCGGCAACGGCGACGGTAAGGGTGGACCGATTTGCACGTGAGAGAGGAGAGAGAGAGAGATGGTGTGCGAGCTAGGCGGTCCGAACGGGGAAGAGAGAAGGAAAATAAGAAAAGGAAAAGAAAATGAAGAGGAAAAGAAAAGATGGGGAAAAGAAATGAGGTCCAATCCTCACAACTTTCGAGTCACAACTGATCCTCAAAAATATTATTTTTAAAACAGTAAATTAAATAAATCAGTTTAAACTTAACACTAATTAAAATTAATCAAACGCAGTGAAATACTTTAAATAAAATAATAATAATTTTAAAACCCATAAACAAGTCAATTTAAATTAAAGATCAATTTAAATCCAAAACAATAATTAACAAGGAAGCCTAATAAAATAATTTTCAAAATTTAAAATATTATAAAATAATATTCTAAAACTCCCAAAATTCTAAAACTAGAGAATAAATCATTAAATTAATTAAAATAATCATTCATTAAGATTCACTAAAATACAGGGTGTTACAGGAGAAATGTTTATTTAAGTTTATTTATGTTTTGTTTGTTGAAAAATCCATGGAATCGAAAGATTCCATGGATTTCAATGGCTGAGTCGACTCGGCGTCGTCTCCCTGGACGATTCGCATACCTTTTGAACGTTTTGTAGGCCGTTCGAATGCTTATAGCTAATTAAATTAATTAGTTATAACTCGTTCGAACAGGTTAACCCAAACAGCTTTGTATATCATTCGAACACTATTTTATACGTTCAAACGGTATAAATAAATTTATCTTATATTATATTTAAATTAATAGGAAATTTTATCAAATTTTGTTAAATATTTTTATTATTACTGTTGTATTGATAAGCTCTTAATTAATTGTAAATTTCAGATTCATTATAATGTCTTCTTCTAGGATGTCATTATAATGTCTTCTTTTAGGACGGGACATAAGCGACGTAATACTACAGAGACTAGTATCAGTCCAGCCAGAGAGAGGACTGTTTCACTAGAGCGACATGTGAAGCTGTCTGACTTCCAGAGTCTTGTCTGGGAGGGTCATTCCTTGCCATCAATCTTCAGCGATCGTGATTAGGGACCTATCTTAGATGCGGAGGAATCATGGGAAACTATCTCCTATATTGACATTGTTTCTGAGTTCTATAGAAAGCTCGGTGGTGCCAGCCCAGATGACGAAGGGGCATATAGCATCTCTGTTTGAGGAGTTACAGTTGTATTTTCACGAGCATCTCGATATTCTTAGGCTGCCAGATGCATATCCGAACGTGATGCCTAGAGAGTCTAATCCTTCAGTTGAGGCGGAGACAACTGAGGAGGAGGCACCAGTTTGTGCAGATGAGGTCGATGCCCTTGCTGATTATGAAGTGAGGGATTTAGTTGTTGGTCTAGATGCTCCCATGTATGACGGGACGAAGAGCATCAAATAGGCAGATTTATCTCCGTTCTTCAAGATCCTGAATTTGATAATCGCCAACAACATTGACCCTCAGCAACACAAGACAGAGGTTGACTTTGATCGGACGAAATTTTTGATATGGGTTGCTCTTGGCATTATTATCGATCTGGTGGGGTATATATTCGATATGATTCGATCAGAGTCCCGGTACATTTTGACGGATATACTACCATTTGGGATCCTGATCACTCGATTTTTGTTATTTGCCACTGTTTTGCCTGATATTGCCGAGCGTAAACTGTAGCCGATGGGACTGATCAACAGTACCATCCTCTCACGCAGCACGGGACACTTGAGACTGCGTCTTCGTGGACAACATCCAGACCCAGTTGATCCTCATAGAGATGCACAGTCAGGAGATCATGGAGTACAGGCCGAGGCATCAGTATACAACACTACTCATGAGGACATGGCTGAGATCGTGCATGCAGCGATCAGCAGACAGACATTAGCGTTGATCGCTGCAGTGCGTATGGAGGTCCATTCTGCTGTGTCTGAGTTTTGTTCTGAGATTATTGGTAGCATCTCTGACTTACGTACGGAGCTTAATGCCATGTCAGCGACTCAGGTCTCCATTAGTACTCAACTGACACAGATAGCGGAACGCCCAGCTGCAGTCGAGGAAGTGTACAAAGACATGGGGTTTTAGTCTTTTCTATCTTTTATTTATTCTTGTTTTATTTTTAGAATGGACAATATTTAATGTTTTGCAAATTTAGTATTTAATTATGAATTAGTCTTATTTTATATTTCCTGAACTAATTATTGATTTATATTATTCCTATTATTTAATTGATAAATTTCTTATAATTACTAGTTAATATAAATATAATTCTCTAAAAAGTAAAAACATATGCTCACTGTTCAAACCCTAACAATTTCGTTCAAACAATGATGATTCACATTTGAACAGTAAAAGTGTACGTTCGAACAGTGTAGCAATTTCCCGCTATAACGATGTTATTTAACGCGCCAAAATTTCCATTCGAACGCAAAAAATTAACCCTTTGAATGATGACTCATCACTGTTCATCTTTTTGGGACGAAATATAAAATTCATTCCTAAATTTCACTTTTTGAGACGATTTTCAATTCGTTCTAAAACAAAATCGTCCCAAAATCTCTTTTTTGTTGTAGTGAGAGAGAAAGGAGACCTACGAAGATGAAGACGAAAAGCTCAATCAGCTCTTTTTTTTCTTTTCAAAAAAAGAGAGAGAGAAAAAGCATAAAAAGACTTATTTGTAACTTTTCTTTCTTTCATATGTTTTTTTTTTTCCATTTATTTTTTCAAAATAGACTCCTCTTGCAAATAGCGACTATACGTAGAAGAGCTATTGTAGAAAAATATCGAGTGTCTCCATCTAGATGGGCATAAAGTCAATACGAAACAAAGACTAAGAGGGAAATTTTCTAATATTTTTTTCTCAAAGTTTGCTCCTTGCGTTCTTCACGCTAGAATGTTTCAAATCTCTTTCTTAAAATGTACATAAGATTATTAATACTTTGTTTCAACATCTTTGGACGGTTTTCCATTTCTTTTCAGTCTATGACATCAAACGTGTAGATTAATACTTGGAAGGTTTTATAATTCTCTTCTATGTGCAGTCGCAGATGAGGTCGATACCCTTGTTGATCATGAGGTGAGGGATTTGGTTGTTGGTCCAGATGCTCCCATGTATGACGGGGGCGAAGAGCATCAAACAGGCAGATTTATCTTCATTCTTCAAGATCCTGAATTTGATAATCTTCAACAACATTGACCCTCGGCAGCACAAGATAGAGGTTGGCCTTGATCGGACGAAATTTATGATACAGGTCGCTCGTGACATTCTTATCGACCTAGTGGGGTATATATTCGATAGGATTTGATTAGAGTTTCGGTACATTTCGACTAATATACTGTCATTTGGGGTCCTGATCACCCGAATTTTGTTATTTGTCGGTGTTGTGCCTGATATTACCGAGCGTAAACGGCAGCTGATGGGACAGATCAACAGTATCACCCTCTCACACAGCGTGGGACACTCGAGATTGCGTCTTCGTGGACAACATCCAGACCCGGTTGATCCTCAAAGAGATGCACAGCCAGGAGATCATGGAGTACAGGCCGAGGCATCAGTACACAGCATTACTCATGAGGACATGGCCGAGATCGTGCATGCAGCGATCAGCAGACAGACATGAGCACTGATCGATGCAGTGCGTATGGAGGTCCGTTCTGCTGTGTCTGAGTTTCATACTAAGATCATTGGTAGCATCTCTGACTTACGTACGGAGCTTGATGCCATGTCGGCGACTCAGGTCACCATTAGTACTCGACTGATACAGATACAGGAACGCCTAGCTACAGTCGAGGAAGTGTACAAAGACATGGAGTTTTAGTATTTTCTATCTTTTATTTATTCTTATTTTGTTTTTAGAATGGATAATATTTAATGTTTTTTAAATTTAGTATTTAATTATGAATTAGTCTTATTTTATATTTCCTGAATTAATTATTGATTTATATTATTCCTATTATTTAATTGATAAATTTCTCATAATTACTAGTTAATATAAATATAATTCTCTTAAAAATAAAAAGATATGCTCACCTTTCGAACCTTAACAATTCCGTTCAAACAATGATGATTTACATTCAAACGGTAAAAGTGTACGTTCGAACGGTGTAGCAATTGTCTGCTATAATGATGTTACTTAACGCGTCAAAATTTCCGTTCGAACGCAAAAAATTAACCCTTTGAATGATGACTCATCACCGTTCGTCTTTTTGTGACGAAATATAAAATTCGTCCCTAAATCTCACTTTTTGGGATATTTTCAATTCGTTTCAAAATAAAATCGTCCCAAAATCTCTTTTTTATTGTAGTGAGAGAGAAAGGAGACCCACAAAGATGAAGATGAAAAGCTCGATTAGCTCTTTTTCTCTTTTGGAAAAGAGAGAGAAAAAGCATAAAAAGACTTATTTGTAACTTTTCTTTCTTTCAAATGCTTTTTTTTTTTTTTTTTTTAACCTTTCATCTTTTTGCTATTTATTTTTTCAAAGTAGACTCCTATTGCAAATAGCTACTGTACGTAGAAGAGCTATTGTAGAAAAATATCGAGCGTCTCCATCTAGTTGGGTATAAAGTCAATACGAGACAAAGACTAGGGAAATTTTCTAATATTTTTTTCTCAAAGTTTTCTCCTCGCGTTCTTCACGCTAGAATGTTTCAAATCTCTTTCTTAAAATGTAGGTAAGATTATACTTTGTTTCAACATCTTTGGACGGTTTTCCATTTCTTTTCAGTCTATGACGTCAAACGCGTAGATTAGCATACTTGGAAGGTTTTATAATTCTCTTCTATGTGCAGTCGCTATTTGCAACAGCGGAGAGTCGCCGCCACATCAACCTGCCACTTTGAAAAAATAAATGAAAAAAAAGACGAGAGTAAAAGAGAAAAGGAACATGAAATAATAATGTTTTAAAAATCCTTGTCTGAATTTCATTAAAAATAATATATTTTTAAAGAAAGACTCGATCACCTGGTCAGAGTATTGGTAGCGATTTTTTTATTTTTATGTTTATTTTTAAATTTAAATAATATGTCTTTAAATTCATTTATATTAACTTATATATTTTTAAATTTTTGCATAACTATAAATAGTGCTTCTTTAAATTTAAAAAAATACTATTCAGTTTTCAAATATTATTTTATTATTTTTTTCTCTTTTACCCATTAAAATCAACTTTATAAAATTTATATTAAGATAATTTTGATACATAAAATTTATATTAAATTGATAATATAAAGTGGATGCTAATGGTAAAATATATATAAAAAAATAATTTTAAAAAACAAATAAAAAAAATTATTATTATTATTTGATTTAAAGATGCATAAATTAATGTAAAATTTTTTCATTATATGTAAAATTATATTTTTAAAAAGATAATTTTACATATAAAAATACATATATAAACCACTAGCACTGCTCTCAAATGAAATAGATTTCGTATTAGCAAAGCCAACACCCTGGTAGTCTTAATTTGTTAATGCGACTACTTAATTGAGTCTGTGAAATTGTTGGAAAAAACATTCTGTTCGATTCTTGTTCTGTACGGCTAGAAATAAAAGTAGATCTGACATTTGGTCCTTGTTGTTATTGTATTGTACGGCTAGAATACAGCAAATATCCAAAAAAACGCCGGGAAAAAGTCAAGCCTTGTTACTGTTTATGCACGGCTTCAACTTGGCAATATTATATTATAAAAATTATAAAAATATTTATAATTCGAGTTTTGCGTTGTGATGCTCGAAGAAGATTGGAAGAGCCTCTTTTCAAAGAAGAAAAATAATGCATACATAATTATTTTTTACTTTTTACACAAATTTATTAATAATCTTGGATTATTTTTGCACCTTTTCTTTTCACTTGATTCCACTTTTATGCCGCCATTATCGACAATTTTCTGCATGCAATTTTCCAAATAGTAGCATAATCTTACTACTGCTGCTCATCGTAAAAAGTCTTCAAAGCTAGATAAACTGCTGCATGTGTTCTATAAGTTCCAGTCATCTTCTACAACACAGTATACAGAGCCTTTCCCTTTCACCTTCTGCCGTTCCGCCCTGCGCTTTCTCCACTCCGACTCTCTCTCTCTCTTCCAGAACCCACCATTTCAGGAACTGACCCCATGCCATGAGTCTCCCTTCTGAATTCGAGCCCTACAATATCATCCCCATCCACAACCTCCGGTTCCCGGAGGTCGGCGCCGTCACCACCGCGCTGCTAGCAGTTGGGGATCTCCGCAAGCCCCCTTACTCCCGATGGGAGCCGCAAATGGACCTCCTCGACTGGCTCGCCATCTTCTTTGGTTTCCAGACCGACAACGTTCGGAACCAGCGCGAGCACCTGGTCCTCCATCTCGCCAACGCCCAGATGCGCCTTTCCCATCCCCCCGACAACATCGACGCCCTCGACGCCGCCGTTTTGCGTAAGTTCCGCCGGAAACTCCTCCGCAACTATACCTCCTGGTGCTCCTACCTCGGCAAGAAATCCAACGTCAGGATCTCCGATCGCACTCAGCCCGCCTCCGTACACCGCCGCGAGCTCCTCTACGTCTCTCTCTACCTCCTCGTCTGGGGTGAGTCCGCCAATCTCCGCTTCGTCCCCGAATGCATTTGCTTTATTTTCCATAACATGGCCATGGAACTGAACAAGATTCTGGAGGGTTACATAGACGAGAACACGGGTCAACCGGTGATGCCCTCGATTTCGGGCGAGAACGCGTTCTTGAACTGCGTTGTGAAACCGATTTACGAGACGATTAGGGCCGAGGTTGAGAGTAGTAAGAACGGAACTGCGCCTCACAGTGAGTGGCGAAACTACGATGATATCAACGAGTATTTTTGGAGTAAACGGTGTTTTCAGAAGCTCCAGTGGCCGATCAAGTTAGACAGTACTTTCTTCGTGACTACTGGTAGAGTGGGGAGACATGTGGGGAAGACCGGCTTCGTGGAGCAGAGGTCGTTTTGGAACTTGTTTAGGAGTTTCGATAGGTTATGGGTGATGCTGGTGTTGTTTTTGCAGGCGGCTATTATTGTTGCATGGGAGGGGAAGGACTATCCATGGCAGGCATGGAAGAGCAGGTATGTGCAGGTGCGTGTTTTGACTGTGTTTTTCACGTGGAGTGGGTTGAGGTTCTTGAAGTCCTTGTTGGACGCCCAGATGCAGTATAATTTGGTCTCAAGGGAGACATTGGGGCTTGGGGTGAGGGTGGTGATGAAGAGCGTGGTTGCTGCCATATGGATTGTGGTTTTCGGGGTGTTTTATGGCAGGATATGGTCGCAGAGGAACGCTGATAGGGATTGGTCCCCTGAGGCAGATAGAAGAGTCGTGACTTTTCTTGCGGTGGCGCTGGTTTTTGTGTTGCCGGAGCTTCTGGCAGTGGCACTGTATATAATTCCGTGGTTCAGGAATTTTCTTGAGGAGACAAACTGGAGGATCTTTTATATGTTGTCATGGTGGTTTCAGAGCAGGACTTTTGTGGGTCGTGGGTTGAGCGAGGGTCTCGTGGATAACATTAAGTACACTCTGTTCTGGGTTTTAGTGCTTGCTACGAAATTTTGTTTTAGTTACTTTTTGCAGATCAAACCCATGATTGCCCCATCAAAAGAAATGTTGAAACAAACAGATGTGCATTATCAATGGTATCAGCTGTTCAAAAATAGCAACAGATTAGCAGTTGGGCTATTGTGGCTTCCTGTTATTTTGATGTACCTCATGGATATTCAGATTTGGTACTCAATCTACTCGTCTTTTGTTGGGGCAGCAGTGGGGTTGTTTCAGCACTTAGGCGAGATTCGAAATATTGAACAATTGAGGCTGAGGTTCCAGTTCTTTGCAAGTGCCATTCAATTCAATCTCATGCCAGAGGAGCAGCTGTTAGCTTCAAGGGGGATCAGGTGTATGAGGAATATGATGAATGTTTGGAATAAAATTGAGGATGCCACGCATCGGTTGAGACTGAGATATGGGCTTGGTCGACATAAGAAGCTTGAATCCAACCAGGTTGAGGCAAATAAGTTTGCTTTGATATGGAATGAAATCATTTCGATATTCAGGGAAGAAGATATCATCTCTGACCATGAGCATGAGCTGTTGGAGCTGCCCCAGAATTCTTGGAATGTCAGGGTCATCCGCTGGCCTTGTTTCCTTCTCTGTAATGAACTGCTGCTTGCACTCAGTCAGGCGAAAGAGTTGGTAGATGATTCTGATAAGCGGATCTGGTATAAGATAAGCAAGAATGAGTACAGGCGTTGTGCTGTGATTGAAGCTTATAACTGTATCAGGCACTTGTTGCTTGAGATTATCAAAAGCAACACTGAAGAGCATTCCATTATGACCATATTCTTTCAAGAGATCGATCACTCTATTCAGATTTAGAGGTTTACTAAGACATTTAATATGACCGTACTACCACAGCTCCATGCCCAGTTGATCAAACTTGTTCAGCTATTGAACAAGCCTAAGAAAGATACTAGCCAGGTGGTGAATACACTGCAGGCCCTATATGAGATTGCTAAACGGGATCTTTTCAAGGAGAAGAAGAGCATTGAAGAGCTGAGGGAGGATGGTTTGGCTCCCCATAGTCCAGGTTCCACTCAGGGGCTGCTTTTTGAGAATGCTGTCAACTTGCCTGATCCCAGTAACGAGACTTTCTATCGGCAGGGTCGGCGGTTGCACACAATTCTTACCTCTCGGGACTCGATGCACAATATCCCAGTTAATCTTGAGGCAAGACGCCGAATTGCCTTCTTCAGTAACTCCCTTTTCATGAACATGCCCCATGCACCCCAAGTTGAGAAAATGATGGCCTTCAGTGTTTTGACCCCTTACTACAGTGAAGAAGTACTCTTTGGTAAGGAACAACTTAGAACGGAGAACGAAGATGGGGTTTCTATCATGTACTATTTGCAGACAATTTATGCTGATGAGTGGACAAATTTTATAGAGAGGATGCGCCGAGAAGGAATGGTGAAAGAGGAAGAATTATGGACAACGAGGCTAAGAGATCTTAGGCTTTGGGCATCATACAGAGGTCAGACACTTGCCCGCACTGTAAGGGGAATGATGTATTACTATCGGGCCCTTAAGATGCTGGCATTTCTAGATTCTGCATCAGAGATGGACATCCGGGAAGGATCACGAGAACTTGGTTCAATGAGGCGAGATGAGTTGGATGGTTACGGCT